>JAPKLW010000113.1:644359-729104 GCA_026898455.1 Plectranthus barbatus | reverse complement strand
TATATATATATATATATATATATATATATATATACAGAAATGATATGTTGCCCACCTTATGGTGAGCTTTCGTTAGCTACAACATATATTTTAATGTTTTTTTTAATAAAATTTTATTTTGTTAATCATTTATTTTTTATAATTTTAATTTATTATAGTTTTAATTAACTTTATAAATTCAACCGTAGGGTTCATACAACCAATTAGGGTATAATATATTCTTGTAGCTCACAAAAGCTCACCATAAGGTGGGCAGCATATCATTACTCTCTATATATATATATATATATTTTAAACGCTGTGTATGATGCACCATCTCCTCCATGAAGGATTGCGGCCACTGCGAAAATTTAGTACGCTGCATATAAATTGTAAGTAATCATACCTACTTGAAACGTGCTCTTCATTCTTCCGGTCTTGGTGGCAGTCCTCGTTAGATACATTGTAGTGTAGTTTGAATCAGTGTAATGAATGGAGTGATCTGATGGTTCCACTTTCTAACGAAAAGATCTTCATATTTTAATGCCTACTCAGTCGATTAACCAACCTGAAATAATACCTACAACTATCCAATTTCCAATAATTGATTTGAATTTGTCTGTTCAACCATGAATAAGAAAATCTGAAAACGATGCATCATCTATTTCTCTGATACTCTCCAGGAAAAGATGTTTGTTGAGTATGTAGCATTGCAGAAAATATATATGTACAAATAATCCCATATAAATGGATGGACAAGTTTGATATAAATTACTACAAGGGATCAATTGTCACCACTGGAAGACGTAATGGGGTTTGCAGGAGGAGGCATGTTATCTTCGCCGTTGGCCATCTGTCGAGGAAAACCCCAGTGTAAGATATGTGAAGCCCATCTGGGGTTTCAGAAAAAAAGGATTGGAGTCACTAACCTTCATAGGATGCTGCTGCACCATGATGGGAACTTTGGTAAGGTCCCTCAAGATTCCCTGCAACATGGGAAACTTCCCTGTAAGTCTTCAAAATGATTTCCAAGTCAAATGAAATATAGAGTTCGAGAATGAAGATGAAGAAATGGAGGAGATCACACAGAATCAAAACAAATAACACACAAACAATGTTGATTGTAAAGTTTGCTTGTTGATCAATGTCAATAAAATTGCTTTTCTAGAGTCACAAAGTCTCCAGAAACAAGGATAAAACTATTTTTACACCTTATAGATGTAAATGTAGGTTTTACTGATCATCTAGCATTATGAATCTTGTTTAGGTTTTACTGTTTATCGTTATGCGTTCCTTCCGGGCCGTAGGTGGTCCTTCCTTGCGCAAACAGAGAAGTCTCAGGTACAATCGTCAAGGGTCGGGAGATGGTATCATTAAATACTAAGACAGCAGGACTATTTGGAAACAAAATCCCGGTTCAGAGAGAGACAATGATGCCATATCTATTTAATACATCCACCCCGTTCAGAGAGAGACAATCAGTGTAGCTAGTTGTCGCGTCACTCATGAAGCTTAAGATGTTGGCTGCTTTAAGATGGAGCATTATGAGCTAAGCCGCAAAAAGAATTGTGTGTGCAGTTACGAGCTAAACTACAAAAAGGATTACATGTGTGTGCAGGGGTCCTGTCATTATTGGGATAACTTAATCGGAACATTTAATATAAACAGAAAAAAATGGGAATTGGCATAGCACCTCCCAGTCAAAATGCAAGGGATACATCGGTCAAATGATTACGCAAACATACCTTGTTCGCCCACTTCAAACCACACGCATTACACAGAGTTCTTGGTCCATCTGGTCCACGTCGCATCATAGGGGTGGACTTTGAGCTGATCCCACAATGCCTACATCTGCTGAAATCAAGAAAGTTATGATTTTCACAGTCAAAAGAAAATTGAAAAAGATAACTTTCCAGTACATAGGAGAGTTAAAAGAAAAATGAAGAAACCTTACATAGGCAGCTAAATTCAAGCATTGAAATTTGAATTTCTTTAATGACCAGGTAGCCAAAAAAAGACATAAAAAATTCACCAGCTAAGCAAAATTTCCTAAAATAGTCAATACAGCGGCACTTACGAAGTTTCCTGCTCCTCTTGGACAGAATTTCCATTCCAATCTGCTGAAGATGATCCTGGTTCATCAAGCATTGATTTTGATGATGTAAATTGGCCTTTCTTTCGCTGCATCCTGGCAGATCATAGATAAAGATGAGATTTGATTAGAGCATGTCCATAAGTTGATCCAAAATAACATGACATACAGATACAAAACATATAAAAATCTCTTGCATACAGAACCATACATATTGTGTTCGGCTAAAAGGAACAATTATGAAAGGTAAGTTTTGCATCTGCAGGTCAATTTTTTACAAGATAAAAGAGAAGCATGCATACAGATATATCTATAGGAACCATATCTCTATCAAATCAGAAAATCATTAGAACTTCTTGGCATATATATAAGAAGCAAGAGACCTACAGTAAGAAACTGCAATTGGTAAAACTTCACTGGAAGTTTTCAATTGTTCGGGGAAACTTGTCACATACAATCATCAGAAACGATCAAAACGATCAACCAGTCAATCATGATGCAACAATGTTGAGCCAGGAAAATCATGCAGAATGACAGTTTTTCATCGATCAACCAGTTACATGTGCACACATATAATCATCAGAAAAGATCAAACTGAATCATGATGCAACAAAAATGGAGCCAGGAAAATCATGCAGCAACATAGTTTTTCATGGATCAACCAGTTATATGTGCTCCTGTTGGTAAGACTGGGAATTAATAATACTGACTTATTGAACAATCTCAATTAAAAACCTGAGGGCAACTTCCTTGCGAACTGTGTAACGGATTTTCTTTTCAAAACACCGTTCTTTCCTCTTCTCTCTAAATCGGTTTAAAGAGGCAGCCCTTTGAGGTTGACTCGACCTTCCAGGAAAATCACTCAAGTTCTATCAAATACATGAAACAAGAGCAAATGAGCAAATACTTCGATACCAAGTTAAGAAATCTCAGTTCTTGAAGATTAAACCAGCTTTTCCGTACCCTGTGATTCTGCGGAGTCATCCCCGGAGTAGGAATACCAGTGGGAACTTCATACCCACCCAATAATAACAAAACTGCCTGAACCTGAAATATCAAATATCCAAACAGAAAGAAAGCAATTAAAACCTTGCACTTGCAGAATAAACTTCTAGGCTCTAGCACATCTTAAGGCCTGAAATACACCAGAAATTCAAGTTCTGAAATAGCAACAGAATCCACAAGTTTATCAAACTTAAACCAATTGCAGAATAAGAATTATATTTCAGGCCAAAAATGTACTTTCTTCTGGAAAATGAAGGAATTAAGAACGAATCTGCATACAACTAAAGTAAACAACCATATATTAATTATTAATTTACTTTGTTGCAATCGCCATCTGCACTAACTTCAAAAGTGAACAAATTCAGAAATACAAAGCTGCAATCCCGTAGATTGAACAACAAAAAGGCAAAGAAGGTCTATAGTTCATGCAATTTTGAGGATGAAGCTAAATTCAATTCGTAACACAAAAACCCAATTAACTTGATACACACAAAAGCGACAACCAATTTCAAACAAAAAAAAGGGGAAAAAAAGAGTTACCTTTTCAGGCGAAACAGAGTCAAAAACATAAACTTCACCCTGAAACGAGAGGGTGAGCTGGTCGGCGGCGCCGTCTCCGGAAGAGGGGTGAGGCATATCGGGAGCATAGAGAGCGTGAGCGTCGAGGGCGACAAGCGCGTGGGGCGAGTGAGCGGCGTTGGGGGCGTCGTACCTGATCTGGGAGGAAGGGTTGTCTACGGGGTCGTCGCCATTGGAGCACTGAACGACGTCGTTGTCGTCGTCATCGTCGTCGTCGAGATGAGGTGTGGGGTGGTCGTTGGTGGTGTCATTCATGGAGGCGTGCGGTGGTCCGTACATGGGAGGTCCAAGATTTGTCTGAGTCAACTCATGTATTTACTATTTACGCTTCCACCTTATATTATTATTTCAATTGTCTTCTCCTGCATTTCATTTCATTTCATATTTTGTTTGAAGGAATGTTGCGAGTGAATTAACATATCTTTTTTATTATTATTATTATTATTATTAATCGGATTTTGTGGGATTTGCCTTTTGGCCCCCACTTGCGGATCCAATTTGATTTTTATTTTTTTACTTTTTACATGATTACTATTAGGGATAAGGGCCAGTAAAAAAAAAAGAAAAATCAAAAATTGAATGAAATTGAACAATTTTGGTTCGTTTAGGTTAGTTTTTGGTTCCAGTAATTTCTTTTTAATTAAAATTTGAGTTTATATTCAATTCTCCTATCAGCACATAAAGCTCTACAAGTAGCATATGTTAATTGTGAACATTGGCTTTGCAACGAATGAAACATGCACATGTAAAGAATTTAAAATCAATGCTTTTTGGATCCACGTTGCAGTGACGGATCCATTTACCAACAATTCACTAGACACCTTTCCGGCAACTATAGGAAGGAAAGATGCATTCATAAATAGTCTCCTTAAAGACTTCGATCTCCACAAGTAGCCGGCCTTGTACAATTGTCAAACCATATATAACGCATTCAATCATGCATCCATGCACTTTAACTAGGAGGAGGATGAGGCACATCCTCAACGTTGAAATGTTCAAACGTGTGGAGAACATTGTGTTGGTCAACATATTCGTAACTGAAATAGAGCTTCCAAGAAGGCTGAGAAAGAAGACAAGAGGGACGTTCGGTTGCAACCAATTCTCACGCCTCATCCACAACCTTACCACCACAATTGAAAGGTAGCCAACATCTGTGGTACGGTCTCAGAATATATTCTGAGCATTAAGCCAGTGCAACTGGTTCATATCTTGGGAACCGTGGAAAAAGTGGTCACCTGGCCGCAGAAGTTACAAGGCGAAACTTATGACCAAAATCACTTTTATACAATTTATGATGACATCGGCCACACAACTAATGAGTGTATAGCCCTATGGATTGAGATAATCATCTCCTCTAAAAGGGGCACCTTCGCAACCAAACATGGACTCTGAAACAGAACAACCCCCATGGCCAACAAGGGAGAAATTATCAAGCGCCAACCATTATTATCATTACATGAGGCTTCGGAGTAGCTATCATTTCAAAGGCCATCAGAAGATGGAGACAGTGCAACTCGAGAAACCAGGTTGTCAGCATCTGTATGCAAATGCTCTGCAAGCTGAATTGGTATGGTCCAATGTTACGCCCCGATTTTTAAACGAAGAAGATTTACTATCAGGCACATTAGGTGCAAAATAGTTTACATTTGAAATGGGGAATATAATTCATGAAACGAGAGATTAAGCAAGGAAATAACTGAAATAGTGCATTCAACATCAAATTCCAAGTAAGGCAAAACAAGTGTGCCTCATCGGGGGTGACCAAACTCCCTGACTGACATTATAAGAAAATTCGACTACATCATAACGTTTGTTAAACAAAAAAAAAATTTGTTGGCAGCGAAAGTTAACAAGGAAGTACATATGTGAAGATACACACTTCCTCCTATAACTATTACAAAAGAGAATATCTTCAAGCTCGGCCAACAAACTCGCCTCGTCATCATCACTGTCAACTTACACATTTTAGAAATAATCTACAGTGCTAAGTATACGAATATACCGAGTGGCACATGCCTGAAAATAGTTACAGGATAAATAGTTTTTCATGCCTTTCGAGGGGGTTGCTTATAGGGTTTTAATTGTTAACAAAATCCTCCCATGGCACCAAAATAGATTTATCATGAGTGTGCACACAATTCACAAGTTTTACCATCTATTAGTAAAAGTGATCCGGAAGGTGGCCACCTACACCAGTCACAATGCTTGAATAAAGTATGGATGACCCTACCAAGATGGCATCTCAGAGCACTAATCACTGGCTCTCTTTTAATACCATGACACGATCGTTAGAAAAATTTAACATCTCGCTCGAAGCATCTTTGCTATTCCTTGAGTGGGGCATTCCCAACTTAGAAGTTAAGTAGTCAACACAAACATTTAGTTTATGATAAATTTGTTTAAAACAAAACATGCTTTCAATCAACAGTTGGAACTCGAAGCTCAAAACAAAATAAGTTTTACTTTTAGGTTTTTATAAAAATCTCACCTTAACAGAGTTCATGGTTGACGAGATTTCTTATTCGAACTAAGCTTCGTCGTTACCTTCAAACGGTGTGAATGCAAGTCGTATTCTAGATAAACTCATATCATCTTGTTTCAAGATAATAGATCGAAGCCTTCGGATGGATGAGCCATCGGATACCCAAGCTAAATGAAAAATATATTTATTAATTTGTGGATAAATCTTGGGGAAAGAAGAATGTCATTTATCAAGGATGAGTACAATGCTTCAAAAATGAGATGTTATTCTCGTGATTAGTGAAGAAATTATACCATGAACCAGAGTTCACATAATTCAATTAAATCCAAGTACCTCTATGTAAATCTTAATAATTTTCATACATTAATTATTCCCTAGCATGCCTTTATTTAATACATAAATTGTCATGCAAAGGTTTTATCGAATTACCTATTCTCCGTAGAGTCTGCAAATCTGCGCGTAGGGATTAAAATCTTTGAATCCTCGCACTCCAAATTTAATCCTGCATATTAAAGTTTAAATATCTGATTAAATTTATAATTAAAATCAAAATATATTGGTCCTGAATCGGAGTATGAGTATAAGCATAACATAAGATTTACTAGTTTATACTTTCCCAGCTGGCTGTTTTGACACTAGCTCGAGTTCTAAAAATTGAATAATTAGCTAGCTGGTATATTACTTAGTCAACTTTCGAGTAATACTCAAACACTTGAGATGTTGGGTTTTAAATTCAATGTAGAAAATCAAAGAAAACAGTAAATGACACAAAGGGTTTATAGAGATTCAAACAAAACTGTACTACGTCCTCTCTTCAGACTCGCAGTCTGAAAAATACTAAGCTGGGGATTACAAAGATGTCGCACGATCTGTACCTAGCTGGTGAATGCCCGCATCCACCAGTCCACTAGTGCACTCACCAAGTCATTTTCTCTTTTTCGCTTCTTCAAATCTATAGTGTGGGTGCACCACTCAACCTCTAGTTGGTCATGAGACTTATAGTTTTTTCTTGGAATGTTAGCTTGTGGTATACACCCGTAATAGTTACCATAGTGAAATGGAAACTTCTAGATGGTTTCTTACTTAGACAGTAAGAAGACCAAGAGTAACACTTAGAAAGAATTATTCAATGTCTCGTGTCCAATAAGGCACACATTAAGATGGTTTACAACTTGAATGCTTGAATGCTTTAAGTTGCAGCAAAGTATAGTTGCTTTCACAAAAATGTCAAGTTATTGGCCAATCTCATTCTCCACTTCAATGCATCTTTTATTTATTGGCACTCTTTGAGAGGTTTGAATTTTGGAGCCGTTGTGAGACAAAAAGAACACGTACAATCAGAAAGCTCACTTTTCCTTAATTGCAGCGTCCTTTGCTGTTAGAGCAGGTGGACTTTGCAACTTTAGTCAGAATGGTTGCGAGCCAGTCCGAAGAATGTATGCTGGTTGATTTCTTGGATGAACAAGCTTTAAGGATCGTAGACTTTAAGACCTTATCTCTTAAAGTCTGGACTTGGAAAGAACTTGCTTGTCTTGGCTCGTTGTGTCTCTATGTTATTGGGATAGGACCCGTCTTGCTGGTGATATTGTGTTGGTAAGCTCCTCGATGGTGGATTACTACATGGTGATGATGTGTTAGCCAGCAACCTCCAAAGGCAACGGCCCCTTGCTGATGAAGTCATTTCAGCAAGCTAGCTCGCGATCATCTCTAACTTAGAACTTGATAGATCCTAAACAGGGCGTACAAGATCGGACTAATCCTAGCTAGAGACACACTAACTAGTGTTATGTTTGACATGTCAAAACATTATAATAAGGAAGGAATTTCTAACAATAGTTCCTAACAGTTTCCCCCTTTTTTGATGTTATCAAACCCACACTAAGCTGGCAAACAAAATGCAAGTTTCTAAGTTTACAAAATCAGAACTATCAGCTATACTTGAAAACAATGTTTTTTACAACTTGCCCTAAGGATCTTCCCCTTGGCTAGGAAAGATATTTCTTGATTATCATAAGGGTGAGAATAGCTTGCTGATTACATTAGAGCGAGCAAATTGAGCTATTGTCTTCAAACTCTAAGCCAGTTTCCATTAAATTATTTGGGGTTACAAGTAAAATGAAAAGTAATAACTGACAAAAAGAAAAAAAGAAAAAGAAGGCAGGTTATCAACTAAATTCCTGCAGCAGATCTGTAGGTATTCTCTGCTCCGCTTATATTCTCCTTCCTCTATCATCTCTTCATCACTTCCTTAGCATCTCCTTCATCTGCCCCATTCCTTGGGTCAGAAAATAAGGTGGAAGAGCTATGTTGAAGATGATGGATTTGTATAATGAAAGCATTATGATTAGTATATTGTGAAAGATTTGTTTAATATACTAGCAATCATTATTGTTATATTTTATATCCTGTCTGAATTAACAAGCATATATCGCAAATGAATTTATCTTCTTATCTCGTCCATAGGGAGATCATACAGTGTGTTGTAGATCACAGAAGATCGTATGGATCGCTTGACCTAGCGAGATATACTCGAACTGAGTTTGGCCTTGACAAAGCCTAAAAAGGTTTGCTCAGTTCCTGAAGTGGATGCATGTTCGCTCAAAACTTCTTTTTCATTATGACACTCTGTAAATCCAAGTCCAAATTTATCGGATGGTGGTTTTTGAGCATTCAAAATCTCTTTCAATTTTCTTGAGCTCTTTTTAAACGAACAATCACACCTAACAGGCTCAAGTTTCTTCAAGGAACCACACTCTTTTGAAACATTTTCAAAATCTTTAAGAAGTTTAGAATGTTTTTCCTTGAGTTTTTCCAGTTCCTCACTGAGTGATCTCATTCTTTTGACTTCATCAGTCAAAACTGAAACTTCTGATTTCAGTGAGGCATTTTCACTAACTAAAACATTTTTAATCTCATGAAATTTTGCAAATTCTTTTACGATATTTTTGAGAGAAACGTCCTCTGAACTTGAGCAACAAGGTTCAGGGCTCTCTTCTTCAAATGAAGATGCTAAAGATAGAGGTAGATGAGTTTTTACCACAATCTCGCTAGTTGATGCGTCGATCTCATCATCAGTGACATCTCCATCAACTGATGCCATGTAAGCTAGGAGTGCCTCCTCATCATTCTCGTCCTCTGAAGTGTAATAGTCGTCATCATGATATGGAATGTCTGGCACTTCAGTTCTGGACAACATCACCTTTGCCACAACTTTCGAGGCTCTCCTCTCAAATACTTTCCTCAGTCTGTCTCTCTCCTCTAGAGAAACTAGAGGACATTCGTACTTCAAGTGGTCTGGAGAGTTGCATTCAAAACATGTGCATGGCTCTCTCTTGGTAAATCTTTGCTCACTGGTCTGAGCTTCCTTCCCTTTAGCTTTGGCCTTCTCAAGAAGTATGGTCAGGTTCATCATCTGTTCCTCCAGTTTTTCAACTGACTGCTCAGTTTCTCTCTTCACAACTGAGGTAGAGGTGTCATTCACTGGAGTAGACTGATGGGCAGTTTTGTCTAACTGAATTGGCTTCTTCTGACGTCTCTGAAAGTCTCTCTTTACAAAGAATACGACGTCATCATTTGCTGCTAAGTTGGGGTTCTAACTGCTTAATTCTTGTTCACAATTTGAATATCTCATTCATGGGCTTGAAGCTCGGCGAACAGTTCTTTGGTGGACATCTTCGAGAGATCCATTGTCTTTAAGCTGGTGGTTTTGACAAACCAATATTCTTTCACCATTCTCGAAAGAATTTTGGCATTCATGTCAGCCACACTTTCTTCTCTTCCAAGATTTTTCATTTCGCTGACGATGGCATTGAATCTTGCTTCCATCGATTTCATTGATTCACGCGGTAACATCTGGAAGGATTCATATTTTTCAACCACTACTTGCTTCTTGTTACGCTTCATTGCTTCATTTTCCTTCGTGAGGTTATTTATCCAATCCCATAATTCTTTGGCACTGTTGTTCTCTACGGCTTCCTCCATGAGAGAATCCAGCAGCGACTGCAGGAGCATTTCTTGTGCAATAGGAGTTGAGCGCGTTTCTTATCCTCAAGTGTCCATTCTTCCAGTGGTTTGTCAATCATTTGGACACCACCTCCTTGGCCATCTTGTCCTCCAACCGGAATACTGATCTTTTGGATCTTCAGAGGTCCATTCTTTATAACTTCATCCATTTCTGGATGCTGACTCCTCAATAGAATGAGGGATATATTCTTCCATACTTCGAACTTATCTGGGTTGTACTTGGGAAGACTCGGATAGTTCATCATTATCTTAAAATAACACTTAAGAGTGCAAGAAAATATGGTTCCGGTCCTAAGCGACTAAAAATAGGACAGTCTAGAAAGACCGACCTGCTCTGATACCACTTGTTGGTCCCTGATCAGAGTTATCTTAAATGTGCAACGGAAATATTACTAAGGGTTACACTCTAAAACTGGGGGGGTCAGTTTTCCAATTTAGGTCTTATAAAACTGAGTTTAGCTGGCAGTTTAAGTAAGCAGTTTTCAAATATACACTTCAACACTTTAGAGAAGTGTTGGAGGTTTTAAAGCATAGTTAGAAACTAAATAATGCAGGAAATAAACGAAAACTGTAAATGACACACGATATTATAGTGGTTCGGATCCTTAAGTCGAACGTCCACTCTTCGGAAATAAATCTGGAAATTCACTAAGAGAATGAAGTATACACTCCTCGCGATCTATTGTCAATCACCACGAAAGCCACCATTCGCAGTAAACTGGATCACTCGCCCAGGTAGATGTTCTTTTAACACCTTCTTCAGTTCTTCGAAGCCTCTCCAAGTCTTCTCCAAACTGGCAGTCGTCGGAAACGGAATGAGGACACACCTCCCTTTTCCTTCTCCGGTGGTTGGATGGTTGAGTTCTTCCCAGAACAGACAAAGGTTGGCGAACGCCCGTAAGAACCCTTTCCTCGTCCGAGAACCAGGCTGCTATGTTCTTACTTGAAAAGTAAGAACATCAAGGATGTAGACTAAGTGGCAGATACTTAGTCTTCGTGTATTCAAGATCACACGGTGAATCTCAGAAGATTCCTTGAGCAATAAAGCCTCATGTTCAGTAAATGAACCACATAGTAAATGTCGTTCGGTTGAGAGCTTTAAATGTGTTTGAGCTTTAAATTTGGCAGAGTAACGACAAGCTTTGAATGTGTCGAAGATCTGTTGTTGTCTCTCTGGTCCTTTTGTTATTTATTGACGAGACTTTGAAAAGTAGCCGGTAGAGACAAGGTAGATGTTGTCCAATCGGTAGCCATACTTTTTGATGTCGCAGACCTGCTCCTCTGCTTTTTCTGTACACAACCATGTTTTTTCTGAGACTGTTTTGTAGTTGTTGTGTCAGACTCAAACAACGTTAGACTTCAGTCGTAACTGTCTGATTCCTCGTTCCTTATCATTGAGATTCCAACGCTCTTTATGACTGTTTAGCTCCTTATTTTTCACGTGCTCTCGACTGTGTGACTCCGCTTATCTTGAAACTGTGAGTTATTTTCGACAGTTTATTACATCCTTGTTTGCGAAAACTGTGTCCAAAGTTTTCAGCGCTGTTCTATCCTTGGCAGTTCCAAACTGCATGCGTAGATATGTTTGCTCGTTACTCTGATTAGCTCTCGCAGTTTTCTACGGTTCTTCTTGAACTGTCATCACTGTTTTTCTTCCATAAAGCTCCTCGAACTGTCTTCATAGTTTTCTTTGCATAAAGCTCCTCGAATTATCTTCACAGTTTTCTGGTTGAATGCTTTCTATCGAGCTATTGCAACTCAATAGTCCTATACAGGGAATACAGAAATAATAACTCTAAACCTAGGTATTCAATTTTGACACATCAAAACATATAATTAAAGGTGGGATTTGCAAATCAATACCTAACACCTACATATCTACCTATTCTATTACATGAATTTGGGATATACAACTCTTTCAAATGAATTCTTCAAATTTTTGGGCCTTCAATTCTTTGTTGAAATCTGAAAATTGGTTGAAAAGACTGTAGAATGGACTTGGCTTTAAATTCAAGCCCAAACTGGGCCCAAAAAATAGAAACCCAAATTTTCAAAATATCTGGGCCGCCTCTGGGCCCGATTGGACAAACTCTAATTTTTAAAAAAATTTAGACTACTACCTTCCAGCCGCCATCGCCGGAGGAAGCCGTCGCCGATCACCAAGAGTATTTGGTGTTGGCGTGCTATTGGAACAACACAACTTTTCCTACACTTGCTGGAGCAATCGTAGACTGCTGTTTGCAACCACCAGCCCGCACGCATCCACCTAGTCATCCATTGCACGTCGTTCGTCGGTAGCAACCGCCCACGCTTGCCGAAGAACCAGAGACCCTGCCCATCATCGGGCAGTAGCTCGCGTTGCTACCACCTTCACCCGCCTGAGAGACGGAACCCTTGCCCACCGCCATCGTTCACTAGCAGTAGCTCGCGCTGCTGCTACACATGCACGCCGAAGTGTCGTGTAGTGTGCCTCCAACAACAACCCATCGCGGCCGAGAACCCATCATCAACAACGACAAAGGTTTATGGCGGCTAGGGTTGCAAAGGGTGGTTACGGTCTGAAGGCGCAGGGTTGACGCACCGGGTGTGTTGATCGACACAACCCGCATCGACCGTGTTGTAGCTAGGGTTTGCATTGCCACCCATTGTTTCTTCTTCGTCGGAGCTCCCTCATCACGGATCTGCGACCCAATACATGCGAGTCATGCTGGAAGATGTGTGCACCTATGCCTACTCCATGTCGTGGTTGTAGTTCACTACACCCCCGCGCGTTGCCACCCTCTGTTTGATCGTCGTGCTGGAGAGTGAGCGGGAGACCGTCTGTGCAAGAAAAAACCACATACGCACAGATGGACGTAGTACTTCATCCCATCGCTTTTCCAGCATCCCTGCCCCGCTGTTGTATGCACCATCGCCGAAATCTATGGCAACAGTCGCTACCTGCCAAGAATCACTTGTGCGCGGTCAGCGGCCGCAGGAGACAGCGTGAGAGATGGTTGCGTGCATGGCTGGGTGTCTGCGTGCCAGCCCGAAGGCTACGTAGGCACCCAACCATGCATGCAACCATTTCTCAGGCTATCTCCGGCAGTCGTTAGCTGCACGCAGGCAGCTCGTGGGGGGCAACAACTGCTGCCATAGATTTCAGCAATGGTGCCTTCTCAATAAATACCAGAACCATTGCCAGAATCACTGTTGCACCGCTGCTACTTAGCCGGTGTCTGTGCGCTACCCATGATGGCTGTTGCATCGTGACATCGCGTGCTACAGGGTGTTGCAATTCTGCATCGAATTCGTTCTCCGTGTTCTTCATTCTTCATGTTCTTCGTCATGTTCTATGTTCTTCTAGATTTTACGAATTTTACATCGAATAATTGTCATACATCATTTATTCCCTAGCATGCTCCTATTTAATTTTTAAATTTCCATGCAGAGGTTTATCGGATTACCTTACATCCGTAGTGTATGCAAATCTGCGCGTATGGATTGGAACCTGAAAGAATTTAGTGCCCGAGTTTACTATTAACATCGAGGTGTTGAAGTGTTCAACCCTGCAGAATTCAATATGTCTGACTAACAGAGTAATGTTAAATAGAATGTCAGAGAAGTCAAAGTTTGACACATTCAAAGTTTAACATGCAGCGGAAATAAACACAGACACAAAGAATTATTTTTCACGAGTCTAGGGTTTCTAAACTCACGAGAGCCTCACGGCCAAAAATAGATTTCACTATAATAATGAAGTTTACACAGTAAAATCGAAATAATAAATATCCAAAACCTCTTCTCGGTTCACTCCCTCGAAGAAACTTGAATTTACATAGAAGTAGAGACTACAACTATGAACAAACCGTATTTACGAACTAACTATTCAATCCTCAAAACTCCTCTACCATTGGATTGACTCTCCGAAGGTGGGATCCTTCTTCGGCTTGAATGGCTTCGCTAGTTGAATGAACGGTGAATGCTTGTTGAAAGGTTGGAACGCCTTGTATAATATATATCGATGAATAGTATAGGTCGTCCGCCTTCTCTTCGCACCAGAGGAGTTGGAACGCGTTGTATAATGTATCTTTATCAATAAATTAGGTCGTCCACTTTATTTGTGCAACCCAACACCCTTTATATAGGCGTAGATGAATGAATCCTTGTGTAGATATGAATAGCCTCGTGTAGATATGAATGCATCCTCGTGTAGATATGATTTGCCTCGTGTAGATATGGTTAGCCTCGTGCTTGATATGCATATCTGCATAAATATCTCAACTGCAAATACTAGAGAAAGATATGTCAAAGATATGTTAGCGATATGTTAAAGATTTGAATATATCTCTAAAGATTAGGAAGTAAATCTATTCAAATATATCCAAAAGTCAAATCTATTCGTTCCTAAATCTTTATAAAATATATATCTTTCCTAGAATTAACTGAATATACAAAAATAATTAAATACGAAAAATTAAGGATTGATAAGATTTACTCAGCAAAGTCTAACACGTAGGTGTTAAACATTTATAGGTGTTAAACATAATCATTGACTCAGTCAATTCTAACACCACCAATGTTAAACATAGATGTGTTATACTTTGCATCTTCAATCTCCCCCTTAAGCTTATCATTCCTGTAAGCATTCCAATACAACACTTGTTATATTCAGCACTTGTAATTCAGTCTCCCCCTTAAGTTTAACTCTCGTAATATACTGCATTTGTTAGTCTTGTCCTGCACAATGAAATATTAGACAACACCATAAAAGATAAAAGATTAAACTTTTCCACAGATATAAAAATTAAGTACTTCTCCCCCTGAATGATTGCAGGAAAGAAAAGCTTAAGATTTTATGAAAAGTTTTTATCCAACATCTTCGAGATTCAGCCCACTAACTTTCACGCTCACTTCATCAAGAGAATAGGGAAACTGTAACATCATCTTTAACACATTCAAACCTCTGAGCAAACTGCGACACCAAAGAACTCAACAATGATTAAAGACTCCTTTCTTTTTCTTTTTCTCTCCCTTTTTTTTTTGTTTTTTTTTCATTTTTTTTGTTTTTTTTTACATAAGGAAGAACATAAATTGCAAGCCTTCAAACTTTAACATCAGAGTGTTATACCCGTATAAAACAAACGATCTGATAAAGAACAATGTCATGTGCCATGTTCCACAGAGATAGTGTTCCTAATAACATCCTATCTCCAGTACTTAGCTTACGACATAAAAATTCAGCATGTATTACCTCACCATTCAACATGTTCCACATAGACAGTTTTCCTAGTAACATCCTGTCTACAATACTTGAAAAATAATGATCGTACATGACAAACATACTCAATGTTTTGACATTAAGGCCTCATTCTTGTGCCTACCGTCTTATAACATGAGTTTATACTCCATGTGTTGACATTAAGGCCTCACTCTTGTGCCTACAGTCTTATAACATGGGTTTTTTATTTTATTCAGATCTTTAACACAAAAGGGTATCACACAACCGATAATAAAGCATCAGACAAGCAGAACAAAATACTGAAAAACAACTGAATGTTGATCGGCTCATATTTACAATGATCAACATCATACTCAACGAATTTAAGGAGCATTACACACACCAAAAGATTTTCTAAGAAAAGAGAATCTCTCAAAGTCAAGGGTCCTTGTAAAAATGTCAGCAATTTGATCTTCAGTAAGAATGTATTTAAGTGCAATAAGATCTTTTTCCACTAAATCTCTAACATAGTGATGTTGAATATCTACGTGGTTAGATCTAGGATGTTGGATATGGTTTTTAGAAATCACACTAGAACTAGCATTGTTGCACAGTGTTAAAGTTTCAGTAAACATACCGTAGTCTTCAAACATTTGTTTCACATTACCATTGTGCTCAACATCTTTTGTGTAATCATCATAGCCATAACTTGTAATGTTAGTACCATTATCTTTTGCATACCATAATCTCATATATGATTTTCCAAATATAAATCGAATTATTCTTATAACAACTTTCATATGAGGCTTTTTTGGATCAAATCAATATCTAACATAAACATCAACACTAAATTGAATATTTGGTCTTCTGGCAGTAAAGTATAACAAGCTATCTATCACTCCATAATAGTCAGTAGGTTTAACACTAACATGTCTACTATCTTTGCAAAGTTTGACACTAAAACTCATTAGTGTTTTCATATGTTTTGCAGACCCTAATCCAAATCTTTTTACTAAACCTTGAGCATACTTAGATTGAGAAATAGAAAAACCATCAATATACTACTTATTCTGGAATCAAAAGAAGTAGTTAAACTCTCCCACCATACTAATTTCAAACATGTCAAACATTATTGTGACAAAGACATCTATAAGTCTAACATCAGTTGCCCCAAACAGTAAGTCATTAACTTGAGCAACTATAAAGTTGTTATCAATATGTTTAACAAAGAGAGTTTTACCCATATTACCTCTGTTGAACTTTAGATCAAGTAGAAAGTTAGGTATATTCTTAAATATCCATTTAGTTCCAATTATGTTTTTATCTTTAAGCCTAGGAACTAAGATCCACACATCAATATAAACAAATTGACTTAATTCTTCATGCATAGACAGTATCCAATTCTTATTTTTTAAAGCTTCAGAAACATGCTTAAGTTCAGTTAGAAATATATAATCACTAGAGTGGAAGATGTTGAACTTACAAACCATTTTTACCATCTCTTTGCAATTGATGCGGGATTTCTTGAAAGTCGGTACTCTTTCAAAGACACTTCCAATGACCTGAAACTGAGGATGATTCCTTTTGTTTCGAAGAGGTGGTTCTCTAGTTTCCGAGTTCGACACTAGGGTGTCACAGATTTCCTCCTTGTCAGAGTTTGAACTCAGAGTAACTTGATCCTCCTCTTTGTCAGTGTCAGAGTCTGGAGTTGATGTTGGACTTGTTGTTTGTCTAACATCTGTACTCGTCTCAGTTACTGATTATATGTCATTCTTTATGAAATGAGATGTATCTTCCATGTCTTGTTTATCTAGAAAGGTTCTTGTATCATCAAATACAACTTTGGTAGATTCTTAGATAGTATTAGTATGTACGCGATAAACCTGTTTATTGCTTGAACTTTAAAGAAAGAAAGCTTTGTTGTACCTAGAGTCAAAGTTAGTAGAATAATCATAATTATTCATAATATAACGCATACTCCCAAGTACATGCATATGTTTCAGATTTGGCTTTTTTTTCAAGAAAACTCTATTTGAGTAGCAATCAGTAAATAAAACTCTATTTGAATAACAAGCAGTAAATAAAACTCTATTTGAATAGCAAGTAGTGTTAACAACTTTAACCAATAATCTTTTAGACAAAATTTTAGAGTATAGAGTGACATTCTTGCATTCTTTAACATCATTCAGTTGAGGTATTTTATGTATTGAGAGCTTATGAGATATCCCCTTTCTTTCACACAAACTAAAGAAGTCTATATTTTCTAATTTTCTCTCATGATCAGTTCTAATTCGAGTAACATCAGAATGATAAAGTTCTATAAGCCTCATATATAGTTTTCTGAAAAGTTCGAAAGTGTCGGACTTTATTCTCAAGTATTCAATCCAAGTGAATCTAGAGTAATCATCAGCACAAACTAACACATACCTTTTTCCTCCAACACTATCTACTTCTATAAGACCCATTAAGTCCATATGTAGTAGACCGAAGCAAGTATTAGAGTTAGTCATACTCAATATGAGATGAAATGTATGAGTTTGTTTACCTTTCAGACGTGAATCACAAACCTTGTCCTTGTTAAACTTGACCAAGTTGACCTTGTCCATATTGAACTTGACCATGTTGAACTTGACAATATTGATGTAGTCCATGTTGAACTTTTCCATGTCGAACTTAACCATGTTGAACTTTACCGTGTTGAACTTTACAATGTTGAACTTAACTATGTTGAACTTTTCCATGTTAGACTTTTCTATGTTGAACTTCAGTTGTGGAATGTCTTTTGCAACATCATAGATGAGAAGTTTCTGAATTCCTTGAACTTTTTCATGTCCTATCTTCTTACTTTATTCAGTCTGATAGTAGTTATCTTTTGATCTACTTTCAAAGATGAGACAATTGTTAGATTTGTCATAGACCTCGCATGCATATATATCAAACTTGATAGTGATATTTCCTTTAGCACTTTCTCCACAAGTAACCATATCTCCACTTATAAAAGTGAAGTGAGACGAAAACGATTTGTTACATAACATATGGCTAAAACAACATGTGTTAAAGTACCAAGTACCTGCAACATTAGTCTTTAGGAAAGTATATACAGCTAGGCATGTTTTATCCTCTTTATCACATCTTTGATTAATTTTCCTTTTCTTATTAGCAATTTTAAATCTACATAAAGGTTTTATGTGCCTAAATCTATTGCAGTAATGACACACAGACACCTTAGATGTATCTTTGATACGTTGCTTAGTGATCTTAGACTCTACTCTAGAAAATTTAATCAAGTTTTTCTCAGACTTTAACATAACAAAATTAAACTTTCATAACCTAATACAAAGACATCATAATGTTTAATAGACATTATCTCATCCAATTTTGACTTACCTTTGTTAATCTTAAACATAAAATCAATTTCACATACCTTGATCTTCAGCACATCCACTTCTTGATTCTTATGAGTCAAAAGAAATTCAAACCTTGAAATATGTCGTTTCAGTACAAAATTTATATCTTTCAGCTTTGGCAACTCCTTGTTCCGTTCTTCACATCTTTTATTTTCCAAGTAGTGGCATATTTGATCATTGTCGCCATGTGTGATCATGCAAGTCTGGCACTCCTGATTCCTGTCAATAAAACAAAGTTCAATATTAGAATGTTCATTCTTAGTTTGTATATAAAAATTTGTAGCATCTTCTAGGGGCAGAATGTTGAAGTCTGATATATCAACATCTTTTTCCTTCATCTTTTCTGTAGCTTCTTCTTCAATCTTTCCAGCCTCTGTGATCTCTATATCATTATCCATACATTCTCTTTTGCCATCTCCTTCTTCGTCTTCAGAATCATCATCGAAGGTTGTGTTGAAGTTAGGCTTTCTTCTTCTCAAAAGAGTTGGACACTCATATGCATAGTGGCCTATTCCAGAACAGCCATGACATTTCACACCATCAATATTCCTCTTAAAATAATATTTCTCTTGATTTTCTGATCTATCACTTCGTCTTCTTGATGATCTAGTTGAGCGGCTTGAGAAGTTTGACACAATAGATATGGGTGTTGAACTTCTTTTGCTGTAGTTTGAGTCTCCTATATCATCTCTCATGGATCTGACAAACTTATTGAACTCGTTAGTAAGTAAAATATGATTTGACTTATCTTCGTCTAGAAGTTCAACATCAGATTCATTTTCTTGAGAGGTTGCATATGTTGAACTTGGAGATGTCTCACTTCCAGCTTTTCCAACGTGAAGAGCTATGCTCTTTGCCTTGTATTCTTCTTTATGTTCCTTCAGATTTATCTCATAAATAGTTAGAATACTTACCAGTTCAGCAATCTCTAGTGTTGCAACATCTCTTGCTTCTTCGATTCCAGTGATCATGGTGTTAAACTTTTTTGGCAGTGACTTTAACATCTTGTTGACAAGTCTCTTATTGCTGATGGGTTCACCTAGTACATGAGATTCGTTTGCCATTGATTCAATCTTCTCAAAGTAAGAGGAAATTATTTCTTCTTCCAGCATCTTGAGAGTCTCAAATTTAATAGCGAGTAATCGCATCTTAGTCTCTCTAACACTGTCAGTTCCTTCAAATTTCTCTAGAAGTATGAACCAGGCTTCTCATGCTTCCGAGCATCTTGATACTAACCTGAAACAACCAACATCTAAAGAGACAAGTATAGCATTTAAAGCTTCAGTGTTAAAGTTAGAGATAATTCGTTCTTCAACACTCCATTGTCCTTCAGGCTTAAGTTTGGTAATGGTTTTAGCAGCATCCTTCGGATCTTGAATAGTGGTTTTTGGAGGTTTCCATCCGTGCAAAATAGTAATCCACGCCTGTTCGTCTAAAGACTTGATGTATATCCTCATTCGAGACTTCCATAGAGAGTAGTTAGTCCCATTACTCTCCAAAATGGGTGGTCGACAAGAAGGGCTTGAAAAACCTATCATAGTAAACTGCACTCTGGAACAAACATCTTAGTCCGTCAAGAACCTGGCTCTGATACCAATTGAAAGAATTTAGTGCCCGAGTTTACTATTAACATCGAGGTGTTGAAGTGTTCAACCCTGCAGAATTCAATATGTCTGACTAACAGAGTAATGTTAAACAGAATGTCAGAGAAGTCAAAGTTTGACACATTCAAAGTTTAACATGCAGCGGAAATAAACGCAGATACAAAGAATTATTTTTCACGAGTCTAGGGTTTCTAAACTCGCGAGAGCCTCACGACCAAAAACAGATTTCACTATAATAATGAAGTTTACACAGTAAAATCGAAATAATAAATATCCAAAACCTCTTCTCGGTTCTCTCCCTCGAAGAAACTTGAATTTACATAGAAGTAGAGACTACAACTATGAACAAACCGTATTTACGAACTAACGATTCAATCCTCAAAACTCCTCTACCGTTGGATTCACTCTCCGGAGGTAGGATCCTTCTTCGGCTTGAATAGCTTCGCTAGTTGAACGAACGGTGAATGCTTGTTGAAAGGTCGGAATGCATTGTATAATATATATCGATGAATAGTATAGGTCATCCGCCTTCTCTTCGCACCACAGGAGTTGGAACGCCTTGTATAATGTATCTTTATCAATAAATTAGGTCGTCCACATTATTTGTGCACCCCAACACCCTTTATATAGGCGTAGATGAATGAATCCTTGTGTAGATATGAATAGCCTCGTGTAGATATGAATGCATCCTCGTGTAGATATGATTTGCCTCGTGTAGATATGGTTAGCCTCGTGCTTGATATGTATATCTGCATAAATATCTCAACTGCAAATACTAGAAAAAAAGATATGTGAAAGATATGTTAAAGATTTGAATATATCTCTAAATATTAGGAAGTAAATCTATTCAAATATATCCAAAAGTCAAATCTATTCGTTCCAAAATCTTTATAAAATATATATCTTTCCTAGAATTAACTGAATATACGAAAATAATTAAATACAAAAAATTAAGGAATGATAAGATTTACTCAGCAAAGTCTAACACGTATGTGTTAAACATTTATAGGTGTTAAACAGAATCATTGACTCAGTCAATTCTAACACCACCAATGTTAAACATAGATGTGTTATACTTTGCATCTTCAGAACCTTTGAATCATCGCACTTCGTATTTAATCCTGCAGAATAAAGATTAAATATTTCTGATTTTAATAAATAATTAAAATAAAAAATTAAGAGAGAGAGAGAGGGAGAGAAAAGTAAGATCCTCCAGATCTGATCTCCTAATCAATTTCCCTCGCTCGCATCCAAATTTCTGGTGAGGACTGCAACCGGATGTTGCACTAATAGAGAAGAAGAATTTCCTTCCCTCAATCAGATCCAGTCTCATATCAGCTCCCAATAATATGGTATGTTGATTAACAACTGATGGTGTACTGAGATCTGAGAACTAGGGGGTATTTGTAGGAAGTTCTAATCCATAATGGGCTTGAGCTTTTCATGGGCCAAACTAGGGACCAATATGCAAATAATAAATAGGGCCTATGAATTAATTTATTCTCATATTCAACCTAGAATATAATTAAATTAATTAATATTGATACATGCCATTAGAGAATCAATACTAACCTACCCATTTATTACCACGTTATGAAGAACATGTTGCATAGGCTCTGTATATCCCCATATTTAAGGTTACAGACATTTAGTAATTAATTTGGGCTCTTACAAGCTCCCAGATTAATTAACATCTTTTATTCCTAATTTACACCGCTCAACCTTTTTTCATTTATGCTCGAACTTAATCAGTTTGCGGGACTTTAGCATAAAATAATCGGTCTTAGTTAGGTCCTATCAATGCGTATCAAACGTACCAGCACATCTAACAACCAAGATAAGTCACTTAATACTGAATGAACTACAACCTAAACCAATAGTCTATCCTGGGACTGTTTCAGCTGTGAAAACTGTTTATATCTCGATAGGTCAAGCAATCCATACGATCTTTAGGGATCTTCTACACACCATATGATCTCCTTATCGACGAGATAAGAGGATACTGTTGTTCTCTTTGTATGTTTGTTAATCAGACAAGAATATTGTATCATTATATACAAGACATTAATGATTACAAGTATATCAAACGAAATTGTTTACCAATATACCATTCATAATGCTTTGCAGTATATAGAACCTAATAGACCATGTTAATGAACTTTCAGATCATCCATGCCCACTCATCCTTCAATATCATCATTTGTCGGTCTTGGATCCATGCAATGAAAGTCATGTCATCCACCTACCACCAAATAGTGAAATTCCTTACCCCGAGGGGAATCCAATCGATCATAGGCAAGACAAATTAGCTATAATACAGACCTGAAATCCAGCGACCTAGAAATAAGTCCTGTTGAGGTTCGTTTTTATACGGATATGAGCCCCGTTGTAGGGAGTAATGTTGTGAACCGAATCACAAATCTATTAAATTGGACCGTTCATGGATGTTAAAACAATTGTCATTCGATAATATAACCTATGCATGCTCTTATGAATTTAATTGCAATGGCTTTAGGGTTACCTTTTGAATCCATAGAGTCTGGATCTGAACCGCATTGAATTCGGATCCGATTCCACTACACGAACAATTTGAATCTACGGAAAGAGAATTAAATATGTTGCAACTTAATTCACGATTCAAATTGAAAGAGAAGAAATAAACCCTATTTTCCATATCAGTTCTTCAGATCTGTATCGATTTGCTTTTTCAATCTCGCTACTGGTGAGGATTCCACGATATTGCACTGTACAGGACAGAGTCGAATAATCTCCTCCCTCAATGTAGTTGATGCCGCCCTCTTGCTCTCTCTCCAAGGTTTATGTGTTTTTCAACTTATGAAATCTGAGGAGAGAATGAGCTTCTTCAAGCAATTAATATTAGGCTAGACCTGGGAATTAATTATTTTCCATGTCCACAACCCAGGTCATAATTAATTGATTAATATTAATTCATTCCACCAGAGAATTAATACTGACCTACCCCTTTATTACCACGTTATGAGAAATGGGTTGCATCGACTCGATGAATCCCCATATTTAAGGTTACTTGACATTCATTAAATAATTAAAGCTTCTGATAGGCTTCACATAATTAATTAATATATTATTATCCTGAGTAGTACCACTCAAGCATTATCATTTGTGCTTGAACTTAATCAGTCTGCAAGACTTCAGCACGACGAACCTTATTGAGCTCTTCAGGGAATGTCCCCGTCCTATTTCTGAGATATGGTAATCTAAATCCAGTCATCAAAACATTCTACACAAGCTATTGTCATCCAAGATGTGGATATACGAGTACGTTAATCAGACTCTCCACCATGGCAAGTCAAAGAGACATACAACCCATGCATACTTCTGAACCTTCGTTAGGATTCAGACTTAACCAAATAACGAGGTATTGTTTCTTCTTAAGTCAGATAGAAGAACGCATCTCACTGTGGTCCTATCAATACGCAACCGCATGTACCAGCATATCAAGTAATCAAGACAAATCACTCTTTTCCAACTATACTGCAGCTTACATCGACAGACTAATCCTCAATGTTATCTCGGTTGTGCTAACAATATTTTATATCTCTCTAGGTATAATGATCCATATGGTCTTCTGCATTCTTCTACACCCGTATGACCTCCCCATTAATGAGATAAGAGAATTTAATTGTTCTCGCAAGTATATTTGTTTACATATATAAGATAAGTCAAATGTATACACACTACACTAAATGCTTTTAGTATACAAAACCTACAATCTCCCACTTATACTCAAAGCATTACATCTGCCCACTAGAGTATATAGTGTGTCTATCTAGCCTATCTATTACATCAACCACTATCAGTGGTAGGCATCCACCTCAGTTACGAATATGTCTTTCATAAGCTTTTTGTGGTAAGCACTTAGTGAATTGATAAGCCAGGTTGTCTCTCATGTCAATCTTCTCAATCTGCACATCGCCCCTAGATATGATTTCTTGTATGATGTGGTACTTTCTCTCAATGTCTTTACTCGCCTTGTGAGTCCATGGCTCTTTTGAGTTTGCTACTGCATAAGCATTATCACAGATAATTGTGATAGTCATAGGCAAACTCGGAATCACATCCAACTCTAACAGGTAGTTCTGGAGCCATACCGCTTCTTTCGAAGCTTCAGAAGTAGCAGCATATTTTGCCTCCATGATGGAATTCGCAATGCATTTCTGTTTTGCGCTCCTCCATGGTACAGCTCCACCACCAAAGTTGAACACATAGCCCGAGGTCAATTTCTTCTCATCCTGATCCCCTTGGAAATCCAAATCTGTATAACTTACAGAGCACAAATCCTCACTTTGATAAACTAGATAGTTATTTCTAGTTCTTTTCAAATACTTAAGGATGTGCTTTACTGCAGTCCAATGCGCCTGTCCTGGGTTAGACTGATATCTTGCTATCATGCCCACGATATAGCAAATATCAGACCTCGTACACAACATTGCATACATGAGGTTGCCCACTGGTGATGAATATGGCACAAGACTCATCTCATCTCGTACACAACATTGCATACATGAGGTTGCCCACTGGTGATGCATATGGCACAAGACTCATCTCATCTTTCTCCTTTTGTGTCATAGGACACTATCCTTTAGAAAGATGAATGTCGTGTCTGGAAGGTAGGTATCATTTCTTGGAGAGCTACATGATGAACTAAGCTATTACAAAGTTTATGTAGGATGCCTAGGATAAGCTTATCATCCTTTTTTACAAAACGTAAGACTTTGATCCCAAGGTTGTACCCAACTTCTCACAAATCCTTGGAACAATTCAGACAACTATCTTTTAATGTCCGACAATACCTCCACATTGTTTCCAAATAGGAAAATATTATCTACATACAGTGCAAGGAACATCATGCTCCCACTGATACAAAGTTGGTACATGCAACTCTCATTCTCAAACTGTGAAAAATCATAGGAATTGATCACATTAAAATGTAAGTTCCATGACCGAAAAAGCTTGCTTAAGTCCATATAAGGACTTCTTGAGCCTCCAAATAAGATTCTCTTCGCCTTTATGCACATAACCCTTGGGTTGCTGTATATAGATATCCTGACCTTCTTTTAGGTAATCGTTTAGAAAAGCACTTTTGACATCCATCTGCCAAGTCTCGAGGTCCATATGTGTTGCTATGGTAAGAAGTATCCAGATGGATTTGAGCATGGCTATCGGTGAAAAGGTTTCATCATAGTCAATGCCCTCTTTTTGACTATAACTCTTTGCCACTTACCTAGCTTTGAAAGTTGTGACTTCTCCATCTGCTCCCTTCTTTCTCTTGTATACCCACTTGCAGGCTTGAGAGCCATCAGGCAGCACAAATTTCTAGTATACATCCATAGCCATTATGGATTTATTTTCGAATCTATGGTGATGCATCATTTTTCTGCATCGTTTTCATTCACTGCTTCGGTGAAGGTTAGTGGGTCAAAGTCATCATGTCCGTCTTTTAGATCTAAGTTCAAAGACTCTCCCACAAACATATACCTATTAGTTTTGAAGATTACTCTCCCACTGCGATAAGGTTTGGGCGATGTGTCAGCAGTCGGTGCAGTAACTTGTGGTTCCGCACATTGCACTGGCGAACGTGCTGGTGGCACCATACCTTCCGAAGGTACATCCACATTTGCACGCAGCCTTTCCCTAGAAGGTGCATCATTATCTTCAACTTCTTGAAGAATCACATTACTCATTGACTTGTGGTTTCTTACATACTCGTCATTCAAGAATCTAGTGTTGGTGCTAACAACAATTTTTTAACTCTCAGGACAGTAAAAGTAACCACCTTTTGTTTGTTGAGGATACCCTATAAACAACATCACTTTTGACCTACATTCTGACTAATCAGGTTCCTTGCTTAGCACGTGTGCTGGACAACCCTAAACTCTAAACTTGCTGAAACTGATTTAGAAGGTATCATGTTCAAAGTATATGCCGTTGTTTCCAAAGCGTATCCCTAAAACGAAATGGGTATGCTTGCATAACTCATCATTGATGTCAGCATTTCCAAAAGAGTCATATTTGTTCTTTCAACCACACCAATCTGCTGAGGAGTACCCGATGTGGTCCACAAGGATGTAATCCTATTGTCGATCGTTACTATCGGCATTGATGAGGCCACGATGCAGTCTGCGCACGAAATGCGGGTTCCCCTGCACGCTGACCCACTCACTGCCAGCTGCCTCCCGCTTTCATGAGCGAGCACAACAACCAAGTGGGCTAAGGTTGTGCGTGCGCAAAACCTAACTTAGGCCTAAGTTAGTGAGCCTTAACTTTTCTAAAATCATGATCAAAGGTGAAAATTGAACCCCCCCCCCCTAATGAATCCGATGTGGAACGAACTCACACCATAATAATTCATCCCCTTTTGAACCGAATGCTCACAGACGGCACACTTAGACCATGGGGGCCCACTATGGGGGACCCAAATTTGGGTCCACTTCCGAGTGGTTGGGTCATAGTCGGGTGGCTGCTTGCGGCCCCCCTGCAACAGATCTCCCCTTCTCCGTGGACACCGGGTAATCCCTTTCATCGTGGAACATCCGGATTAGTAAATTGAACTAAATTGTTAGGTACATAAATTAGGAATCATTAACTTCATCCAAATCATTGGTTAAAAAATGAGAAAAAATGCTTATTAATTTTGGAGCTTTCTGCGTGTTGTTGTCGGCTTGCTTATTGTTCATAATCATTATTTAATTAATGGGAGCATGGTGTGTAAATAATGGGATGCATGATGAATTTTTAACATCCAAGATCCATCTTTGGACAATTGAATTATTCAGTTTTTATATTCCTATGGAAACAACATAAACGACTATATGAGGTAAATGGTAATGTCGACGCAAAAACACTTTCCAGCCAAAATCCATTAATTGATCATATCAATATTGTCGAACTAACATAAATTCCCTTTACTTTACTGCACCAAGTCACCGCCAACAATTCTAATCTCTTGATGCCAAACGACGACTTTTTTTCTTGTCTTTCCCAAAAATTGTATTTATTTCTCATATGAGATAGTCTCTCGTGGTGGCTACATTTTCAATAATTTATACTTATTGTTTATATTACATTTATAATATATCTTACGAACTAAAAAGCAAAAGAAATTGAAGAAAGAATCACCCTATCGATCTAGTTTTTGGTGTTTTCTAGTCTCCTATAACTTGAAGAACAAGAGAAACATGGAAAATTAGAGGAAACGGAGTCGATACCTGTAAAATTTAGAAATGGGAATAAAACTTCATTGATTTTCTAAAGGGTACATATAAACAACTATGAGAAAACCCTAATAAATATACAAATATATTATGAGCTAAAATAATGCATGTATATCTCTTGTTTTCATATTTTCGAGATATGATCATATCAAACATGATCTTCAAATCTCAACACTCCCCCTCAAGTTGGAATTTGAAAATTTCAAACTCCCAACTTGCCTACTATGTATCTGAGCTGATTTGCCCCCAGCGACTTTGTGAAGATATCAGCGACTTGTTCTGAATTCGATATCTCACGTGGTTCAACATCCTTTGACTCAACTCTTTCCGGAACAAAATAACAATTCATATCGACATGCTTTGTTCGCTCATGAAAAACCGGATTCTTTGCAATATGACGAGCTGCTTGATTATCACAATACAACAAAGTGGGTTTATTCTGCTGTGCCTCCAAATCCATTAGTAGCCATCGTAGCCATATTATCTCACTTACTGCTAGTGCCATTGACCGATACTCTTCTTCTGCGGATGGCCGAGAGACCACAGTTTTTTTCTTAAAGCGCCATGAAATTGGTGCTCCTCCTAACTTGATAATGTAGCCACCACGAGAACGATGTGTCATAGCACAACTTCCCCGTCCGATAGGCTTCCAACATTAATCCTCCATCCACTGTAAAATTATTCCTTATTCTACGGTTCCCCGGATGTATCGTACCACCCTCATGGCTACATCAAGCTGAGTTTGTCTTGGTGAAGATAAAAATTGACTTAAGACATTTATTGTGTACTGAATGTCCGGCTTTGTAACTGTGAGATAGAGAAGCCATCTAATTAGACATCTGTAATGTTGCTCGTTAACTACGGGGTTGTTATCACTGAGGTCAAGTCAAAGTTGTTATTCCATTGGCATCGGACTTGGTTTGCACCCCTCCATGCCTGCAACTTTTAAGATATCTAGTGCATATTTTCATTAGGTTAAGACTGCACCAAAATGCAATCGAGCTACCTCTACTCTCAGGAAGTATTTTAACTTGTCAAGGTCCTTAATGTTGAATTTTTCATCGAGGAACTTCTTTATTTGTAGAATTGAGCTTCATCATTTCTAGCCAATAATACGTCATCCACGTGTATCAAAGCTGCAAAAAAAACTTTATCTTGCTTGAAAATAAAATGTGAGTGATCTGCTTGCGACTGTCTGAAGCCATTGTCGATGAGTGCTCCAGCAAACTTGTGATACCAACTCCTCGAAGTTTATCGTAGCCCATATAGAGACTTACAAAGCTTGCACAGGCGAGTCTCTCCTTCTTTTGCAAAGCCCTGTGGTACTTTCATGTAAACATCCTCGACTAAATCTCCATGTAGAAAATAGTTGTTTACGTCGAGCTCATAAATTATCCAATTTCTGTTAACTTCGATCGCAATCAAATGCCTCAAGGTAACAAGCTTAGCTACTGGAGCAAAGGTATCATGATAATCAATATCGGGAACTTGCAAAAAACCTCTGGCGACTAGATGTGCCTTGTATCTTTCCACTTCTCCCATGGGTTTATACTTTATTTTTTAAATCCATTTTGAGTCAATGGCCAATTTTCTAGGGGGTAGCTTCATCAAATCCCATGTTTTATTTTCTTCTAATGTTTTAATCTCTTTCTCCATGGTCTCTCTCCACTCCTTAAATTTCACTGCATGCAAGAAAGTTTGAGGCTCCTCCTTGGCATCGATAGATGTAAGATAACATTTGTGATTATTAGAAAAAAAAACATTATAAGAGATAAAGTTTGCTATGGGATGTATCTTTGAAGTTCCTGAGTTGGATACGGGTTGTGCGTGGTCTATAGAATCTGGCATGTCAACTTTGTAGTCCTT
Organism: Plectranthus barbatus; assembly: GCA_026898455.1. Lineage (NCBI taxonomy): Eukaryota > Viridiplantae > Streptophyta > Magnoliopsida > Lamiales > Lamiaceae > Plectranthus > Plectranthus barbatus. The sequence goes on along the minus strand of JAPKLW010000113.1, from coordinate 699,614 downwards.
CAAGTATACAGGCTGTATTTTGGTTCTCTCGCTATGGCGATGATTAATGGTGGTTTGAGATTCATCAACAACAGCAATTGCTTCCTCTGCCATTGTGTCTCCTCCGCTAGTGTCCCTCCTACTTTTAACACCAACATCTTCATTTATTTCTGGAAAGGTTTCATCAGCCTCATATATTTGGCTTTTCTTCATTTCCTTCTTGCCTTATTTTGGTGTATTATAAGGAAAATAACCTTGAAGAATTTTACATTGCGCGAGGTATGTATCTTCCCGCTCTCTAGATCATAGACCTTATACCCTTTCTTCCCTTGTGGGTAATCGACGAACATAAAATGCTCTCCCCCTTTCGGTGAACTTGTCATATCTTTTACTCATATTCTTTGCATATACTAAGCATCCAAAACCCCTTAAATGTTCATAGTTGGGTTTCTTGCCAAATAACACCTCATATGGTGACCTATTCTGAAGTAGCTTAGTAGGAATTTTGTTTATAATATAAACAGATGTGAGAACACACTCCCCCCAAATCCTTATTGGCAAGGTAACCTCAAGGCTCTCGCTAGTTAAAGAATATGTCTATGCTTCCTTTCAACTACCCCGTTCTGTTGTGGTGTGTGCACACAAGAAGTTTTAAGTAAAATATCATTATAACTATAATAAGTCGTCATTTCATTCGACTAGAATTCTCCTCCATTATCAGCTCGAATACATTTTATGGATTTTCTAAATTGCAGAATAATTGATGATATTTGCTTGCTTCGGACTTAAACTTCAACAGATATACTCAAAATCCTCTGCTAAAATCATCAATCACAGTAAGGAAATAATGTGCACCCATAAACGAAGGAGTTTTATATCCTCCCTAAATATCACAGTGTATCAAATCAAAACAACTATCAGTTTGAATAGAATGGATGGAAAGGGAACCCTAGTTTGCTTGACTTTTATATATGACTCACAAATACTTTCATTGGTTGCACATATGCCTTGAAGTTTGAGTTTGGAGGCATGGCCCAACCTTCTGCGCCAAGTATCTGCATCAATCAGACAAGAGAAGACACACCGAGTGTTGTGAAGTGGCTTCAGAAAATATAGACCATCGCACTGTTTACCCGCTCCAATCAATTTCTTTGAGGCTAAGTCCTGCATCACACAACCATCAGGGAAGAAGGTTAAGGTGAAGTTGAGGTCCTTAGTCAAACGGCTAACAGATAACAAATTACAATGAAAACTTGGAACACATAAAACATGGTTATGTTCAACCTATTGGGCAATTTAGTACTCCCAATGCCTGTTACAGTAGCTTTGTCGTTGTTGGGTATTTTGACAGGAAAACCAGTGCATGTGTTAGTGAAGGATTTCAGAGAACTCCATTCATGCATGATATGTTTCGTGGCCTCTAAATCGATGATCCATGACGTAGGTATATTAAGTTCCTTACCAGTCATGTTAACAAAGGCGTTGGAGGTGGAGCTATTTGCACCATTGTTGAGGAAGTCCTGCAGTTTGTTTAACTGTTCTGCAGTGAAACAATGCAACATGTTCGACCCAACTGTCACATTGCCATCAACATACGCAGCCTTGTATGAGGCCGACTGCTTTTTAATACTTTTTCCTGCTTCCCGTTTGAAGGACCTGGTTGCTCTCTTCCCTTTTGGATATCCGACAATCTCGTAACAAGTGTTAATTGTGTGCCAAAGTTTACCACGATTGCCGCATTGTGGTGGTGCTTTCGAATTGTCTTGTACAACCTCATGTCTTTTAGGTTTTCCTTGTCTCTAAACCCGAAAAGCAACACCATCTATGGTGGTGTTTCTTGAATTTGAGATGAAATGTTGGCGCTCATCTTCGGCTACGAGGTTATATGCAACTCCCAACCGCAACACCGGATTCATGCTTAGCAGTTGACTTCAAATAGTGTTAAATGTGTCGTTAAGGCCCATGAGGAATTCATAGATCCGCTCCTTTTCTACCTTTTCAAAGAACAATTTGTAGGGTTTTCCCGTGAACCGAATCACCAAAACCAATTTGAACCGGATCGATTTATGGGTATTGTGCACAATTAAATAAACAATAAACCCTAGCATGCTCATATGAATTTAATACTTAGATTTGTGGATTGAGGGATTACCGTAATTCCGTCGAGTCTGATCCGATCTTTTGCGTTTGAATTTCCAACTTCAATTCAACCACACAATTCGATTTTATCTGCGGAATCAGAAATTAGAAATCTAATTTCTTAAAATAAAATCGAAAATAAAAAGAAAAGAAATAAGATTTCTGTTCTCCAGATCAGGTCTTCCGATCTGTATCCCAATGCTGTTCAAATCTACTACTGGTGAGGACTCCGTAGATCTGTGGTTTGAGCAGGACCTGAATCAAAATTCTCCTCCCTTCCAGTTGAAATCGGCGCCCCTCTCTCTCTCTCCTAGGTTTAGTGTGTTTCAACTGTGTTACAACTTATGAGAGAGAGCTGTCTATTTATAGACCTAGGGTTGTAAACCCTAAAGGGCTCCTGGGCTCAATTCAGCATATTTATTTGGGTCAGACCTGGGACCTAATGCAAATAATAAAGTGGGCCTATAAATTAATTAATTCTCATGTCCACAACCCAGGACCCAATTAATTAATTAATATTAATTCTTTTTTCACCACAGAATTAATACTGACCTACCCCTTTATTACCACGTTATGAGAACGGGCTGCATTAATTGAGAATCCCCATATTTAAGGTTACCGGACATCCATTAATTAATTGGAGCCTCTGACAAGCTCTAACTACAATTAATTAATATCTTATAATTCTTGAGTAGTACCACTCAATCCTTATCACTCTTGCCTGAACTTAATCAGCCTGAAGGACTTTGGCACGATGAATGTTATTGAGCTCCTCAGGGAATGTCCCCATCCCATTACTCGGACATGGTTACCTAAACCCAGTCTCAGGCGGTACTACACGAACTGTTGTTACCCAAGATGCGGACATACAAGCACGTTACTTAGGCTCTCCACCATGGCAAGTCAAAGCAACAGTCAACCCGTGCAAACTCCTGAACCTTCGTTAGGGTTTGGACTCAATCAATATAACGAGATCTTGTATTCGCTGATATCAGACAGACGAATACATCTCACTGCGGTCCATCAATACGCCACCTCTGCTTACCAGCATGTCAAGTAACCAAGACAGACTACTTATTCCGACAATGTTACAGCCATCCGGACAGACGTATCCTCATACGCTGTCTCGGCTGTGATCATTTTTATGTCTCACTAGGTCAAGTGATCATACTGTCTTCTGCAATCTAAAATATGCCGTATGATCGTCCCTATCGGTGAGACAAGAGGATACCATTGTTCATACATGTAAGATTGTTAACGGATAGGAGAAATAAACCGTCATATACTCATTATAATAAATGCTTTAAGTATACAAAACCTATCAATCTCCCACTTATACTCATAGCATAACTAAGCTATTATAGAGTATACAGTCCGTCTATCTAGTCTGCTGTCTCTTTAACCACTGTCAGTGGTCGGCATCCACCTCAGACCCAGCTCACGAATATGTCTTTCGTAAACGTTCTGCGGCAAGCTCTTTGTAAATGGATCAGCAAGATTGTCAGCAGTGTCAATCTTCTTAATTTGCACATCGCCCCTAGATACATTTCTCGTATGATGTGGTACTTTCTCTCTATGTGTTTGCTTGCCCTATGAGACCGCAGTTCCTTTGAGTTTGCCACTGCACCAGAGTTATCACAATAAATTGTGATGCTCCTCGGCAAACTCGGAATCACACCCAACTCTAAAAGGTAGTTCCTGAGCCATACCCCCTCTTTCGAGGCGTTGGAGGCGGCGACATATTCCGCCTCCATGGTGGAGTCAGCAATGCATTTCTGCTTTGAGCTCCTCCAAGATACAGCTCCACCTCCTGGGGTAAACACATATCCTGAGGTCGATTTCTTCTCATCTTGGTCCCCTTGGAAATCCGAGTTCGTATAACCCACAGGGCACAAATCCTCACTTTTATAAACTAGGCAGTAATTCCTAGTTCTTTTCAAGTACTTGAGGATGTGCTTTACAGCAGTCCAGTGCGCCTGTCCAGGGTTAGACTGATATCTTGCTACCATGCCAACGGCATAACAGATATCTGGCCTGGTACATAGCATCGCATACATGAGGCTACCCACAGCCGAAGCATATGGTACAAGACTCATCTCATCTTTCTCCCGCTGTGTCTGAGGACACTGCCCACTAGAAAGATGAACGCCATGTCTGAAAGGTAGCAAGCCTTTCTTGGCGAGTTTCATGCTGAACCGGGATATCACAGTATCCACATAGGATGCCTGGGACAAGCTCAACATTCTTCTCTTACGATCTCGTAAGACCTTAATCCCAAGAATGTAGCCAGCTTCTCCCAGATCCTTCATTTGGAACTGTTCGGATAACCAACCCTTGATTTCTGACATCACTCCCTCGTTGTTTCCAAATAGGAGTATGTCATCAACGTATAGTGCAAAGAAGACCACGCTCCCACTGACACAAAGTCGGTAAACACAACTTTCGTTTTCCAACAGTGCAAATCCATAGGATTTAATCACATCGTTGAAACGTAAGTTCCACGACCTTGAAGCTTGCTAAAGTCCATACAAGGACTTCCTAAGCTTCCAGACAAGATGTTCTTCGCCCTTGCTTATGTAACCCTTGGGTTGCTGCATATAGATGTCCCTACCTTCTTCAAGGTAACCGTTTAGAAAAGCGGTTTTGACATCCATCTGCCAGATCTCGAGGTCCATATGCGCAGCTATGGCAAGGAGTATCCGGATAGATTTGAGCATGGCTACGGGTGAAAAGGTTTCGTCATAGTCAATGCCCTCTTTCCGACTATAACCCTTTGCCACCAGCCTGGCTTTAAAAGCTGTGATCTTTCTATCTGCCCCTTTCTTTCTCTTGTATACCCATTTGCACCCTATGGCCCTAAAGCCATCTGGCAAATCAGTTTTCTGGTATACATCCATAGCAGTTATGGATTCTATTTCGGAATCCATGGCGACACGCCATTTGGCAACATCCTTGTCCTGCACTGCCTCTTCGTAAGTCAGTGGGTCAGAGTCCTCATGTCCGTCTTCCGGGCTCAAGTCCGAAGACTCACCCACGAACATGTACCTTTTCGACAGGAAAATAACTCTCCCACTATGACAGGGCATCGGTGTTGTGTCAGTAGTAGGTGCAGTAACTTGTGGTCCTGCACCATGCACTGAAGAACGTGTCTGTGGTGTTGTGCCTCTCACAGGTGCACCCACATCTACACGTTCCCCTTCCCTTGGAATTGCATTCTCGTTCTCAATTTCTTGAAGAATAATATCACTCCTTGACTTGTGATTACTCACATACCCGTCCTCCAAGAATCTAGCGTTGGCGCTAATAATGACTCTTTGACTCTCAGGACAGTAAAAGTAACCACCTTTCGTTTGCCTGGGATACCCTATGAACAACATTACTTTTGACATGCTTTCTAACTTATCAGGTTCCTTCGACAGTACGTGTTCCGGACAGCCCCATACTCTAAACTTGCACAAACTAGGTTTGCAACCAAGGAAGAGCTCAGAAGGCGTCTTAGGAACTGATTTAGAAGGCACCACATTAAGCACGTAAGTTGTTGTCTCCAATGCGTAGCCCCAAAATGAAATTGGTAAGTTGCATAACTCATCATTGATCTTACCATCTCTAGAAGAGTCATATTTCTTCTTTCAGCTACACCGTTTTGCTGGGGAGTACCTGGTGCAGTCCACTGGGATGTAATCCCATTTTCTGACAAATACTGCAGGAACTCGTTACCGAGGTATTCGCCACCGCGGTCAGATCGCAGTGACTTGATAGTTTTCCCGACCTTCTTTTCTACTTCAGCCTTGAACTCTTTGAATTTCTCAAAGTATTCAGACTTGTAGCGAAGCAGGTAAACGTATTCGTACCTTGAGTAATCGTCAATGAAAGTGACGAAGTACTCGTACCCTCCACGAGCCTGCGTGGACATCGGTCCACATAAGTTAGAATGGATCAATTTCAACACTTCCTCTGCTCGAGACTGACTAGCCTTGAAAGGCCTAGTTGACATCTTGCCCTCGATGCAGGATTCACAGACTTGATAAGGTACAGCCCGGACTAGGTTCAATGTACCGTCATCTGCAAGTCTCTGAATTCGCTTCAAGCTGATGTGACCCAGTCTCAAGTGCTAGAGATATGTAAGATCCTCATCAGAAGAAGTAAGTTTTCTCTTTCTATGATTATCAATTACGAATGAATTACATGCAATATTTGCGGAAGACTTATGACTACAGTTAACAATATAGAGAGAATTATTCAGCATCCCACGACAGATAACACCATTATTACCAATGATAGAAACACCACTATCAAAAATAACTGAATATCCATCAACATAAAGGTTGGAAGTGAAATAAGGTTTCGCCAAAAATTTGACACGTACAAAACATCTCTCAATGTTAAAACAGAATCATCAAAGTACAAGGTGAAATCTCGAATGGCAGTTGCACTCACTTGTGCTGCGTTCCCCATTGAGATGGTAACCTCATCATTATTCAGCACCCTCCTCGGTGTGAACCCCTGCAAAATGTAACAAACATGATCAGTAGCTCCAGTATCCACTACCCACGAATGAGTAGAAACTGATGCTAAACATGTTTCCGTTACAAATGCAAATGACGTACCTTGTCCCTTAGCATTTGGACAATCCACCTTTCCGCATCCAGCACACCTCTTCTTCTTTGGAGTGACTTTAACCCTCTTCACCTTCTTTGACTTGCTTTCACTGACTGCTTTCCTGAGCTTGCTTTCAGTACCGTCATCTCCAACCTTAGAGGTTGTCGAACTAGTGCTAGAAGCAGTCAGAACAGGCATCCGTGCTCGCATGGAAGATTGCTCCACCACAAGGTCCTCAAGTAGCTCATGCAGAGCATACTCTCCCTTTGCAGCAGCAACTACCTTAAAGTCATAAAAGGATTCAGGAAGAGAGTTCAGGATGATATCAATCTCGCCTTGCGCACTGATATTACCACCCCGCACAGTGAACTGTCTCATGAGATCAATCATACACATCAGGTGCTCTGTCACCGAACTATCTTCAACCATCTTCTTGCACACAAGGTCATGTACAAGCTTATAGTTAATAGTCCGCTCCACGTTGCCATAGGCAGTCGAGAGTTCCTTCCAGATCTCTCCAGCCCTTTCGAGGTACTCATACTTGTGCCTTAATTCTCTAGATAGAGAACCCGTGATGAGCCAGAAGGCGAACTCATCAGCATCCTCCCATCTTTCATAAAATTCAAGCTCAAGTTTGCTGACCTTATGACGAATACGCATCAATGGATCCATAAAAAGAACGTATGATTGATTTTTCAGATAAAGGACGTGTTTGATGCAAAAACTCCATTCAGGGAAGTTTGGACCACTTAGAGGATTGAGAGCAAGTAAATGATCGACAGTAGACATAAACATATCTGAAACAATAAAGAATCTTAAATAAGAACATACATGTAGAACTTCAAAAACAAATGCATTGAAAACCTTTTAATAAATCAATACAAATGTTTTCCACTAATTGCCCAAGAGTTCCCACCGCAAGCTATACTTGTAGACGTTTACGATGTCACCCTCAACCAGAACTGCGGGTTTTAAGCCCCAATCCATTTAATTTCACTACCATGTCAGGAAGCTTTTGACACTAGAAATTAATAATTAGTGAAAACCTTAGACCAAGCCATCTCTCAAGAACAGGGATGCAATTCTTGCATTATATTCTAAGATGCTTCTAAGCAATTAACCACAAATTTAATTCTGGACAAAAGAGACAGTTTAGCATGGCACGTAACCATACCGCACAACCCTTAAAGCTTTTGTTATATATAATTTAAATCAATCATAGAATACTTGTGAAATAGATCTACGCAAGCTACACTCGTAGACGTTACGCAAAACCCTCCCACTATTCACATGATTTAAATTGTTTGTCTAGAAATCCCAACAACCGTACCCATGCACCTCTAGGAACTAGCAAGCTACACTCGTAGGCGTTTACTAGAACGAGAGATACACTTACAGCCTACGACCGTGCGCCTACCGCGCCGCCGTCATGTCCTCCGCCGGCCCTGCTTCGTCTTCGTTCTTCGTCCTCGACCCGTCCAATTACAAAATCTTGAAAATGAAAAATTACAGAATCTATTCTATTATAATTTTTCAAAATCTACACTAATCACGAATTTTCTCGTGATTTTACAAAATTAACTCAGCCCTACACGGATAAACCACCGCGGGCTGAATTACACGGGTTGCCACGAGGAACAAAAATCAACATCCACAAAATAGTAAATTCATACACGCATACTGAATTCAATTATGCACAAAAGAGCCATAAATCAGAAACCTGGCTTTGATACCAATTGTAGGGTTTTCCCGTGAACCGAATCACCAAAACCAATTTGAACCGGATCGATTTATGGGTATTGTGCACAATTAAATAAACAATAAACCCTAGCATGCTCCTATGAATTTAATACTCAGATTTGTGGATTGAGGGATTACCGTAATTCCATCGAGTCTGATCCGATCTTTTGCGTTTGAATTTCCAACTTCAATTCAACCACGCAATTCGATTTTATCTGCGGAATCAGAAATTAGAAATCTAATTTCTTAAAATAAAAGAAAAGAAATAAGATTTCTGTTCTCCAGATCAGGTCTTCAGATCTGTATCCCAATGTTGTTCAGATTTACTACTGGTGAGGACTCCGTAGATCTGTGGTTTGAGCAGGACCAGAAACGAAATTCTCCTCCCTTCCAGTTGAAATCGGTGCCCCTCTCTCTCTCTCCTAGGTTTAGTGTGTTTCAACTGTGTTACAACTTATGAGAAAGAGTTGTCTATTTATAGACCTAGGGTTGTAAACCCTAATGGGCTCCTGGGCTCAATTCAGCATATTTATTTGGGCCAGACCTGGGACCTAATGCAAATAATAAAGTGGGCCTATAAATTAATTAATTTTTATGTCCACAACCCAGGACACAATTAATTAATTAATATCAATTCTTTTTTCACCACAGAATTAATACTGACATACCCCTTTATTACCACGTTATGAGAACGGGCTGCATTAATTGAGAATCCCCATATTTAAGGTTACCGGACATCCATTAATTAATTGGAGCCTCTGACAAGCTCTAACTACAATTAATTAATATCTTATAATTCCTGAGTAGTACCACTCAATCCTTATCACTCGTGCCTGAACTTAATCAGCCTGCAGGATTTTGGCACGATGAATGTTATTGAGCTCCTCAGGGAATGTCTCCATCCTATTACTCGGACATGGTTACCTAAACCCAGTCTCAGGCGGTACTACACGAACTGTTGTTACCCAAGATGCGGATATACAAGCACGTTACTTAGGCTCTCCACCATGGCAAGTCAAAGCAACAGTCAACTCGTGCAAACCCCTGAACCTTCGTTAGGGTTTGGACTCAATCAATATAACGAGATCTTGTATTCGCTGATGTCAGACAGACGAATACATCTCACTGCGGTCCATCAATACGCCACCTCTGCGTACCAGCATGTCAAGTAACCAAGACAGACTATTTCTTCCGACAATGTCGCAGCCATCCGGACAGACGTATCCTCATACGTTGTCTCGGCTGTGATCAGGTTTATGTCTCGCTAGGTCAGTGATCATACTGTCTTCTGCGATCTACAACACGCCGTGTGATCGTCCCTATCGGTGAGACAAGAGGATAACATTGTTCATACATGTAAGATTGTTAACAGATAGGAGAAATAAATCGTCGTATAATCATTATAATAAATGCTTTCAATATACAAAACCCATCACAATTTCGCCAAATCACTAGTGCGATTTCCATATGTGCATCGCGGCATGGCAGTCACAGCATCTATTTCATCCTATATCCCATTCATCTTGGTGTAGTATATTGAAATGGACAGTTTCTCCTGTTGTGTGAGGATGAGGTTACTCTTCAACTCGCAAGCCATCGGCGCACTCTCCTTCTCGAAGCGCTCTTTTAAATCGCGCCATATTTTACATGCAGTTTTGGCGTGTTTGACGCTGTTGTGAATCTCTTCATCCATTGCGACAACGAGTCATCCTTTAACCATAGCATTGCATCGTTTCTATAGCACTAGGTATGTCGAATTAGCATCGGGCATTGGAAGTGATCCATCAACAAAGCCTAACTTGTTTTTTGCTAATAGGCAGTTGCTCATCACTTCGCACCAATCTCCATAATTTCCATAGTTAAGAAGGTCGGTAACATAAACATGGCTAGGATTATCGAATGGTCTGATGTAGCAAGGAGACATAAGGTCGTTTGCAACAACACCATCCTTCGTCGCCATAGATTACTCAGAACGACGTAAAAAAAAGCGGGAGCTTTATTGGAGAACCGTGTATGGCTATGATACTATGTAAAATTTAGAAATAGAAATAAAACTTCATTAATATTCAGAAGGGTATATACTTACATATATATATATATATACAACTATGAGAAAATCCTAATAAATATACAAATATATCTATGACCTAAAATAATACATGTATATCTCTTATTTCCATATTTTTGTGATATGACCATATCAAACGTGATCTTCAAATCTTAACGATACCTTCATTCTTGCATAAATCATCAACGATAAAAAGTTATCGATTTTCCAGTCTCATGTATGACCAAGATTGTTAAGGATTTGATGTGTCGTTGCTCCTGCCGTATTGATTATGTTTAATGTATAAATAAAGCTGCAATATTGGCCCTATCATATATTAATTATACAATCGATAGGGTTAAAATAGAAAGACTAGATATTTTATCCCCAAACGTTTCATTTTACAAATTTTTATTCTAAATTTTTTCAATCAGTATTTTGTATTCTAATTAAAAATACTTGGAATAAAATTCCATGATCAATAAAAGTATAGGACAAAAAACTCAGATTGAAAATAAAATTTCCTAAAATGAAAATTTTTGGGATAAAATCATTTGTTCTCTTGTTAAAAATCATATCGAATCCGACCATTCAAGTCACTATTAAAAATTCAACCTAAACCAACAGCTCATCTATCTAGGTAAAGCAAAATCCTACTCCAAAAGTTTTTCCCCCAAAAAAAAAAAAATTAAACTCAGCTTATATTAGGTAAGTTAAATTAAATATAATAAATAACTAAAATTATATATGGTAAGTAAGTAATTATAAATTGTTTTATTAGAATGTATAAATAATAATAGTATAGTAAATTAGGTAAATAATATCAAATATATTAAGTCTTAGATAATTAAAAAATAACCAATATAATGGATATACATAAATATATAAAGACATGTTTATAATAGACTTTATATTTTTAATTTGTTAAATTATTTTTTCAATTTATATTATTTTTCTATTGATATAAAGAGGAACGATAATAAAGGAAATCTATATTAAAAATATTATTCATATTTGTTTCATTTTAAAGATTTTATATATTATAACATCTCAACTTTATTTTTGGTCATAAATATAAAAATTTCTTAGTTTCACTTTTTGTTTAAAAGAATTTATGCTTACTTCTATTTATTTTGATTTTAAGCTTTATTTTAAATATTTATTGTTCTATTTTCTTGAGTCTTGACAATTCATATAAACATACTCTTTTAATGAGGGTATAATATAAAATATAAAAACTAAAATGCTAAAACAAGCTGATTTTTATAGTCCAAGGCCTAATCAATCTAAATAATTATGTAGGGTCTAATATGTTCATATAAGAATAATTTTTGAGTGAATATGACCTTTATCCGCTAATCTCAATAATTTATGTGTCTCATATAATAAAATTAACGAGAATTGTCGATTTTGGACCCAAAAGATAGTTTAATTATCACTTCAGGACTTGAAAGATGATTTGTCAATTCAGAATCCGAAAGATCAAACAATTATCAATCCAAGACCTGATATTGAGGTCCTGGATTGAGAATTATATGATTTCTTACGTTCTAAATTGAGAATTTTTGTGATATGTCCTGAATTGAGAATTAGGGGGCGTTTGGTTTAAGTGTCGAAATCACTATCGGTATGGGTATGGATATTGGTATTGGTATTGGTATGAGTTTGAAAGTAAAGGGAATGAGTATGAGTTTAACCATTCTAATAAAGATGTTTGGTTTATAAGATGGGTTTAGAAATTATTTTCAATTCTGATATATTGTTTTTGGAGTTTATAAAAATTATGATGATATTATAATATTATTATAATTTTAATTTAACCCAAAGTCCACAGATTGGCCAAACGGAGCAAAAATTGAGGTTAGGGTTAAACATTACGGGCCAAAAAATATTTAGACCGAATAACCTGAGGACATAGGACTAAGCACAACAACCAACAAACTAACATAATTAATTTTTTTTTATCATAGTTATATTACCAAGTTTTACTTCTATTTAAGATCAATTTTTTTTAATTATATATGTTCAAATGATATAATTATAATTAGTTAAACAACTTTGAATAAATAATAAGTCAGTATTCATTTAAGAATAAAGTTTATATATTATAAAATAATATTTAAATTAATAAATATATGTACATACTTTTATTTCTTATAATATAAAAGATAAAATATACTTCATACCTTTTTCTATTATTTATAGAAGATTGAAAGAGGGAGAGAAATATTTAACAACATAAAAAATATTATAAAATTTTAAAATAAAAATAATATATAAATTTATTATTCCGTGTGGTAGCCTGAAAACCAACGGGTTAGAGTTAGAATCGAGATTTTTTAGATTCAAACCAAATGATTCGCAATCTGATAATACTAGCCAAAAACATGACGAGCTAGCTTGATTGACATCTCTAATTTGAAGAATAAGTTTTAACTCAACTAATAAATCACAAAGTTGAACTAAACTCAATACAACTTTGATATTTTACTTCTTTATATCCATAGAATAAATATCATAATACAATATAATAATAAATCATATATATATAAAACGTGTAACATTATTTATATTAATAAATTAAAGAATAAGAGTAAAAAGAGGCATGATTATAGGTATGTGGGCTGATTTTAATCAATTAAATATTAATTTAATTTATAAAAAAAGTGTATAAATAGTGCAATCTATTTCTCTGTCATTCTCACTCCCGATTGTCTGGAGCAAGGTATGATGACACATATTTTTCAGGCTTTTTATTTTTATGAGTGTATTTTAGTGAACTCGTTCACTAACAATTATTTCTTGAAGATTAATTCAACTTGTGGAGAACACAACAAAGGGAAATTGCCTTTAATATCTTCAACTAAATCAATATTTCTCTGGTTGATTTAGGTTTTGTAACACCCCCAACTCTCCTTCCCAAAACTTTGGGGCGTGTTACAGGTGGGATGGATATTTTAACAACGGAAGACTTGTTTTTCAATAATATATAAGGTTCAAATGAACATAAAACAACCAAAAGCCCAAATAATCAATCACAATTAATGGAGTTATCACGAGGGACTGACTCCCGTGCAACACAAAATCAATTATAGAAATAGGTTCTCAACAAATTACAAATACAGGGAAGGAACGAATATCAGAGGTTCAAACAGCGGAGATTTACGCAGCGGAGATATGCATATGAAGATGCATATCTCAGGATCAACTCTCATTCTGTAACTTTTTCATCTTTACACCTCCGCATTCCCATCCTCGCAGCAAACCTGTGCATTTTAGAAATAATACCAGGGGCTGAGTACATATGTACCCTGTGGAGACAATGCCCGAAAACATACATTTATACATATGAAAGCTATGCCACACACAGATAAGCCACGGGATTTTAAGAAAATATTTGCCGTGTTTATCCAAAACATTTTCATCACATTGCCTGCAGGCAGATTCACTCAACATGCATCATATCTGTTTACCGTAGTGTGACTAGAAGCTGGCCCACTTCCAAGTCACGATGAACAGCTGGGAATGGGCGAACCACTCTAACCCACTGTCATCAATTTGTGCACAGTATCTCAGAACACAACATTGAGACAACGATCGTTTTTAAGGGCAACACATGCCTCACCTTATTTCCCCAAAGGTATCAGCTCTCCGGCTGAGTGACCACAATATATATCATAATAGTTCACGAACATGAGGGATCTTAATGTCCCTAAAGTTAATGAGACTTGGCTCAGGTATTTCATGTATACCTGGTTCTGTTCTCATTAAACAAATCTCTCTGATGACTGTAATCAACCAGAGGTACAGATATGATGACACAAAATATTTTGGCATAGACAATCAATTTCAAAACAAGAATTTTAATGCTTTTAGAAAACTGAGCTCACGGCTCGGAAGACATCTAATTTTTACAGAAAATAGTCCCCACCTTTAAATCTTACAGATGTTTAGCACGTAGATGTAGAAGCTTTGATCTGATCAACTCGTATGTCCTTCAATTATCAATACAGAAGAAATAACCAATTAGGTGGATCAACTAGAGTTTGAACAATCAGCGCTTTAGCTAATGTTATGCGACATTCAGGTTCTACGACTGACTGACTAGACTGACAATACCCAACAACCTAACATGCATCTTCGTACATCGAAGCATGCATCTAACTCAATCAAACACCATTATACATGTTAATCAATCCACGGTTAACAAATTAACTCATTCAAAGCACGTTTATATATTAAACGGCTAAACTTGCAATTAACGATGAACAAATAAATTCGATTAATTTATCGTTCAATTACGTATCCAACTTGATTACATAATTCACAATATTTAAAAATATTTGAAATGCCGTTAAATCTAATTGATAAAATAAATTAAATAATTAAACAAGATCATAAATCATGAATAAGTTAATAACAAAACATAATAGTCAATTAATAGATAAGTAAAAGTTTTAACAAAATAATAATCATAAGAATAATATTAATAATAACAATGCTAATAAATATATATATATATATATATATATATATATATATATATATATATAAAATCAAATATATATATATTATATATGTGCGTGTGTGACAAGAGAGAGAAGGAATTCTCATTTTCATTTTTTTTTTATAATTACACCCATGTAATATGCGAGAGAGAGAGAAAGACAAATGAGAGAAACAGAGAATGAGAGAAACAGCAAGCAGGCCAGCAGCTGAAAATAAAACAGGCCGCACGCCTCGCCGGCGACCAACATCATCCATGTTGACCATCGTCGGCCACGCCGGTCGACGTATGAGTGTCGACCAACACCGAAGACATCGATCGACGTCGACTTTGATTTTAAATCAACAGCGCACGACGTGCGCGATGCAGCAACAACAGAAATAAATTTTGGCCAACTCCGGCCGTTCCGACCCCCAAAACCCACCATCATGCTTTCATTAACATACTAGGACAACGTAAACATGAAAGACATGGACTGAAACGGAGAAAACTCACCGGAAAAAGCTTGAAGAAAAGCTCACCGGAATTAATGGAGATGGGGTGGCGGGTTCGACTTTCCGGCGACGGGGGTGACTATCCAAGCACACCAAAATGTTTCTAAAATCACAAGGAATATGAATATGAAGTCAAATCGACGATCCATTGTCGTTTGGTACGAGTTTCGTGCCGATACCGTAATATTAACGACTTACCGACGTGGTTACTTCGCCCGACAATTTCTCGCTCGATTCTTGACGGAATGGAGCGATTCTAAGTGCTATGAAATCCTTGTAGTAAGGGCTTTCTACGGAGTGTGGTTTCACGGCGAGTAGTGTGCGGTGGTGGTCGGATGGAGGCGATGAACAGAGGTGGCTGGAATGGGGTGCACGGCGGTGGTGGTTGCAAAATGAGAATTGATTTTTGATGAATCCACTTTTTTTTCACGTGCTGAATGGCTGTAAATAATCCACCTCCTCCAACCAATATTTATTTTTGCACCGCCAATCTCCTCATAAAATAATCATTATATTTCTCACATGTGGTTGATTCTTGGCCACCAAGAATTTTCAAGATACATTCACTGGTTCACTCATGTGTATTCTAACATTGACAATTAAATTTTGTGGATTCCTAATTTGACATATACTGTCCCAATTAATAATGAAAATTCACGGAAATGCTCCAATCAATGAATCAAACTCGTTCATATTATTTTCTAAATTTTTGGAGATTAAAATATCGTCCAATTTCTCAAAATTCAATAATTAATTAAACACCAAGCGGGTCTCAGAAAATTATTCCAATCATTTCGTAACCTTCCATATTTTAATTCCAAGCATTCCCTAGCTCGGTTTAAGAAATGGATCTTCCGAGTGCAAGTTGTGAATTTAAATGCGATATTATTATCCTTAAATAATAATTCGCTGAACTCGCTTTTCTTTTAGAAAATGTGACTACATGGTCACTAAGGTTTTCTCGAAACGAACTCATAGGTATATTGCATGTTAGAAACAGACACTCCTCTCACATTAGGTGTCATATCTTGTCTCTAACATCAAAATAATAAAATTAATTAAAAATAAAGTCATTTTTTTTTCGATTAATTAAGCATTAATTAGCTTAATTAAATTCGGGATATTACAGGTTTGTGTTAGATTTAGATTACTATATGTTAGCTCTATCATTTGTGTATATCAATAATTCAATATATGCATGTATTTGGTTTGTTTTCATATAATCTTGGGTTTTATGTTGCGTAGATAAATTTAGTTCTCTATGTTTCATGAATGTTGGAATTTGTGAGTTTTTATTTTCTTAACCAATCAACTTTGGACAAGGATCCTCTGCTGTGTTTAAAACACAGCATCATATGCTGTGCAAGTTTTCACCACACATTTTATTTTATTTTATATTTTATTATATATCACTTAAATTATATTTTATTCATTGTGAGGAACAGCACATGGTGCTGTGTTTGAAACACAGCAGAGGATCTTTTTCCATCAACTTTACTTCTTAGGTCTTTGTTTGTAATTACATTCTTCAATGCTAATTAGTTTTCACTTGGTACAGACTTTTATTTTTTAAAAAATGTGAAGATGATTTTTTTTGGGCTATGAAAGAATCAATATTATAATATTATGATTTTTATTTTTTTATTTTTGCAGTTAGTTCAAAATAACGAGGAGCAAAGCATTGAAGTTTAAGAGGAAGATAGGTTTATATCAACACAAATCTAACTCGATTTGATTTTGATAATATAAACATGATGGATTATGATATTAATGTTTATATATTAATATCTATGTACTAAATCTATGTTCTTTGTTGAATTTCTTTCATTAATTTATATTTATTGTTTTTTCATGTAGTGAAGTATTTTCTCACTTAAACCTTATTTTTTATTCATGATTTGTCCTTAATTTATAATATATATATATATATATATATATATATAATATAAATTATTAAGGACAAATGAGTAATGTTTCATCCACATTGTATTTTAGTTTATAATTGAACCAGATTAAATAGTATATTGTTTGTATTTGCCTAAATGAAGAACTAACAAATTGGATTTTACCACTACGTCCCAAATATGACATATATACGTCCAGTCTTATGCATATATATTGTACAAGTATACAAGTTAAAGATGTATATTCGACCAAATTAAAAATATATATTCGACCAATTAAGTATACAAGTTAAAAATGTAAGATATTGTTTTGTAGATTTCACATCATCTACTTCAAAAGGTTTGATGACTTGTTACAAAAGTAATTTAAACATCAAACTTGTAATGAAAAATATACAAAAACTAGGTTTGATGACTTACTATAAAAGTAATTTAACACATCATACATGTAATGAAAAATATACAAAACTTTTGATTCTTTAAATATATAGATAAAATCGGTTATTTATGGATATTGTATAGAAAAAAGGTTATTTTTAGATATTTCAATTATTTTCAAATCAGGAGAATTTACAATTAATTTAAATTATTTGGAAGTTGAGATTAACTTTTATATTTATTCTAAAAAATCTCATAATTTTTATTTTATATAAATGTGTTTGGACGAGTTGACACTTCCATATGTTATTTGGTAATGATGTTTATTGGAACCATAATCAAATATAATACAAATCAAGTGTAGAGGTGGTTAAGTTTCCATTCGGGTTCAGAACTGTCAGTTCCGATTTTCATTCCAAAAAACTAAACCTTTAAGAGACGGTCTCAGGTTAGGCACGCCTAAACGGTTTAGGCGGGTTTTATCTAGGGGTGGGACGGTACGGTATACCAAAAATTTTTCACCATACCGCATACCGTACCAAACTTTACGGTATGAGAAAATTCATACCGTTACCGTACCGTAACTATCGGTATACCGAATTTTCGATATAACATAAACTGAATACCGTTATCGTACCGTAATAACGGTATACCGTACCGTACCGAAACTTTACGGTATACCGTGATATACCGTAACGGTATACCATACCGTACCGAATATTATTAATTAAAATAATATATAAATATTAATAATATTATTATTTAATTAAAAAATGAGTTTCAAGGCAACCTCTCACCAGCTATGTGGTCGGCAACCTTGTCCCGATTACCACCAAATTGATGGTTTAGGTAATAACACTAATTAGCTATACAAAGATGTATTTTATAGGTGACTCAATTCATTTATATTTGATAACTAACCGATGTGGGATATCAAAATGGCTGCTCATTTATAGATGCTTTCATTTGTGTGTGTTTTATTCTTTATCAATGTGGGATACTTTATTATGTAGGATAATAACTTTTAAAAAGTTACTCATTTTGTTGTTATTTTTTCTTCTAACCATATTTTTTTAAAACTATTTTTTATTATTATTTTCTTCTAACCCAATTTCCGATTACATGTCATGCGATTTTATCAACTCACTATCTTTTTATCATCATCAAACTAAAATTATTATTAACCTTTGTTTAAATATTATTGTCTATTTTGTATATTCTTTCATTCTACAAGTGCAATAATATAATATAAATTATTTTTTTTTAATAACTATACACAACTAAGTAAAATGCTCATATATATCAAAATGTTAAATGAAAAGAAATGAAATTGTGAATCATTATAATACCAAAATATGTCTTAACACTAATATTATTTATGTTCAAATAATCACTTTTCAATATAACAATACAATTATGATAATTTACATCAAAACAATCAAACTATAACAAAATAAATAATAAAAATAAAATAATAATGTACTAATAATTATTAGAATTTCAATCTAGGTGATATTCTTAAAACGTCTCAATAACAAAAATAAGTTGAACGAGGGAGAATAAAGAATTAAAATTAGAAAAATATTAGATATGAACATTTATTGAAATAAATATATAAGATAAATACTATTATATATGAATAATATTATATTATTTAAAATAAAAATAATATTTTTATATTCGGTACGGTATGTAGACGGTATACCCTATATTTTAGAATCTCATACCGTTACCATACCGTAGATTTTTGGTACGGTATCATACCGTATCGTTAATGACGGTATATCAAGATTTCGGTATTTTTGATATTTTTTCGATACGATATGTACGGTATATCGGTATTTCGGTATTTTTTCCCACCCCTAGTTTTATCCATTAACCCAACCCAAACCCATCTAATATACCCTAATTGGGGATTAATAAACCCTATGTGGGATGGATGAACCCATTTGAGTATGGATAAAACCCGCCTAAACCGTTTAGGCGTGCCTAACGCAAGTTTTTGCCAACCTTTAATCGGTTCATTGATGAAGCGATTTCAATTATGAACCGACAGTTCTGATTTAGAAATGTCGGTTTGGGGCGATGTGGCTCGCTCTGATTGGCCGATTTGAAATCTCAAATTTCATAACGATCCAGAATTGGAACCGCCGGTTCGAACCATTTTTATAAAAAATAATTTAAAATTTTAAAATTTTAATAGTTCAATAGTACGGAACCAGCGGTTTGACGATTCAACTATATGTTGAACATGCAATGGTCTGCTCAAAAGCAATTTCGGTTTTGGTTTCGAACCGTATGTGGCGATGTCAGTTCGGAACCATGAATCGACGGGGTGGTTCTGGTTTCGGATGGTCATCTATAATCAATTGTGTCCCATGTTCGGGATGCAACGGAGAATGCTCCTTACCTGTAACTTAGAGGTAATGAGCTTGAACTTTCATAGGTGCATCTGCGTGTGTGGGTTTAAATTGATGTATTTTTGTAAAAAAAAAATATATAAATCAAGTGTGAAGTCGGTAATAGAGAAAAAACATAATGATAAAGTGCGTTGCGTGAACAAATAGAGAAAAAATTAGATTTTCTATTGAGAGAGAAAAAAAAATGAGATGAAAGACAATAAATATAAATGAAAACAAATCAAAAACATAGTTCATATTCAAATTTAAGATTTATTGAAAAACTTAAAAACTTTTAAACTCAATTATATCGAACTCCAATATTATGCAATATGAAAGTCAAATACTAAAGTTAGTGTATTATATGGATATGTAATACAATATTTTTATCGAAAATAACTTATTTAATATATATCTAATATTATATAAATATTTAATATTATTATTGTTTATAGCAATATAAAGATGAGAGGGTGTAGAAAATAATATCCAAATGTTTGTGAATGAAGAGATGATAAATGTGTGAAATGTGGAGAGAGATAAGAGAATGACAAATAAGATTGTAAATTAATTAAAATTAATATAAAACATTAATAAAATTGTATATACGTTGCGCATCGCAGGTAGAAATCTAGTACATAATCAAATCAAAACTGAAACTTCTATTCCGACTAAACTCCAATTATTATTATTATTATTTTGCAAATATTTTTAAACATAATTCATAATCACAAATCATTTATTTTACATCTTTCCGTATTTACTAAAATAATTTATATTGTACTCCCTCCGTCCCATAACATTAGCTTTGTTTCATTCCGTCCCATAACATAACAATGCGAGTAGAGATAGAGAAAATTAATATTTATTAGTGAGTGTGTATTACTTTTCCATTTTAGGAAAGATGACTAATGTTTGGGACAGACGAAAAGGAAAATAGGACTAATGTTAAGGGACGGAGGGAGTATATATATTAAAGTAAAGAAGTTTAAAAAAAATTGTTCCCCAAATCTATATAAAAAAAACATGCACATGTATATCTTAATATTAAAAACTAACAATTCCAAAATTATATATTAAAAAAAATAGGCCACGATCCCTAAAACTCAAATTCCAAAAAAAAAAAAAAAAGAACAAATCATAAGATATTCGATATCTTACTAAATATTCTATTAAAAATGTATATCTTACTAGATTTACAATATATGATTCAAATTTGTATATTTTTTTACTAATTCACCTAAATTTAGATTTATTTTTTATTCATCAATATTCTATATTACAATATAAATTACTTTATATATCAATTTTATTAACATCTTTGACTAAATCAAGATTTATATTTTAAAAATATAAAAAGAAATCTTATAATCACTCTATCAAAATGCTAATTTTGGTCCTTTTTTTATAAGTTCTTAGCAAAAAGTGAGAAAAAGAGAAATTAAAATACAACTAAATATATTTTCTATGTTTATTTCAGAGCGAATGTATTGATCTTAATTTATTGTTCGAAATCTCCTTCATGCAATCTTTTAAAGATTATAATAAAAACTCATTTCTTTATTATAATGTTATTTATATTACAAATTAAGAATAAATTGTAAAATTCAGCATTCATAATATTTGTGGGTTTATTAATATTAAAAGTTCAATATCAATACATTGTTGGTATATTTTAGTCGATATTTATTCTTTAATTAACACAATTTATTCTTCATATGTAAATTTAGAAAAATATTACTCCTCTTTTCTAAATTATGACATTATTTATATATTAAATAAGTATTTTGATTGACGTTACATATATGTGATTCTCTATGAATTAAAACATATCAAAGCATGGATTTTAAAAGTTATAAAATAAACTAAATTATTGAAGGATAAAATTATGTTTAATAATTAATTATTAAATAAATTTAGGAATACAATTAATCATATTGATCTCACTAAGAATGTTGATTTTTACTTTTATGTTTTATATAACTTGAATAATTTGCAGCTGCTATCACATAAAAAAATTGTAAAATATCACAAGCTACAATCCGAATAAAGAGACATACTATCTTTTATTTTTTTTAAAAAAATAGGATTAGATTAATTTAAACTCTCACAACCCCAAAAAAGTTCAAACTTTGATCTCTTGATCCATAAGAAAATTTCACCACCACTACACTCAGACAACTCACCAATTTTATTTTATTTGTGAATATGTAACGTTCAATGTTTAAAATTAACGGATTTTTGAGATTTTATCGTATGTGCTTTTAATGAATTAAAGATAATATATTGTAAAGAAATGAACACTATCTTTTTTAAAATACAAAATTTAAATAATTTACTTATATATAAAATAAAAAATAATAAGATAACTGAGTGTTAAAAAAATAAATACATATTAAATTTGATCAGTTCAATTTCAAAAGCCTGAGTTTGGTTTTAAATTTTCAAACTGAAGCAAAACAAAACTCTATTCTTACCTGAACCCAAATCATCCAGAACCTTCAGTTCAAAGGTTAAATTATGTTGGCCCTACTTTACGTGATAATTGCCAAATAAAATACCATCAACATAATTCCCATACAAAAGAATATATATATATTTAATGTTGAGCTTGGAAGCACAGAGATATACACAATAGGGAAGAGTGATAAATATTTACATAAAGAGAGCAGGACAGGCTAGGCATTAGTGAGATGTGCCTGTTATGTTATCCAGCAAATATTACAACTCAAAATTTCGTGGTTAGTTTCACAGGAGATGTGGAGTCAGCAGAGCAGCTACACTGGATTTGCCCTGCTTTACTGAAAACTTCCAGCTTTCCTGAACCTTTGATGATTATTATTTTAGGCTCTCAACCGCTGGCTGCAATCATCAATGCTCAAAAAGCTGATTTTTTTACCATATTTGATGGGGGAAGACAAACAGCTTCCTTGACCATATAACAGACTTGCATTTTCTTTGCCCCAAATCCTAATTTTGAAACCACAATATTTTATCCGACAAACAGCAGGATTGTCTTTATTGTTTACCTGAATAAATATGTGACTGCTATAATAGGAATTAGACGCACTGCATTTTGTAATTTAAGAAATTCTTAATCATAGAACGGGCACAAACACAAAGCATCGAACATACCTAAGCACAAACAAAAACAATAATGTTCGAACGCTCAATCTGCCAGTTGGAGTCGGTTGAAGAATACCAGGAAGTGATATTCAGGAGCCCAGTAAACAAAGCCAACAACAGGGCCTCCTTTGATATACTGCACAAATTGAATAAAGAAGGATAGGGATCAGAGCTTATTGGGAGCCACCGAGAACAAAACATCCAGAGTGGTAACGCCAGTAAGTTGGATAGAAAAAATTTAACCTTTCCGTCCAATATAACAAGTTCACCATCAACCCATCTGGGACTCTGAAATCCAGGCTCAGCCAGTCTTCCTTGACCTCTATATCGAGCAATCTGTAAATTGGTTTAGAGTAGTAAGAAAAAAAATATATATTATAGGTATTAAATGAATGCCAACATATACAACATACCACCCCAAATTCTTCGGGGATAATCCCTTTATGAGGCAGCTGATATTTTTTTCCAACTTTTGCACGAAATGCAACCTGCAAATGAGAAGAGGATACACTATGCTGAATAAATGATACTACAAAGGGACTTTAATAAATAGTAATGAGCTATTTGCTACCAAAAGGCCACCAATTATTATGCTGAGATATTTGAGATAGATCAACCCAATTCTCCAGCTGTTTTGGTGTTGTAATATTCAATCAGTAATGCATAAGATGTTTCATGCCAATAAATATACTTGAAAGCTGACCCTAAAGTATAGTACTTATGCCAAGCTCCAAGAAGACACTGTGGCAACTCCAGATATAGTTGCAGAGCTTCATGCTAAGTGATGCATTCAATTTTGTACATAAAATATAATTATATCAACCGCCATGAAGCAAGTATAACGTGCTAACTGAAGACTAAACCGCCAAAATTTTGCTAACAAGCCACTCACCAGTCTCAATATACCCATCTTAATATCCTAAATAACTCGAAGAAGTATTTGTGTGCTGTAACCAATAAAAGGTATACAAATTAATGAATTACCTGGCCAGCTGGAACATATGCGTCCCCAGTTAATTTAACAGCTTCAACGTACTCATAAAATTCAACTTTTGAAGGTTTCTTTGAGCTCCCATCATCTTTCCACTGGCCAAATCTACGCCTCATATGAATAACTTCTGAAGTGTATAGCCCATGTGCACCAATGTATAAGCCTGATAAACAGAGATATTTTCATAAAGCATACTGAAACGGCATGGAGCAGTAAGAGAAAAGTAACAGCACATGTGGCAAACCATTTAGTGGATCCGAAGATGATAAAACATTGATGCGACTAAATGTGGTGGAGCCAGAAAGTGGCTGACTATTTTGAGCTTGATTGAGTGTTAGATTTATTAATTCACCAACATCTTTCAGAACCTGCATATTTTATGAAATTAAAATTTGGAATTGATGGAGTCTGGACACACTCAACTTGAAAAATATTGATCAGTCTCCACAAAAAAAAGAAAAAAAGAAATTAACCAACCTTCATAGGAATCTTCCCTTTGCCAATGGACTTTACAAACTCAAGCATGACATTGTCAATGCTGCGTTGACCTGGAAGGTTAGCTCTTTTACTTTTTGCAGACTGTGCATCACCACCAGATAGATGCTCATTGGTATCTTCCTCCACGGTAAATGTAAATGTCATCCGACCCTTTTTCTCTAGCCTTGCTGGAACGCGAAGAAAATCTTTAACATTGGCACCACGAGAAAATCTCCGGAGGAATCCATCACCAACAACAACCTGAAGTGCTACTTGATGTTGCTGATCTTCCTCAGCTGTTTCACTACCAGAATCCAGATCAGTGTCACTCTGGTCATCGTCATTTTCACTTTTAATCTCATCGTCAGTGTCTACACTTTCTATGTCATAATCCTTTTCTTCCTCCTCTTCATCTATTATTTGTTCAATCACCTTAGATATTATATCCCTGTCCACCTTCTCTGGTGCTGTTACTTTCACAACCTTTACTTTTACACCAGGAATCATGTCTTGCAGAATATTATCAAAGCCAATATCATCATCCCTATCTTCACCATCCTCTGTTTCCTCAGAAACTCTTTCATATAAATTACTCTTGTTATCTATTGTATCATGCGAATCCAGGCTTTTGGACCCTCCAGATGACTTGAAGGATGGAACATAAAGATCTTCGGAGGCTTCTTTTCGCTTCAAGTAAACAGCCTGCAAATCACGAAATATGCATA
Source organism: Plectranthus barbatus (assembly GCA_026898455.1). NCBI lineage: Eukaryota > Viridiplantae > Streptophyta > Magnoliopsida > Lamiales > Lamiaceae > Plectranthus > Plectranthus barbatus. The sequence continues at coordinate 674,109 of JAPKLW010000113.1, read as the reverse complement.
TTTTCATATATAGGGGTACACGGGTGCATGTTAAATACAAAATGAAAAATCAAGTACAGAATTCAAGCGGTATTCCTAATGCAAATGGAACAGTAATAGAAAAGAAAACATCTGACACAATGCCTCCCCTTACCAACGAAACAAGTAAAAAACAAAGTGCAAGGAAAGTACAAAACATAATTGCTGCATTTTACAATGGGTAAAAGCAGCAATAGCAAATGTGAACTTACCAATAGGGGTGGAAACAGACCAGGCTACCCGACACCCGACAGGGGCTTATGGCCCAGCCTACGTAAAGCCTATATAGGCTCGGCCTATCTCATTAAAAGGTCAGGCTCGGGCTTCTTTAATGGCCTATATAATTAAACAGGCTTAGGCTCGGGCTTCAAATCCGGCCTTTCAAGCTTAACAGGCCGGCCTACTTAAATAATATATTATATAATTATTAGATATATTTATTATTATATATAAAAAATTAAATTCATAATTTAATAGAACTTGAATATTTATACTAATAGTTTATATTCTAAAGTCTGAATTAGATTCAAGAACTCATTTCAAGTTTTAAATAGATTTACATAGTTTCTCTTATTTTTATTAAGTTATATTATATATATATATATATATATATATATATATATTTAATTTATAAAACAAATAATGTATTTCTAATTTAAAAATATTTTTTTTAAAAATTATTAAATAGGCTTAAATAGGCCTCAAGTAGGCTAGAAGCCCGGCCTATTTCACTAAAAAGGCCAGGCTAAGGCCTTTATAAAAGCCTATGATAATAAATAGGTCAGGCCCAGGCTTAGTGAGTTTTTCGCAGGCCCAGGCCTATCGAAGAAAAGCCTACCTAGGCCCGACCTATTTCCACCCCTACTTACCAAATACCCCAGATTGATCAATATTTCACAGAAGGCACATTTAAAAGAATAACTATGCCCATTCACCAAATTATAATGATAGCATGAGATGTGTAGTACAAGAAAAGTATTCATTTGAGATTCACAAATGTATTAACCACACTTGACATTATAAAGTTGTAGAACGACAAACAAAAAACTAGTGATTCTTGAGGGATAAAGAAGATACCTGCTGCTTATAATCACCTCTTTTATTGTTTCTTAGGTATACCTCAAACAAGGGGGCGCCAACAGATGCTGTTGCCAGCTGCCTGTCAAAAAGTAAAATGGAAAACAGAGGAATAAATAGCGAACCTAGTCCTAATGAAAGCAGCAGACCTTGATAGAAGGAGCAAAACTCCCCATGAAAGATCTGGTTTTCCTTTTAATGCAAAATCATCATTCTTTCTCTGATTCAAGAAAAAAATCATTTTGGGGAAAAGTATATCCAAAAAGAGTGATGGAAAATTATGCAATAACTGATGCAGACAGATCATGTTAGCATATAAAACCAAATGCCAAAAACAACTAAAGAAATGAGTCCCTCAATTTATATGGGAACCTTGGAGTGCCATAGGAAGGAAATGCAAAGAGATAAGAGAAACATCATATCTTGATTACATGTAATACAGCAAGAAGAGAACCAGGAAAAACGATATTAGTAAATCATTTCCAAATAGTCTCCTTTTCATCTCTCGCTTCATTCTTGGAAAATTTTATTTCCATTTCCAATGATTACTATCTCAGAGTGAATAAGCATAAGGATTACATTTTTTTTATTCATAATGCAAGCAGTCTATATCTTGATAAACTGCAAGTCTGCACTCAGCAGTATGCCTATTTTTATTAAGGACAGGAATGAAAAATTAGAAGTATATATAGAAGTCATAATTTTTCAACTTCTAGAAAAATCACGTTTGATGATTGGAAAGTGTAAATGGATGCTATATACTTAATGTGAAATCCTGCATGGAAGTACCAAACTAAAGAAAAAAAAAACTCTAAACAGCACAAGTAATCTTACCTAGGACTGTAACTTCTAGCAATGTATCTTCCATACTCAGCACTAATATGAATAATACGACCATAAGGATCATTGACATCTTCAGAAATTCCAGCCCACCACCCAACCTGAATGTCAGATCCAAGACAAAACAATCATAAGATGACATACAAAATATCTGCCAGGAAAAATGTTTTATGACCCAATACTTCGAGAAAAAGAATCTCGTGGGTGCACGATGGTTCTTCTTGCTTGTTTCCTTCTTAGTTTTAATATGCTTTTAGTATCAAGATGACAAGACTCACATCAGCATTGAAATCCATAACACATACAACATAGCAATATACTATTTATTAAAAGAAATAGTGGCCAAGTTATTACTATTGCAAAAACCAGATTTTCACTAGAATGATACAGAAATAGTTGATACTGGAAATGCCTAAATATTCTTTCAGTTTCCACATTCCGCAATCAAGTAATAGACTATTAAAAATCGAAATGGCAAATGACTTTTAGAAAACAAGCATGCATGATATTCATGAAAGAACGTTGCATGCACTTGCACCATGCTCTAAAAATGTAGCTGACTCACCAATCCAGCCCCTGCACAATCACGTATAAGTGCTGCATCTTCATATTCCTCTTCCTCCACAAATTTCTGCAATTTGATTGGAAGATAGGAGAGCATTTAAATTGAAGTACTACAAAGACATGGTGCAAGAACAATGAACAACTTATACTACCTTCAAGTATTAAAGATGGACAAGTAATGACATAAATAAATTTGGAACAGAAGGCATGCAAGGCAATACCTTTAGATGGGACATCACCCTGCCAACAGTGTCACTCCTAGCAGCAGCTGCAATTGCCACCTTTATCCTTGCAGCATCTTCATAGTCTTCTCTTTCAATTGCATTGGCTAACTGAGACTGTAGGAATTAAGATACGAATGTCAGTAGAACACCACAGTTTAGAATGCTTCTTCAAACAAAATAGGTGGATTGCATTAGCCATATAAGCCTTATATGCAGCATCCAGATTTTTGAAACAATCAGTGCCTCCTTTCAAATGAGTAGAATGTTGCTAGCACGAACTATGATATTTCTTGACAAGATTATAGATTTTGTCGACAAGGACGTGAATATAGATATTGTCACATTTAACTGAGCTACTTTCTTCATTCTGATGAAGATATTCTACTGATTACTATCTCCTTAAGAACATGGAATTTGCATCCTATAAATGAATTAATTTATAAAATAAATATTCTACTGTATAAAAGCATCCTGCAGCACATTTTGAGGATTGGACAAAAAACCAAGGAATGTAATAACCTTCAAAATCGATACAATGCGCTCCTGCTCATCAACCTCAACGAAATGTTTCCTCCACCTCTCCCAATCCCACTCCTCTTCCCCCTCTCCCCACTTCTCCGCCACCACCACACTCCCCTCCTCTCTCTGATCCCTCAACGAACTCAAGTAATCATCAAAACGCTTAATTGCATTCCTAAAAGCCTCCTGAATACCGAAGTCCCACCACCAAGTGTCCTCAGCGCCTGAATCGGAGCTATCTCCGCCGCTACTTTTTGCACCGTTGCAACGGCAGCAGAAAGCCGAATCAGAAACCCTAGACAGAGAAACTCCCGACGGCAATCTTCTCGCGAACATCGATGAACTGAATCTCGAATCAACAAAGTTAAATTTCTGAGGATTGGGACCCATGCGCGGTGACGTAAACGTCGGCGGACATATCGACGCCATTGTTGAAGACCTCCAAAAGCACTGAAATTTGTTGATAAAATTATAAGAAAAAAAATGAACAAGGATAAGGATTCGAGTTATTTGATGCTGACGTTGGATAAATGCTTTTATGCATATAAAACTTATTTTGAGGTTCCAAATTTTCTTCAATTTCTTCCCTTTTCTTATATTTTTCACGTGGATATTTTAAATTTAAGTTAATATTTTTTCATAACATAACCTCTTTATTTTTTAAAATAACAATTTTCATATATTATTAGTTTATATTTATAACTCCAACTAATAATAAAGAAAAACAAATGTTTGAAATTTATGTACTTTGATAAATGTAAAAAACTACTAATCAGCTATGCTCTAGCATAGAGCTGATTTATTTAGAATTGATCTCAGATTTATAATCATAGACTTTGAAAGTATAAGAATCTAGGTTTAACCAACCAACAAATTAAAGATCAAAAAAATTATTGCAAATAGATAAATACAGCCAAAAGTGGTCACTCGGCTGGCAGTTGTGAGAAAATAGATAACTAACAGTCGAGAAATTAAATTGACCAGTTATGAAAAACATCAGCTACCAATTCAGGAAGAACTGGCAACTGAGTACATGAAGATCTTTAAAGACGAGCTCAATTGACTCAATGATCACCGATCTATTCATTGAATCGGCAAAGATTTTTATATGACTGCTTTAACTAGCGTTCACCTGCAAATAATGAGTTGTCTTAATCATGTTTCAATGGTACAATTTCAAAAGGAAGATTATAAAACAACAGATCCAAAGCGGAATAAAGTTTTACCGACTATCATCAATAGTCACCGATCTTATTGATTGAGGCAGCTCAAGCTTTCTCTCTTATTCTCTAAAAGCTCACCGTGCATTCTTAAGCAGAGACCCCGTCTATCTTTCAGATGAGACTACCGGAGACCACGACTGTGATTCAACAAGGTTCCAAGAATCTTCTAGCACCAGCATGTGAATAAATCATAAACTTAATTCAACGTTCATGAATGGAATAAAAATGTGTTGGAAATTCTGGAATTTTATTATAAATTTCCTGTGTGAAATACTTAATTTTGTCGAAATTAAATATTACCAAATTAATCTACGCGATGAGTAGATGATCGTGGTATATTTATTTTCTCAAATCCGAATCTCTGTAAGTGAGAAACGAGTCCACTGTAACGCTCCCTACTGGCACTCCCAAATCTTCGGGTGCGTTACAGGTGGGTTGGATACTTAAAACAGCGGAAGACTTTCATAATAATAAAAGAAGATATAAGAATCACAATTTGCATCCAAACAACCCATCATTCATTCACAAAATGTGGTTGTCACGAGAAACAAACTTCATGTGCAACAAAGAATTAATGTAGAAAATGAGTTCTCAACAAATCACCGAAAATACAAGGAAGGAATAATTATCAGAGGTTCAAGAATGGAGATTTACGCAGCGAAGATATGCATATGAAGTCGCATATCTCAGAACCAGCTCTCTTTCTGTACTGCTTCATCTTTACACCTGCGCATTCCATCTATTTGGTTTGAGTCTACGATGGACAACATGAGTTGCCATTAATTAAATTCTTGCCAAGGATCGTTCTTAGGATACCAGGAATAAATTTCAATTAAATAAACCATGCGAACCTATGCATGCTCCTACAAAATTAATTGCAGAGGATGGAATTTAGGAATACCTGATCTTCAACGTTTAATCTACAGATCTAGATCGGAGAATAAAACGATGAAGTAAACTTAGATCTGAGAATGAACGCCGGCGATGGGCTGTTGTTCCTACAGATCTGATCTTCTGATCTGTTCCCTTGCTCCTTGGAAATCTGGTGAGGATTATCTACCAAGTTGGATCCGAGATCTGGAGAAATCGATCAGTTCCTCCCTCTAGATCAGCCGCCACCGTCTCTCTCTTTATTTTCAATATACTGAAATCTTAATGATCTGATAGAGAGAAGGCCTATATATAGTGTTAGGGTTTTGAGAAACCCTAACCCTAATGGGCTTGAGCAGTTCATAGGCCAGACCAGGAACCAGATGCAAATAATAAAGTGGGCCTTCTTTATTAATTAATTCTTCCTTGTTCAACCCAGAACATAATTAATTAATAAAACATTGTTTTAACCTTCACCACGGTAACAATGCTGACTCGCCCCTTTATTACCACGTTATTAGGAACGGGTTGCACCAAACTAGCATGATCCACATATTTAAGGTTTTAGACATTCATTAATTAATTTGGCTTATGACAATCAGCCACAATTAATTAATCTCTTATTTCCTGAGTAATACCACTCACTCCTTTTCACTTATGCCTGAATTAAATAATTCAACCTGCAGGGTTTAGCATAATAAACCTTGTGAGCTCCACAGGGAATGTCACCATCCTGAAACGGATATGCTTACCTAAACGTCCAACCTAAGCAGGACACACACAAATTGCCAACACCTAAAATACGGATATAAGAGTACATTTAAGACTCACCACCATGGTAAATCAAAGTGTGGTCAATCTGTGTGTGCCCTTTATCCTTCAGTTAGGTTTAAGATCATAGGAAGTATATTAGGGATCTGGCTCATTCATATGTCAATGAGAATGACACATCCCACTGTTGATCCCATCAATACATCACCATGTACCGACACATCAAGTAGCTAGGATAAGCTCACTTATGAACGATGTGCCGCAGCTTAGACCGACAGCCTATCCAGGGACTGTCTCAACTGTGATACTGTTTATATCTCGCTAGGTCAAACGACTCATATGATCCTCTGTGATCTCCTACACACCATATGGTCATCCCTATGGGCGAGATAATAGGATATTATAGTTCGTTGTATGTTTGTTTCATCAGACAACGAGCATTGTTGTAGCAACACATATATGAAGACCAGTGTACAAAACACTTAATCAAATATGCTTTCAGTATATAATCCCAACAATCTCCCACTTATACTTAAAGTATAATACCATTGCTTTATCAAAGTATTAAGTGTGTCTATACTGTCAATCACTCCCAATGCATTCACGTCACCTCTTGTCACAATTTCTCGTATGATGTGATACCACACATCTTATGTGTTTCACCACCTTGTGAGTCTTGGGTTCCCTTGAGTTTGTCATTGCACCAACATGATCACAATTCCATGTAATTTTATTAGGCAAACTCAGAACACACACCTCTAGAGGATAGCACCGGAGTTATACTGCTTCTTGCAAAGCTAATGAAGCTGTCAAAAACTCAGCCTTCATACCGGAATCCGTAGCACACTTCTGTGTTAGACTCCTATAACTCCTCCTCCAAGGCCAACACATAGTTAGAGGTCGATTTCCTTTCCTTATGATCCTCCTGGATATCCGATGACATTCAACTCACAAGGCTCATTCATTAACCAATGTGCCTATCCAGAGTTGAACTGATATCTGTTTCACATGCTTAAAGCAGTACAAATATCTAACTTTGTTCATTTACAATATAGAAAGATAACAATCTTTCTTGCTATGAATGACTCACCACAGAATCAATTTAAGCGACTTGAGATACCTGAACATCCTTTTCTTGTGGCAACACAAGACTTTAATTCAAAAGATGTTCCAAAATCTCATAAGTCCTGCTTCTGAAACTGTTCGGATAACCATCCTTTATGCCTGACAATGTCTCCACACCATTTCCGAATGTGAAAATACTATCTGCATAATGTGCAAGAAAAAACCACGCTTTCGCTGACACATAACTGGTACATGAAACTATCATTCTCGATAGACAATATCGAAATGTCTGTTACATGACCTTGAAGCTCCTTTAAGTTCATTCTTGAACTTCCTTGGCTCTCAGATATGATGCTTTTCACTGCACATAACTTATCTGGTTGTTGCATACAGATGTCGTCGCCTTTTATCAAGGTACCCGTTTATAAAATACGGATGACGTCATCTATCTTCCAGATATTTAGATTCATATGTGCTATTATGGTTAAAAGAATTCGAATGGGTTTAATAATTGCAACCAGTGAGAAAGTCTTGTTGTGAAACATATCTTACTCACTAACCTAAACCTTCGAAAACATACTAGGTTACCATTCGAGCATTTCTTTCCTTGTATATCAATCAGTTACTTATAGCTGGTAAGCTATTTGGCAATCACTGATCCTGATACACAACCATAACCTTTACTGATTCATTTCTGAATCCATGACTTGACGTCATTAAACTGCATCTTTTGTCTTAGCAGCTTCGTTGCGCTTTAAGGGATAAGTACGATGTTGTTCGTTAAGCTGGGAACAAGTCCAGAGACTGTTTCCACGAACTAGTACCATTAAGCCTGTTAAGGCAACCTCCCACTGCAACGATGCTCCTTTTACGTTGTCAGTTAATGGTGCATTAATTTGTGGTTTACCACCTTACACAGGTGACCGTGCAATTGGTACCATACCCTCCAATGTATGCTCAATATGCCATGGGGTATTTCCTGATGGATTTGAATTGTCTTCTCTAAAACGTTAGAGAACAATCTCACATTTGGATTCATGGTTTCATCCTATACAACTTGCTTGTATCTAGGATATACAAAGTAACCATCTTTTTCGTTTACATGGAATAGCCCACAAAACAGTACTAGCTTAAACCTTTCTTCCAACCAATCTGTTTTTTATATCAGCTTAACAGTCGAATTACCCATCATTGCCCTTTTGACATAGTCAAGGTCTGCTAGGGTATTTGAAACTGATTTAGAAGACACAAAATTAAGCAAACATACAACTGCTTTTGGCGCTGTTCCCAAAACGAAAATTTGGCAAAGTTGGCATAACTTTTAAACTTTTAAAGAATCTTATTTCATTTTACCTACACTATCCCAATCGAGGAATAATAAGTATAGTTAATTGGGATGCAATCCCTTTGCTCTACCAGATACTGTAAAACCCCATCACTTAAGATATACCATTATGAATGAACCATAATGTTTTTACGATCTTGTTTAACTTATTCTCTACCTTAGTCTTGAACACTCTTGATTAAAGCAAGAGACTAAGACTTGTAGTGAACTAGATAAATATATCCAAATCTTAAATGATTACAGTATCAGTGCCTGTTAAGGCAACTACGGAAGTAGACTCAAAACAGCAAACCAGAGCAAACACGAAATAATCTATAGAGATACAATCGCCTATTAAAAGGACTGGTTACCATCTTATACCTCTAAGTAGTTGTCATAAGTACCATTCTTAGGAATACCTGGATTAAATCCATAATTTCATGAATTACTTAAGACTACTTAGACTGATGTAACCTATCTCTATAGAGATTCTTATAAATTATACCTTAGACACTGATAGTTTATGTAATCAAGTAATGAAGAGATAATCATCCATAATAGAAAACACTATTATTCATTATGATAGAAAAACTCTATCGAATAACTGATAATCCAATAGATGAAAAATATGTTTATCAAAACCAAAACAATATCTCTTCAGAAACTTGAATCAAAACAGAGTTTTTAACATAGACTCAAAGCAAATAACTCCAAAAGCTTGAGAACAATCTCTAGCATCTTCCTTGGAGTTGGTAGTCCCGTCATCCTCAAGCATTATCATCAGCTTGATTCTCTGCACAGCGCAACCAAAACATGATTAGTATTCACAGTAACCACTACTCACAAGGAGTAGAAAACTGATACTAAACATGTAAATGATGACGTACCTCGTCCATTGGTGTTAACACCTGGACAATTTGCTTTCCAGTGTCCTAGCTTGCCACAGCGGTAACACTTGCCCTTTCCTTTATCTTTCCCAGCCTTTTTCTTTGGAGCATAGACTCCATTGTTCCCACCAGCAGTTTTCTTGTTCTTATTCCTAGTTGTTCTTTTAGGTTTTGCTCGTTTAGGAGCAGCAGACTGGCTACCGGAAAAAACCAAAACTGCTTTCTCGGGTTCCATCAGGGATTGTGCTGCCATCAAGTCACTGAGTAACTCATTAAGAGTATACTCCTTCTTGTTCATCACAGCATTCAACCTGAAGTTTTCAAAGGACTTGGGAAGAGAGTTTAGTATGATATCGACTTGGGCTTCCACGTCAATACCACCACCATGCAACGTTAGTTCATCCATGAGGTGAGTCATGGCAACCACGTGCTCTCTCACTGAACTGCCTTCAGACATTTTCTTACTCACAATCTCCTTCATGAGATTGAATCTAACAGTTCTGTCCATCTCCCCATAAGTCGTTGTTAGATTATCCATATCTCACAGGCCTTATCATAATGTTGATGCTGCAGCTGCAAAACCTTACTCATAGTGGTCATCATGTAGCATTTCACTACATTATTAGACTTGATCCACTTATTGTAAGACTGCTGCCGTTCGGCAGTAGCGTCAACAGCTGGGACTGGCGGACAAGGATCAGTAAGGACAAACTTGTGTTCTTCCGCAACAAGGATATAATCCAAATTACGTTTCCATTCAAGGAAATTCGGACCATTGAGAGGATTTTGAGCGAGGATATTAATGACATTGTTCATAGACATTTCTGAATACAAATAAGCGAATTAAAGTAAGCACATACTACAAACAATTGAAACAAATATACATAGAACCTTTACATAAAACAATGCAATTTGTTCCCTCCAATTGCCTAAGCTAATTCACCGTAAGCTACCCGAGTAGACGTTTACGACAAACGCTCAACCAGACCAAAATAGGTCCTTTAATTTCTTAACATGCCAGGTATCTTAAGCAAAAGAAATTAATATTGGAGATCTTAAGACCATGTTCACCTATCCGGAGCAGGGACATCACAAAATAAGTTATACTCCAGGCAACATCTAAGCCAAATAAACCACAATCCTAACTCCGGATGATAAAAGGCAATTTGGCATACGTACTGGACCCATGCCGCATGCCCCTCACATCCTTTGTTATCCCATTTAGATTAATCTTAGAGACTTGTGAGAGTTGTCTCAATGCAAGCTACCCGAGTAGACGTTTGCTTAGAGGCTCCCACTTCTCATCTTAAAATAAATGTTTTATTTGGAAACCTCATCACATTAGAACTGGTAAGTTACTTCTTACGCAAGCTACCCGAGTAGACGTTTACGCTTCGAAATACCTTACTTCTAATGAGAAGTCGTATTTGTGGAGGTCTAATGATCTTGGTTAGAAAAGAACCAAAATCCAGCTTAGTATTTTTAATTCTAAAGGATTCATGCGCACACATTATTTTATGTTGCCATAAATTATGTCATAACTAAAATTCCATCATAAATTAATATGAATCCTAGAATTTATAGACACAATTTAAAATATAAAATAAATCACATAAAGCATGCTCAATAATTAAATAATTATAACATGCTTAAAGAGTAAATAATTAAAGCAAATAAACATGCTTTCCTATTATTTACTAGTGAGCACATAATAAATCACATCAGTACGAGAAATAATTAAATAAACAAATAAAATTTCTCGTGGCCCCTCAGATGTGATTACAACTGAAAAATAATTAAATCTAATCTATTACAAGATTTATTTTTTAGTACAGATCTTCAAACTGGGCCTCCGTTGGACTTGAAATCTGATTTGAATTGGGAAAACAACATTTGGGCTTGAAATTAGGGTTTCTGGCCCAAAAGAAGAACCAAACCCTAATTTCAGGATTGCGGGCCGCCTCCGGGCTGACTGGCCCGAGCTACGGCCCGGGCTGCCAAACCCTAGGGTTTGGGAAAACCCTAGTTTTAGCACCAGCCGCCGCCTGCGGCCGGAACCCGCGCAACCCACACCCGTGCCTGCTGCCACTACCGCCGACTGTCGTTGCAGGAGTCATCGTCGGAGCAGCCGCGTGAACCAGAAATAGCCGCAGCCGCTGCAACCGCTGCACGCGTGCAGACCTCGCGCGCGCCTCCTGCGGACGACCCCGTCGCCTGCTTCTCCCCCGGCCATCGCCAGTCCTGCACGAGAAGGAGTGAGGCAGGCGTGGCCCAGCCGCGAAGAGGAGTCCCTACCGCCGCCACCTGCTGCCATCGTCTGCGCACGCTGCAATGTGCTGCTACCGGCCGCGAAGCAGCCCAGCGCCCCAGCCACCGTGCGCGTTCAGGGTTGCCCCCAGCCCAGCCACCGTCGCCGGTCATGGCAACCAACTGCGACGTCGCTGGAGATGCTGCAGACGTCTGCGCGAACCCGGACAATGCCGCACGCCTCGCCGAATTCGCGAGCAGCAGCATCAAGATGGGCGCAGCCCAGCCGCAGGGAAAAACCCTGCCGCCGTGGTGGGTGAAGGGGCTGAAGCGGCTGAACCCTAATCATGTCGCCTTCTTTTTTCTTCGTTCTTCATTTCTCGTTCTTCCTCCGGATCTCAAAAAATAAAAAATACAAAAAATTAGATCTAAATCTATTACATGATTTTCCTATCAAATCTAACCACGAATTTTCTCGTGGTGAAAAACAGATCCAAAAACGAGAAGGCCACGAGAACAAAACATCCACGACAATTTAAATCCATCCATGAACATACATATTTATTTAATTTCAATTTATCCAAGATAGAGCTAAGAATATCAACCTCGCTCTGATACCAGTTGTAGGGTTTGAGTCTACGATGGACAACATGAGTTGCCATTAATTAAATTCTTGCCAAGGATCGTTCTTAGGATACCAGTAATAAATTTCAATTAAATAACAATGCGAACCTATGCATGCTCCTACTAAATTAATTGCAGAGGATGGAATTTAGGAATACCTTATCTTCAACGTTTGATCTACAGATCTAGATCGGAGAATAAAACGATGAAGTAAACTTAGATCTGAGAATGAACGCCGACGATGGGCAGTTGTTCCTACAGATCTGATCTTCTGATCTGTTCCCTTGCTCCTTGGAAATCTGGTGAGGATTATCTACCAAGTTAGATCCGAGATCTGGAGAAATCGATCAGTTCCTCCCTCTAGATCATTCACCGCTGTCTCTCTCTTTACTTTCAATATACTGAAATTTTAATGATCTGATAGAGAGAAGACCTATATATAGTGTTAGGGTTTTGAGAAACCCTAACCCTAATGGGCTTGAGCAGTTCATGGGCCAGACTAGGGACCAGATGCAAATAATAAAGTGGGCCCTCTTTATTAATTAATTCTTCCTTGTTCAACCCAGAACATAATTAATTAATAAAACAACCATCCTGAAACAGATAAGCTTACCTAAAGCCTAAGCAGGCCACACACAAATTGCCAATAGCCAAAATACGGGTATAAGAGTACATTTAAGACTCCCCACCATGGTAAATCAAAGTGTGGTCAATCTGTGTGTGCCCCTTATCCTTCAGTTAGGTTTAAGATCATAGGAAGTATGTTAGGGATCTGTCTCATTCATATGTCAATGAGAATGGCACATCCCACTGTTGATCCTATCAATACATAACCATGTATCGACACATCAAGTAGCTAGGATAAGCTCACTTATGAACCGATGTGTCGCAGTTTAGACCGACAGCCTATCCAGGGACTGTCTCAGCTGTGATACTTGATCGATGCTAAATCTGCATACAAATTATAGCAAAGGGCAAATACATTTATAAAACCCGAAGGTTGTCGAACCCACAGGGATAGTGCACCGAGGGAAAATTATATACTGAATATAGTTTTTGAAACCTTTGTTTGGGTAATTCGAATTTCAGGGTTTTGGGTTATTCAGAACAATTAATTTAAAGAGATTAAAACAAATATTAAAAAGTACAGATTCTAGGGAAATCTACCAATCTGATCAACATGCAAGATACAAATATTCAAACCCATAAAAGATAATTTTGGTGGAAAACCTTTTATTGTGGAATTAATTCCTTGGTCGGGCAATTAAATCCTAAATTACTAACTAGTGGTTATCTCCTCTCGGTCTCAAACAGACAAAGTTAATCAATTTCATAAAGATCTAGATTTTCCTACGATTGAAATCTTCTTGGTCGGACAGATAATCAAAAATATTAAATCCTAACTTCCTATTACTAACCTTCACCTCTCGGTCCTTCGATTAATAATTGTAACCTACCTCAATCTTCATCTCTCGATCCTTCGATGAGAATAGATTTAAAACAAAACATAGGATTTAAACCAATTAAAGGGTTTGAATAATTGACTCTAAACATGCATCACAGATGGAGAAACCCTAGAACATGTTAGGGTTCTAGCCTAACATATTGAAAGTAAATATTGCATGAAAAAGTAAAGATTGCATTAAAACTAAATAAAAATTAAAGAGGAATTCTGAAAAACTTAAAGTGAAAACAGAAAATTAAAGTAAAAATTAACAACTGAAAAAGAGACTCCCAATTCTGAGCTATTCAAGAGTTTATATAGTAGTAGGGTTGAGGCTTTGGATGGTATATTGGCTCCAAAATTCGTCCCTATCTTGATATGGTATCTTCTCCTTTCAAATATTCAATTACGTGCGAATTTGGGCTGCAAAAACACGCGTCTCGGCCGAGATAAGTCTTGCCATGGCCGAGATGGATGCTTCTATCTCGGCCGAGATAGCCTTCATTTCGGTCGAAACAGAGACCATTTTCGCCACTTCCGACCCTTCTGCGCAGTCTCACGGTTTTGGCCATAACTTTTGCATCCGAAGTCCGATTGATCCGATTCCAGTTGCATTGGAAAGCTAATTCAAAGATATTTCAAATGACATCCTCTATTAGCTCAGATTCCATCGGTGGAATAATTAGTTACTGTTTCTTTGAACATCTGCTGCTTTCGGTACGGGTTCTCCATTGGATTCGGCCTAAAACCTACGAAATCTTACCATGACAAGCATAACACCCTCTAATATATACTCATGCTCAGTTTATTCAAGAAAACAAGCTAAAATGCATAAAAGAAAAGAAAAATAATGCGATAAGAGAGTAGAAAAACGAGCTTATCAAACCCCCAAACTTAAACACTTGATTGTCCTCAATCAACAAAAGAAAGAATCAAAAGTTAAAGCAGAAGAGTAGTGCAATGCCTCATAAGATTCATCACATTCAAACTCGTAAATCCACAAGACATCAACACTTTTGAAAGAATCAGAAAATCTGTAAACTGTGGAAGACTCACATGGGAAGTGTTTCGCTCATTCACTCAAGTGTTTAGGATAATTATGAGATCACACAAAAGTCATGCAAATCAAGTTCTACCATAGGCTTGCAAATAATCTCAATCTCCAGTGCAAATATGTGCACACAAGTCTAAGATCAGAAAGGACTTTATTCAAGGTTGTAATGTAGGCTTTTTAGTGAAATGTTGGGAAATATATGGCCAAGTGACTAAAATCAATTTCAGTGCGTCCACTTCATCAATCTCAACTCAATATCTATTCATATCTACCCAACTCCTTAGATTTTCAACACAAACCATGGCTCTTTTATTTCTTTTTCTTTTTTTTTCTTTTTCAAACATATCCTTTTATGTTCTTAAACAATCTTGAATATTCATTTGAGCTTATAAGGATTAACAAACACAAAAACACATTTTTTTTTCATTTTCTCTATTTTTTTTTCTAGAGCCCAACCTTATCTTTTTCTTTTACCCTTCTAATAATATCTTATCCTTTCTCAAATAAATCCCAACCCACTCTCATAGACAAGAGTTGATTCCCCTATTTATTTCCAACTCATAGACAAAGAAAGAAAATATTATAGGCTCAAAAGGGCTGACTAGGGATAACATTCAATTTGGACAGTGTATGGGAAAATAGGCTAACAAAGATGGCCTAAAATCACTTCCTAAACCTGTGCACACTAGCAGTCTTGAAAAAGAAACAGAGCAAGTTCTAGAGAAACTCAAAAATGCAGACACACTCTCAATCGAAATTCAGGCTCAAAAACTCACACTTAGGACAATTTTTCTTCCACAGTAAACATCAAATCATCATCTATCTCATGCTAATGCAAGTATCAAAACAAGTAATCATGCGGTATTCACATTCATAGGCATACTCGACCACTATCACGATCAACGCAGACTAAAGTCAATCAATTCTCATCTCGCATCAAAGTCCTAGGGTTCAAACATGCTCAACTCCCACAATTCAATTTATTAAAAAATTACCCATGCAGAAATTTAAATAAAGCAGATAAAAGATAGAAAAGAGTTTCAAAACCCTTAAATCTTCATCCCCCCAAACTTATTCGAAAGTCAGAGAGAATAAGTTTGAAAGTCAGATTCAGAGTTCGAAACTGTACCTCAATTGTTGGCCTCAGACACCAACTTTTTATCTCCTTCCTCTTCCTCATCAGCCGGCATGGATTAAGTCTGCTAGCACTACTATCTCGGCCGTGGCGAACTTCATCTCGGCTGGGATGGAGCCTTCTTGTCGACCTCCTTCTAAGTCGAAGTGTACCATGCCTCGAGCTTCTGTCTCGGTCGTGGCAATCTCTGCCTCGGCCGGGATGGTCTTCGATTTTTTTTCAAAAGAAAATAAAAGTGAAGTAACAGTGATAAACAAAAGAAAACGAAAACACTAAACAGAAAAGGGAAAAATTGAAAACACAATGGGTTACCTCCCATTCAGTGCCTTATTTACCGTCGTGGCTCGACTCGGCTCAGCTCACCAAGGCGGTCGAGTCCAGACTCGTCGACCCCTCGAATCAACCATGAAGACTTTCCAATTTTGAATGACGGTGGTATACTCGGAAGGAGGCAGCTTAATTGCCGATTTCACTGATTCGTTTCCTCGTTCCCACCGGATGGCTACTTCTTCTTCCTCCGGTATCTCGTCTTCTTCTTCCTCTTCTTCAGCAGTAGTAATCCGGTTGCACTCTCCTTTCCTCTTGTTCTTGTCTACGCAGAAGGTTATGGATTATTCATTCCCTCTCAGTGTGATTTCTCCCTTCTTGCAGTCGATTAGGACTCCGGCTGTGTCGAGGAACTCTCTTCCCAAAATCATGGGGGTGTTGGCATCTTCTTTCATCTCATGAACTACAAAATCAGCAGGAAATATCAGATGACCAACTCTAATAAGTACATCCTCTACGATACATTTTTGCTTGGACACCGATCGGTCTGCCATCTGAAGAGTAATCGTGGTGGCTCTCATCTCTCCTATCTCCAACTTCTTGTAGATCGACAAAGGCATCAGGTTGATGCTTGCCCCGGTGTCACATAGTACATCCTGGAACTCCTTTCCTCCAATCTCAATAGGTATCGAAAAGCATCCTGGGTCCGATCTCTTGATAGGGATATGCTTCTGTAACAGTAGACCGCACTCCTCGTGTATCCTTACAGTCTCGTTCTCCACGAACTACTTCTTCTCGCTCATCAGTCTCCTGAGGTACTTCATGTAACCGGGTATTTCCCTGAGAGCTTCAATAAGAGGAATGTTAATATTCACTTTTTTAAGATTTTCAACAAAGTTAGTGAATTTAGAGTCTTCCCTTTTCTTTGCAAATCTCTGTGGGAAGGGCATCGGAGCAACCAGCTCATTTCTTCTCTCTTTCTCTTTTGCCTTCTCGCCCTGCTTGGCTTTCTGTTTCAACCGGGATGAGTCGATCCCGGCCGTCCTTCTTTCCATCTGCCCCGGCCGTTCTTGGCTTGTCTCGGCCGGGCTGACCTGCTCTGTCTCAGCCGTGCTAGCTTCCATCTCGGCCGGCCTTCTCCTCTCTGCCTCGACTGGGATGGGCTTCATCTCGGCCGAAACAGAGAGGTCTCTTGCGGGAACTTCCTCCTCTGCTTCACTCAATCCTCCTTCCGGGTTGCTTGGGCCTTCATATCTCCTTCCAGATCAAAGCAAAATGGCATTGACTGACTTCTCCCTTGCTGGATTTTTTTTCGTCATGCTCGGAAGTTGCCCCGACTTGTGCTGATTTCCTTAGGTGGCAGAGATCTGACTCAACTAGGTGTCCATCATTTCCAGATGCCTTGTCATCAGTTGCATGTGAGTGGCCATCCCTTTCACTTCATTCTCCATCTTGTCGAACCTGTTGTCTGATCTCTTTATGAATTTTTCCAGTGTCTCTTCCAGCACAAATTTCATTCTCTCCACGATCTCACCTCATGTACCTACATCAAAGCCAGGTGGACGGTGTTCTGCAGCAGTGGGGTTAGCATAAGAAAAACCAGAGTGAGATCGCCCATGGTTATAGTGATACCCCTGATTACCTCGGTAGTTATTGTGATAACCACCTCCTATATAATTTACCTCCGAATTCGCGGTTCCAGATGAACTGCTAGCTCCTCGGTTGATGTAGTCAGCCTCCACCGGAACAATCGCCATGCTTGGCTCAGTAGTATTGGCAGCAACTTTTGTAGTCCCCAGCTTCTCAATTTCCTCTCGGAGCTTCTTCACCTCCGCGACCTCATCGAATTCTGGCTTGGCTTCCACGACTTTGACTGGAATCTGTCTCTCAGTAGGCCATTGGTGGTTGTTCAATGCCATGTCTGCTAGAAGCCTCATACTCTCTGCTCCACTCTTCTTCATTAGGATCCCTCCAGCTGATGCATCTACCATCTCCTTCATGTGAGGATTCAGACCCTCATAGAAATGGCAAACCTGCATTTTGAGATCAATTCCATGTCCAGGGCAGAGTCGCAGGAGCTCCTTGTATCGTTTCCAATATTCATGAAGGGATTCATCATAAAGCTGCTTGAAAGTAGTGATGGCAGCTTTCCTCTTCAGTAGCAGGCTCGGTGGGAAGTAGTTGGTGAGGAATTCTGCTCGCAGTTCCTCCCATGTCCCAATTTGGCTTTTATCAAGCCCAGCATACCAAGACCTTGCCTCGTCTCTGAGTGAGAATGCAAAGAGTCTCATCCTGATGACGTCTTGGGGGACTCCATTCTGCTTCACAGTGTCGCACACCTCGATGAACAAGTTAAGGTGGGCGTATGGATCTTCAACAGCTCTCCCCCCAAACTGATTCTGCTGCACCATCTGTATCAGCCCTGTGCGCAGCTCAAAGTTGTTGGCATTGATGCCAATCGTGAATCCTGCTTCCTCCTGCTGTGGTAAAAATCGGTCTACAATAGACCTTTGTGGGACCACCACCTGTCTGTTGTTCAGCTCCGCCAGTCTTGCGGCTTGCTCGACTTGGGTAGCTTGGGCTGCAAGAATTGCGCCCTCAATTGCTGCACCTAATTCACAAATTGTCTTTGTTCCTCTGGTGTCATGTTCTGTAGAGGGGCTTCCTGATTCGCTTCCATCTCAAAGTTCAATATCTTTCATTTCTTTCTGTTGTTTCTGCAGGCTGCTTCGATCTCTGGTATAAAGGGCTCGAGTGTCTTCCCTTTGTTCCGCGTGTTCATGCACCTGCACAGAGAACGAGGAAGAAATCAGTCTGTCCCGGCCGTGGCAAACACTGTCTCGATCGGGATGGAAAAATTCGTCTCCACCGTGGTGGCACTCACCTCGACTGAGACAGACACGGCACAAACGCACGCACGCGAAAGAACTGACTCTAAGAACAACGAAACACAACACTAAACTCGAAAATTAATAAAAACTAAGAAAATACAACCCAATCCAGAAGTTCTTCAAACAATCCAGTAATGACTCGCCGTCTAACTATCCCCGACAATGGCGCCAATTTGATCGATGCTAAATCTGCATACAAATTATAGCAAAGGGCAAATACATTTATAAAACCCAAAGGTTGTTGAACCCACAGGGATAGTGCACCGAGGGAAAATCATATACTGGATATAGTTTTTGAAACCTTTTTTTGGGTAATTCGAATTTCAGGGTTTTGGGTTTTTCAGAATAATTAATTTAAAGAGATTAAAACAAATATTAAAAAGCACAGATTCTAGGGAAATCTACCAATCTGATCAACATGCAAGATACAAATATTCAAACCCATAAAAGATAATTTTGGTGGAAAATCTTTTATTGTGGAATTAATTCCTTGGTCGGGCAATTAAATCCTAAATTACTAACTAGTGGTTATCTCCTCTCGGTCTCAAACACACAAAGTTAATCAATTTCATAAAGATCTAGATTTTCCTACGATTGAAATCTTCTTGGTCGGACAGATAATCAAAAATATTAAATCCTAACTTCCTATTACTAATCTTCACCTCTCGGTCCTTCGATTAATAACTGTAACCTATCTCAATCTTCATCTCTCGATCCTTCGATGAGAATAGATTTAAAACAAAACATAGGATTTAAACCAATTAAAGGGTTTGAATAATTGACTCTAAACATGCATCACAGATGGAGAAACCCTAGAACCTGTTAGGGTTCTAGCCTAACATATTGAAAGTAAATATTGCAGGAAAAAGTAAAGATTGCATTAAAACTAAATAAAAATTAAAGAGGAATTCTGAAAAACTTAAAGTGAAAACAGAAAATTAAAGTAAAAATTAACAACTGAAAAAGAGACTCCCAATTCTGAGCTATTCAAGAGTTTATATAGTAGTAGGGTTGAGGCTTTGGATATTGGCCCCAAAATTCGTCCCTATCTTGATATGGTATCTTCTCTTTTCAAATATTCAATTACGTGCGAATTTGGGCTGCAAAAACACGCATCTCGGCCGAGATAAGTCTTGCCATGGCCGAGATGGATGCTTCTGTCTCGGCCGAGATAGCCTTCATTTCGGTCGAAACAGAGACCATTTTCGCCACTTCCGACCCTTCTGCGCAGTCTCACGGTTTTGGCCATAACTTTTGCATCCGAACTCCGATTGATCCGATTCCAGTTGCAATGGAAAGCTAATTCAAAGATCTTTCAAATGACATGATCCATTAGCTCAGATTCCATCGGTGGAAGAATAAGTGACTGTTTCTTTGAACATCTGCTGCTTTCGGTACGGGTTCTCCATTGGATTTGGCCTAAAACCTGCGAAATCTTACCATGACAAGCATAACACCCTCTAATATATACTCATGCTCAGTTTATTCTAGAAAACAAGCTAAAATGCATAAAATAAAAGAAAAACAATGCGATAAGAGAGTAGAAAAACAAGCTTATCAATACTGTTTATATCTCGCTAGGTCAAACGACTCATATGATCCTCTGTGATCTCCTACACACCATATGGTCATCCCTATGGGCGAGATAATAGGATATTATAGTTCATTGTATGTTTGTTTCATCAAACAACGAGCATTTTTGTAGCAACACATATATGAAGACCAGTGTACAAAACACTTAATCATATATGCATTCAGTATATAATCCCAACACCATCCTCGCTGCTAACCTGTGCATTTTAGAAATAATACTAAGGGCTGAGTAGTTACGTACCTTGTGGAGACAATGCCCAAAAGCATACATTTGTAAATATGAAAGCTATTTCACACACAGATAATCCACGGGGTTTTGAGAAAATATTTACCGTATTTATCCAAAATATTTTATCATACTGCATATGCCGATTCACTCAACATGTTTCATATCTGTTTACCGTTATGTGACTGGAAGTTGGCCCACTTCTAAGTTACGATGAATTAGCTGGGGATGGACAAATCACTCTATCTACTATCATTAAATTGTGCACAGTGTCTCAGATCACACAACAATGAGACAACGATGGATTTATCACCTTATTACACCCTAGTTATCAGCTTTCCTGCTGAAGGACCTATCATTTCATTTCATAATTTATTTGCAAACATAAGATCTTAATATCCGTGAAGTTGAGGAGAATTAGCACAAATAACATTTATATCGGGTTCGATTCTCACTTAACACATCTCTGTAGAAATCCACAATTTACCAGAGGTACAGATATGACAACACAAAACATTTTGGCATAGACAATCAATTTCAAAACAAATTTTTTTTTATGCTTTTAGAAAACTGAGCTCACAGCTTGAAAAGGAATTTTATTTTTACAGAAAATAGTCCCCACCTTTAAATCTTACAAATGTTTAGCACGTAGATGTAGAAGCTTTGATTTGATAAACTCGTATCCCCTTCAATCATCCATACAGGAGAACAAACAATTAGGTGGATTATCTATGTTAACCAATCATCATTTCAGCTGAAGTTAATAGAAACTCAAGTCATATGACTGACTGACGAGACTGACAAACCTGACAACCCATCATGCATCTTCGTACATCGAAGCATGCATGGAACTTAATAAAACACCATCAATCATGTTAGCCTATCCATGATTAACAAATTAATCCAACAAAGCACGTTTATGTATTAAACAACTAACTCATATTCGACAATGCACTAATGATTCAAAATTAATGCTCAAATACGTATTCAACTTGATTACGAACTCATGATATTTATATATAATAATCAAAATATAATTAAATCTAATTAACGCAATCAATTAAATAGTTGAACAAGATCCGTAAAATAAAATAAGCTAATAACTAAACATGATAAATAATAATTAAATAAAAATTTTAACCAAAAATATAATATAATAATAATAATAATATATGTGTGTGTGGGAGTTGATGAGAGAGAGAGAAAATTAATTCTCTTTTTTATTTATAATTGCACATATGTGTATAAGAGAGAAAATGAAAATAATAGCGAGCAGAGCAGACAACAAAACAGGCCGCGCGCGACCGATGTCGGCCACGTCAACCATTACCGGCCATGTCGGTTGACATGCTCACATCGACTGACACCGAAGATGTCAACTAACGCCCGATCATCATCAGCAACACATCACGACACGTAGCAGCTCGCGTAACTTGCGTGAGCTCTGGGGCAAATTCTGGCGACTCCTGACCCCCAAACGACACACCATCATACTCACAATCATGCCCGGAGTCTAAATATGAAATTGGACTGAACAAAACGGCGAACTTGCCGAAAAACTGAAGGTGGAGCTTACCGGTGATAATGGTGGTTCAAACTCCATCGGCGGTGTTCCCGTGGTGGGAATGGTGATATCTCTATACCAAAATGTTCCCTTCGACACAAGGAACACAATTATACAAATAAATCTTAGTTTCGTCGTCAATTAATACGATTTCTATGTCGATATTGAAAAATTATTGACTTACCATTGGCTTAACTTTAAGCTCAAATATCTCCCTCGATACTCGACGGAATCATACGTTCTCAAGCTCCGTGTACTCTTTCTTGTATGGGCTATAGACGGACGTAAGTATCTCGACCGGAGGTGCGGTGTGGTGGTTGGAAAATTGGCAAGAAAACAGGACGGCGAAGATGGTGGTTCGTGGGTGTGCAGAGAAAGAAAGAAGAAGACTGAAAGTGCTGAATGTTAATTTTCTTTTGTTTTGATTTATTTTCTAAAATTTCCACTGCCAAAATTAATGTTTTCCACCCATCTACACATTTAGCCGCCCACCCTATGTAATGACATGGCAATTCTTCGCCACGAAGAATTGTCACGCAACATGTTCTCCGGTTCGACTGGCGTGTAATTTCCTTCGATAGTTTGCTTTGTGGATCTCTAATTTAAAATACATTGTTCCACATAAACATGGAAATCCACATAAATGCTCCAATTAACGAGTACAAATCGTTCATATAATTTTCCAAATTTTTGGAGATAATAACTTAATGATCGGAACTCTAAAAAGTTCAATAATTTGAAAATTAATCCTCGGGCCTCAGAAAATTATTCCAATCATTTCCTATCCTTCCATATTTTATTTCCAAGCATTCCCTAGCTCGGTATAAGAAACGAACCTTCTGAGTGCAAGTTATAAATTTAATTGTGATATTATTATTTTAGAATAATAATTCGCCGCACTCGAATTTCCCACGTAAAAAGTGACTTCATGGTCACTTAGGTTTTCTCAAAATATACTCATAGTCGTATCGTTTGCAAGAAACAAACTTGTATCTGACATCGGGTGTCGTTTTCGCTTTAATTGCAATTAATTTATCAATTGTGATTTTTTTTATTTATTCACATAATTAAGCTTAAATTAGCTTAATTTAAATCTGGGATATTACATCAACAAAGTGGCATGGTTGGTGGGATTATTATTAATTACATTAATTATGAAGTGTATATAAACCATAATTTTAGAAGTGTGTAATAACAAGATGTGTTGTGTATGTGGCACACGGTGGTGCCCTTGTGTGCCGCCGCCGCTCGCCTCACCCCATCTCGGCCTTTGGCCTTAGCGAGGCCGCTGGCTGAACGCCCACGCCCATGCCCATTCCCATGCCCCGACCCTGGCCTCGGTCCAGCTCTTGCTCGGTCTTGGTTCTCGGTAATTGGTCTTTGGGCCCTTGAGCCTTGGGCTTGGCCAGGCCCGATTGTATTTTATCTTTTTTGGCTGACGAAATGAGCCTGTGAGCTTGATAAGTGGATTGTCAACGTGGCTGTTCTTGTCAACGTGGTGTACACATATAATGTGATGTGGCTGACGAGTTATTGCACATATTATAATTACGTGGAGACGGTTTCATCACACACATTCAAACACACCGCGCGTACCTGGGTCTTCCGCACCCATTACAACCATGTCTCCCATCCGTAACAGTTCGAGTCAATGCTATTATTGATGCTACGACCGTAATCGACAGGCTCTCCCCGTTTGGAACATGCCTATAAATAAGCATGCTTCAGCGACTTATGATCTGTGTGAATAATGAACTCCTTAGCCCACAAATAATGCTGCCACATTTTTAAGGCTCTCACCAAGGCGTACAACTCCTTATCGTAAGTAGGATAGTTCAATGTTGCTCCATTCAGCTTCTCGCCGATGTATGCCACGGGTCTCTTCTCCTGCATCAAAACTGCACCAATACCAACCCCAGAAGCATTACATTCAATCTCAAATGTCTTAGAAAAGTTAGGAAGAGATAGTACCGGGGCATGTGTCAACTTGTATTTCAGTAACTCAAAAGCCTTCTCTTGCTCTTCTCCCCATCTGAATTCTACAGTCTTCTTAATCACATCAGTGAATGGGGCTGCAATGCTGCTAAAATGGGGTACAAAATGCCTATAAAAGCTGGCAAGTCCGTGAAAACTGCGAACATCGCCAACGTTCTTAGACTGCAGGCACTCCTTGATAGCTCGAATTTTCTCTTCATCCGCCTGTACTCCATCTACACTAACAATAAAACCAAGAAACACCAACTTATTTGTGCAAAAGATGCACTTTTTCATGTTAGCAAACAATCTCTCCTTGCGAAGTACATCCAAAACAGACTTCAAATGCTCAAAATGATCATCATGACTCCTACTATAAATCAGAATATCATCAAAATAAACCACTACAAATCTGCCAATAAAAGCTCTCAAAATATGGTTCATAAGATGCATAAAAGTACTAGGAGCATTGGTTAAACCAAAAGGCATGACTAACCACTCATACAACCCAAGCTTAGTTTTAAAAGCAGTTTTCCACTCATCTCCCTCCTTAATCCTAATCTAATGATATCCACTACGCAAATCTATCTTAGAAAACACACAAGCACCATGCAACCCATCTAACATGTCATCTAAACGAGGGATAGGATGACGATACTTAACCATAATATTGTTGATAGCATGTCAGTGGCAGCATTTCCTCATGGTCGAATCCTTCTTGGGCACAAGCAAAACTGGAACTGCACAAGGACTCAAACTCTCCCTCACGTGCCCCTTGGCCAGCAACTCTCCGATCTGCCTCTCCAGTTCCTTCGTCTCCTCCGAACAAGTTTGGTAAGCTGGTCTATTCGAAAGGGTTGCTCCGGGCATGAAATCAATCTGATGCTCAATCCCACGAATGGGTGGCAGCCCAGCCAGGGTATCATCTGAAATACATCCTCAAAATCCTGCAAAATAGAGGAAATAGAAGGGGGTAGAGAATCAGGAATGATAGTTAAAATCATTTTCTCCTTGTAGATCAACAACACCATTTTTTTCTCCTCCTGAATCGCCCACTTCAGATCCCCAACCCTAGCTAGAAATGACTGTTGCACCACCCCTTTCTCCTTATTATCTCGTGGCTGAACCTCATGGCCCGACTTCTTTTGCAACTGGACTTGATCCTCGTAGACTTGTTTAAGGGTCAGAGGAAAAGTGAAATCTTTTTCTGCTTGTAATCGAAGGAATACTTGTTCGTAAAGCCATCATGCTTCACATGCCTATCAAACTACCACGGTTGCCCCAAAAGTATGTGACTTCCTGCATGGGAATCACATCACACAACACCTCATCTTCATATCTCTCTATGCAAAACGGCACCTCGACTTGCTTCACCATTTTGATGACGCCACTATCATTCATCCACTGCAAATTGTATGGCCTAGGGTGCTTCATCACCTGTAACCCTAGTTAATGCACTATTGACTGACTCGCCACATTGGTGCAACTGTTCCCATCTATAATCATGTTGCAGGCCTTATTGTTGATATGACAACGTGTACGGAAAATGTTCTCCCTCTGCTCCACATCTCCGGCAGCAGGCTGTGCATTCAAAGCCCTTCTCATCACAAAATTTAGCATTATAGGCGCAACAATCTCTTCTTCATCTTCATTAGGATCATCCAAATCATGCATCTCCGGGTCAGCCTCTTCATCGATCACAATCTCTCCATCATCTCGAATCACCATGACTCTCCGATTTGGGAAATCATTAGCAATATGCCCAAAACCCTGACACTTATAACACTTGCAAACTCTATTACGAAAGTCAACGGTAATATATTTACCTTGAGCTGTGGAATCTGACCTGGGCTTCACAAACGGCTTCTTCTCCCCTCGAGGTTGCTCCTCCTCCTTCTTCCATGGGACTCGTTTTAGTGTCGAACCACTTCCAGTCTGGTATTCTCTCTAGCATGTAGGGTTTTGCCTAGTATTACTGCCATTTCCCCTCCCTCCTCTTGAGTTGTCCCTCATTCTTGATTGCCATGTGGACCATGTCATCCAGCTCGACATAATGTTACAGCTCCACCGTATTCCGAATCTCCCAATTCAGTCCATTCAGAAACCTAGCCATTATCGCCTCTCTATCCTCCAGTACATTGGCTCAGATCATAGCCACTTCCATCTCTTAATAGTACTCATCCACACTCCGGGATCCCTGCCTCAAACCCCGCAGCTTGTTATACAGCTATTGGTAGTAATGATTCGGCACAAAGCGCCTCCTCATAACAGCCTTCATCTCATCCCATGTCTCTATAAGCCTCTCCCTATTCCTCCTCCTACTAGTGACCAACAGATCCCACCACATGAGAGTGTAATCCGAGAACTCTACTGCAGCCATCTTCACTTTCTTAATTTCAGAGTAGTTGTGGCAGTCGAACATCATCTCCACCTTTTGCTCCCACTCCAGCTACAACTCGGGGTCATTCTTTCCCTGAAAGGACGGGATATTCATCTTAATTGTCCCCATATTATTATTATATGAATCTTCCTCAGCATAGTTATCGACATCCTCCTCATACTGAGGATTCTGTCTCCTATACGAGCCTTTGCCACATCCTCCTTTCCCAGTACTCTTATGACTACCAGCTGAATCCCGCCGAGCTTTTTCTGTCACAAAGATTTCAAGGTCATCCAACACCTTTGGATTCGAAAACCTTCAAGTACCGTAGTCCAGAATAAATCTCCTACGACCCAAGAAGCGAATTGATCCAACAACGAAGGATATACGCAAAGACAACACCAATGGATATGACTGTCCGATTGATTAGTCAAAATCGAAAACCCTATGGGTGAAAAGAATTTTCAAAAAAGTTGAGCTTTCAGAAATAAAGGAGAAAACCTCACAAATTTTATTAAACTGAAAACTACCTCAAAATTGTTCCATACAAGGCCTATATATAGGCAACTCAAATCCTAGTCTAATAAGACAATTATAATTTCAAAAAATTAACTAAAATTCAAAAATTAAACTTAAAAATTCAAAATTACTAAAACAAAGGCCCAATCATGTTGGCCCAAAATAATGGATTAAAATTAAAATAAACTCAATCACTACACATAATTAAATTAGTAATTTTTTGGGCCTTCGTTTAACTCTTCGATCAACATCAATTCTTTGGAAATATTTGCAGCCCAAATGCCTTTAATCAATAAACTCAATCCAGCCTTCAAAGTCCTTTGCTCGAGCTCTAGTCATCGGCCCACTCGGAATATAGACTGAATCGTCTCTCACAACTGCTACTTGGGCTCCATCACATAAGGACATCCCTAACCGTCAGGCCATGACCTTTTTATCGTAAGATATATGATGAATATTCAAGTGGATCTGAGGAGGATTCTCCTTTCTTCATAAGGAGTGGGGGACTCCCTTTACGGTTACTCTATCCCCCATCTATATTGTGGGATGAAGAGTAAGAGTGCAACTCTCTGTCCACAGCCTTGAAGTAAAGGGATGGAGGAGTTGAGGCATGATGCAGGAGTCCAGGAGAGGCAAACAAAAGCAAGTTGGTTTCTCTGCACCAATTTATATGCTTGTTTTTTGTAGAGCTTTTAGGCTCTTTCTCGCTGGGACCTAGCCAGAATATCTGGAAGCATTGGTTGTCTTCAAACAACTTATGCTACACACATGCCAGGTGGCCCTGGAAAAAGAATGTGCAAATGGTGAGACTTGCTGGTAGGGAATCATGATAGTGCAAGTGGTGAGACTTGCTTATCATCACAGTTGCAGACAGAAAACATGGTAGTGTAAGTGGTGAGACTTGCTTATCATGACAAGTTATAGGTAATCCTTTGGACTGCTTAGCTTCCTGCATCCGCAGCAGGATGTTGACACTATAGTGCAAGTGGCGAGATTCGCTTATAGTGGAGGCTACAGATGGAGACTGATGGCGAGACAAGTCCAGCTGGAGTTCCACCGTAAACTAGTGGTGAGACTAGTGGAGGCGAGGATGAGACGAGCTGACAGGTGAATGGGTTTTCCTTAAATCTCATCACAAATTTCAGCAAAGAAAGTTGAAGTGAGGCAGTCAACAAGGGACAAGAAGAAGATCAGACACAGTCCCATAAGCAGTAGACCAAACTTATTGTTTTCAATGAAATTGTACTTTACTGCTTTCCAAAAGTTGTAAACAAGTCAATGAAATAATATAAATCTCTGCTTATTTTGAAGACAATAACTCTTTGTCTCAAAATTTTCCGCCTTATCTCAAAACTTAATTTACACATCAATCAAGTGTAATCACTTTACGCCCTGAAACTTTAGTCGAGAAACATCTTTCACCTGTTAAGGGGGAAGATTTATAGGGCAGACTGAGTTAAAGAGTTCTATTCCTTGAGTATTAGATTTTATTATAATATGGTTTGTAAACTTGAGAAACTGATTATTTACCAGTTTAGTGATGGTTTTTGACAACATCAAAACATGAAATTTTTTTAGAAAGTATTTCTACCTATTTATTATTTTGATATATCAAAAGAATGTATATAACTAATAAAGTTAGAGTGTCTCTAGATTAACTTAGTCCGCACACACTTTTAATGTCTTGTTAGAATGACTATCGAGTTGTAATGGAGCTGATGAAGCTGATCAAGACAAAATGGGTCGGATTCTAGCCACCGGTTTGGAACGTGTGAAGGATGAGACAAAACTTGATCCCAACCTAAAATTGACAATTCAAAGAAACTGATCGTAGAAACCAGCTTGGCTCTTCTCCAGTTTACAAGAACAGTTTCTATTCACACACAGATATATAGAGAGCAAGTCTGAGAAATCACTAAAGATTAGTCTTTAAGATTGGAGATTCCTTATAGACTGAAGATATATTAACCAGTTCAGATTCCTCGTGTAGGGTTTTACCGTGAACCGAATCACCAAAATCAAATGAACCAGACCGTTTATGGTTATTGTTCATAAAACATTCATAAACCCTAAGCATGCTCCTATTGAATTTAATGCGTGGATAAAGAATTATTTACCTTAATTTCGTAGTCTCAGAAACAATCTTTCGCGTTTGTATTCCCAGATCCAGAATCAACCACGCGATATAATTAAATCTGCAGAACAAGAAATTATAAATCTAATTTCTAGATTTAATAATGATCGAAAAAGACAAAGAGAAGGAATTAGGATTTGTTCTCCAGATTAGATCTTCAGATCTGTTTCCTGGTGCGTTCAGATCTGCTACTGGTGAGGATTCCACAGATCTGTATTTGAGCAGGACCAGAATTCGAAAATTCTCCTCCTCTCTCCTTGAAGTCGGCGCCCACCTCTCTCTCTCACTGGGGTTTCAATTTTTCAATTGTGATACA
>JAPKLW010000113.1:626895-641173 GCA_026898455.1 Plectranthus barbatus | reverse complement strand
GAGCGATAGATTGCGATACCATCCTGTGACTGCAGCTTAGTGAAAATGAATGAATGTTCTTTTGGGAAAATGTATAATAATACACCTACCGAGGCGAAAGCATTTCCAGACCTTGGTCTGAAGAGATGTCACAGGACTAGTTGTCCGAACCTCTATAAATCCTTTGCTCTTTACTGCCTTTTATTTTCTAGCAAGGATTTTCAAACTCAACACACTCTAGTATTGTAGCATACTCGAACTGAAACTAAATTTCAAACTCGCTAACAATCAGTTTTACAATAATCCAAACTGGTCAAGAACCACCAGTTTGGGAGTGCAAATTGTTCTTATAATTTCCATTGTGCATCATAATTATTCTAATCTCAGGACCAACAAATAATTTTTATTATTTCTTCAAATAAAAATTTATAATATATTATATCCTTTCCCTTAAATTATTTTCCATTTGATCAAAATTTCATCGTCAACTAACTAATCCAAATAGTTTGATCAATCATATTTATATACAATTCGTATTTATATACAATTTGTTTGCTTTTGAAAATAAGCTACTATTAGAATGTTATATTATACTATGGAGTGTTTGATATGGAGATGCCTTTATGAAAGAAAAAATTGGTACAACAAAATTAATTATAGGATAAATATAGCTGGTTGATTATGATTGCCAAATATATGTGTCAAATATATTATGTTTATATCAAAGCAACAGCAGATCCAATTGATTCGAAATAATTGGCTTTTTGAGAAAAGATATTAATTACGAGACACGAAATTAGGGATTTATAACAATATTTTGTCACATCAAACAACACAAGATCCAGTAGAAACAAATTAGTTGTTTTTTGAAAGAACATTAATAACGAGATATGGAATTAGGAATCGATACATTATGTTTTAATTTTATTCAAAACTTCAGTTATATTATAAACTTTTCCTTTTATTAAACTTAATATTAATTATGTAATATTATAATTCAATTTATTAAAATTCTATTATAGTATTGACTTTGTATTTTTTTTATTATTATTAAATCGAGTGGATTTTCAAACCGGTCAACCCCTGCACACCCTCGCTAGCTTATAAACAATTTGCTCCAGTCCCCAAACTCAAGAAACCCAAATACACACTCTCTCAAATAAGACAGAGAGAGAATGTCAATACCTGCTAAGCTTTCCATTGTCTGCTTCTTAGGTATAATTCTGGCCGAAATAATTCCAGGAGAGCATGCTTTAGTTCGTCGCTATAGGTTTGAAGTAAGTTCAAATTTTCTATCCTTTTCTGTATAAATCTTTGAAGCTAATTCAAAGCTATGGCAGGTGAGAAACTCTTCACACACGAGGCTATGCACCACGAAGACGATGCTGACGATAAACGGAGAGTTCCCCGGTCCAACTATATATGCTAGAAGAGGAGATCTGGTCATAGTTGATGTTATCAACCGTGCTCAACATAATATAACCATCCATTGGTCAAAAATATTTTTCCCAAACTCGACATGCATTTATACATGTCATATGGTTGCAAACTCAACCTAGAAGGCTGTGTAGGCACTAGGCACCATTTACTAAGCCAAAAATCATATATATATTCGATCGTTCTAGATGCACTTTTGGTAATCAACATCAGTTTTAGGCAAGCTAGCTAGACAACTAACTCGTGGTCTCAGCACTGATTTTTATATATATAAATATGAATAAAAACATTAAAATATCCATAACTTTATTTTATATTTATGAATATTTGTAAATTTAAAATATTAAATAATATAAAATGGATTAATTATAATTTAGTCTCTTCCTAGATCGTCTAGAATGTTATGCTAACACCTAACAAATTTTGCAACCATAAATATGTATATATAGTAGTAATGATGATATTAAGTTAGTGAAGTGAATTTACAAACATGGAGTGAAAATGCTGAGATATCCATGGTCTGATGGCCCGGCGTATGTGACACAGTGCCCAATCACTCCCGGCAACCGATTCGTGCAACGCATTTTCCTCTCCGACGAGGAGGGTGATAGAATATGAAGATATGAAGATATATTCATATCTAGGGTTTCCTATTATCTAGAGTTTTATATCTAGGGTTTAGTAATTTTGCATATCTTGTATTGTTTTTTCATATCTTTTCGCTCTCTATTTATATTCATCAATACACACTTTTATGTTTGCGGAATACCCTATCTTGGTATCAGCCTAAACACGATCCCTCCCCTATCAAACTCCCTCGCCCTTCTCTCTTTCTCTCTCGCTCGTCGCGGCACATCGCCATGGCCAACGATGCTCTTCCCTTGTCCACTCTCATCCATATGGTCACCATTAAATTATCATCCTCAAATTTCTTGCTTTGGCGCTCGCAACTGCTACCTCTTCTCACCTCGCAGGATTTGTTGAAGTATGTTGACGGCTCGCTACCTCCTCCGCCCGCGGTGCTCGCCTCTCCGACGCGAGCCACGACACCAAATCCAGATTATACGGCCTGGATCGTCCAGGATCAGCGGCTACTTTGTTTGCTTCTATCTACCTTGTCTGAAGAAGCCATGGCCGAGGTTCTTGGATGCACCACCTCCCGCGCCGTGTGGACAACCCTTGACGCTGCCTTCGCCAATAAGTCCAAGATGCGCGAACTGCGCCTGAAGGACGACCTCCAATCGATCAAACGTGGTTCGCGTTCCATCACAGAGTTTGGTCGTGAGTTTAAATCACTATGTGATCAGTTAGCAGCCATTGGACGACCGGTCGACGACACCGACAAGGCTCACTGGTTTCTTCAGGGTCTTGGTCCTGCATTCGCTGCGTTCTCGGTCGCGCAGATGGCACTCACGGCCCTGCCATCTTTCTGAGATCTCTAATCTAAGGCAGAAAATTTTGCTCTTTTTCAGGATTCAATGGATTCTCATTCTCCTTCGCAGGTGGCTTTCTACAGTAAATCACAGCCTCCTGCCTCCGGAAATTCTTCTGACGGTGGCTCTACCCGTCAACAACAGCCTACACGCAACCCCCAGCACCGTCGTGGGAATGGCAAAATAATCGACGTCGTCCTCCGCACTGTCAGATTTGTCGCCAGCAGGGCCACTACGCAGATGCTTGTCCAGATCGCTATTCCCGTACATCGTCTGCCCATCTTGTTGAGGCGTTTACTTCCAGTTGTCACCTCTCCCCTGTCGTCAGACTGGTACATTGATACGAGTGCCTCGGCCCACATGACGCCAGATTCTGCCAATCTTGATGCCTCTCAGCCTGGTTCGGATCGCGTTATCATCGGTAACGGTGCTAATCTTACTATTTCACGTATTAGTGCTTCTCAGATTTCTAACTCTATTAATCTTTTGCATGTCTTGGTAGTTCCTTCCTTAACCAAGAATTTACTCTCCGTTAGCAAGCTTACATCTGATTTTCCGGATGATATTCTTTTTTCTGATCAATTTTTTGAAATCCAGAATCGTCACACCAAGGAAGTTCTCGCAAGCGGGCGACGTAGTGGTGGTCTCTACACTTTGGATAACGTGATTCCTGCTTTCATTTCTAGTTTAAAGTGCAATGTTTTAAAAGATTCTTTTGAACTTTGGCATAGTCGTCTTGGTCATGTTTCTCATGATACTATTTCATTACTTAATAAACAAGGGCATATTTCTGTTACTTCTTGTTTACCTAAACCATCCATGTGTATTTCTTGTCAAAAAGCGAAGAGCACACGTTTACCGTTTACATTAAATGAAAAACGTGCATTTACTGTTCTGGATATTATTCACTGTGATCTATGGGGTCCGACACCTGTCAATTCCACTGCTTTATTTCGATATTATGTTATCTTTATTGACGACTTCAGTCGGTTTACATGGTTTTATCTGTTGCTCAAGAAATCCGATTTCTTCAAAGTTTTACAATCATTCGCTTGCCTTGTTGAAAATATGTTTTCTCGATGGATCAAGACTTTTCAGAGTGATGGTGGTGGTGAGTTCGTAAGCAAAGCAGTCGCTGAATTCTTTCGCTCCAGAGGTACTCAGCACATTATGTCCTGTCCATACACTCCTTCGCAGAATGGACGGGCGGAACGTAAACATAGACATATCATGGAAACAGGCCTTGCTCTGCTATTTCACTCTAACCTTCCTCCTAACATGTGGGTTGATGCTTTCTCCATTGCCACCTATATTAGTAATCGGTTGCCTACAATTATTCTTCAAGGATTATCACCTTTTGAGGTTTTATTTGGTTCTCCTCCAAACTTTGAGAACTTTCATCCGTTTGGTTGCCGGGTTTATCCATGTTTACGAGATTATGCTGCTAACAAGTTCTCTCCTCGCAGCTTGCCTTGCATATTTATTGGATTTTCTTCTCAGCACAAAGGTTATCGGTGTCTTGACCCCACCACTTCGCACATCTATATTATGCGCCATGCTCGCTTCGACGAGCTTTGTTTTCCCATGATGGCGTCTTCACCAGCCACGCCTCTTTCTTAGTTGGATATCTCGGGTTTTTTGGAACCGCGCGCTTTGCCGATAGCTCGCACGCCTTTCTTGCCCTCGCCGTCTTCGCCTCCGCTTCTTTCCACGGATTCAGGTACTCCTCAGCCATGCATTATTTGTGCTGATGACCTAGCTTCTCCTCCAGGTCCGGATGATTCACCACAGCCCGTTACTCCGGTTGCACCGTAGGATCCGCCGCCTGCCCCGCCCGGACACCACATGATCACAAGGGCGCGCGCTAGAATTTTCAAGCCCCGTCACCTTGCTTATTATGCGACAACGAACCTCCATACTGCTCTTCTATCTTCCGGCGAGCCGAAAGGTTTCAAATTAGCTGCTAAAAACCCTCTTTGGCTCGCTGCCATGTCTGAGGAGATGAACGCATTACATCGCAATCACACTTGGGAGCTTGTTCCGCCTCCTCCTGATTCAAATATTGTGGGTTGCAAATGGGTTTTCCGGACTAAGTTTCGCTCTGATGGATCATTTGACCGACATAAATCTCGTCTAGTTGCACAGGGGTTTTTTCAGATTCCCGGCGTGGATTTTTCTCACACTTTCAGTCCAGTCGTCAAGGCTGCAACTGTTCGTCTCATTCTTTCTCTCGCCGTCGTCAACTCCTAGCCTATTCATCAGCTTGACGTCAAGAACTCTTTCTTGAATGGTAATCTATCTGTTCCCGTTTATTTGTCTCAGCCTCCAGGGTTTACTGATTCAAGATTTCCAAATCATGTCTGCTTACTCAAAAAAGCGATATATGGTCTTAAGCAAGCCCCTCGTGCATGGTTTCATCGTTTAAGTGCCTTTCTCCTGTCCGTTGGATTCACTTGCAGCAGGGCCAACACATCGCTTTTTATCTTCAGTCGTGGTTCTTCTCTGCTCTATTTATTGGTCTACGTTGATGACATCATTCTCACCGGCAATAATGCTGATCATATCAGCACCTTTATTGCTCGGATGCACAAGGAATTTGCTATTACAGACATGGGAACTCTGAGTATTTTTTGGGGTTAGAAGTCACTTATACTTCCACGGGATTAATTCTTTCTCAGGCCAAATATGCTCGAGACGTCCTCGATCGATTAGACTTGCTCGATGCAAAGCCAGTCGCGACCCCCCTTCCTGCTGGCGTTTCTCTACCTCAAGATGGTGATGCCTATGACAACGTTACTCACTATCGGTCTATTGTTGGTGCGCTTCAGTATCTTACCATAACTCAATCGGATATTGCTTTTGTTGTTAATCAAGTCAGTCAATTTCTCAAGTGCCCTACTCTCGATCATTTACAGGCGGTAAAACGGATTTTACACTATGTTAAAGGCACCCTCTCTCACGGTCTATTTTTCTAGCGTTCAGCTTCTTGCGACTTAGTCGCCTATTCCGATGCAGACTGGGCTCGATGTACTGATACGCGGCATTCTACTTACGGTTTTGCCATATTTTTGGCTGGAGATTTGGTCTCCTGGAGTGCAAAGAAACAACTGACTGTCTCTCGTTCGAGTTGTGAGTCTGAATATCGAGCTATGGAAAATACAGCGGCTGAAGTAATCTGGATTACTTCTCTGCTTCGTGAATTACACGTTCCTCTTGAACGTCCGCCACGTCTCTTTTGTGACAATAAAAGTTCAATTTTCTCACTCAAAATCCCATTGCCCATAAGCGAGCTAAGCACATCGACATCGACTACCATTTTGTTCGTGAGCTGGTCCAAGACGGTAAACTTGAAACAGGGTTCGTCCCAACTGAGCTACAGCTCACCGATGTCTTCACAAAAGCGCTTCCAAGACCGTTGTTTGAATTCTTTCGTCACAAGCTCAGGATCGACGCTGTTCCACAAGCTTCGATGCCTTCGCTTGAGGGGGGATGATAGAATATGAAGATATGAAGATATATTCATATCTAGGGTTTCCTATTATCTAGGGTTTTATATCTAGGGTTTAGTAATTTTGCATATCTTGTATTGTTTTTTCATATCTTTTCGCTCTCTATTTATATTCATCAATAAACACTTTTACGTTTGCGGAAAACGCTATCAGAGGGGACTTTATGGTGGCACGCCCACAACGAATGGTACCGGAGCTCTGTGTATGGTGCCCTTGTCATTTTACCCCCGAGGAAGATTACCCAGCCATTTCCTTTACCTAGACCTCATGCTCAAGTAACAATTTTACTAGGTAATACATATATACACACAACATACAATATATTATTGTATTAAGTTAAATCAGGTGTCAATTTGTAGTTTATTTATGAGCCAGGCTTATCTTTGTAGAAATTTGAAATTTAAACTATATTTTGTTAATTAGTTCAAAACCTCAGCATGCAAAATATATAAAAGACTATTTAGTTTGCAAGCCTGTGATTCTCAATTATCGACGTGGTCATTATTTAACATTCAACATCTGCATTTAAATGGTGTAATTTTCAAAATCTGCATTTTAAGAATTTCCCAATTTATAGTCAGTTACATGATTACTTATAAATTTATTATTTATTTAATAATTATGCAATTCATAATGTGGCAATACTTTGCAAATATGGTGTTTTGGAAACAGTTTTAGTTTGCCTTCTGTGATGTGTGCATATTAAATGTAAAAAAAACTAATATGCTTTTTAAAGTTTTAAGAGATCTCATCGCATTAATAATTTAGATACCACATCAGAGTAACGCAAATAATGTTTTTTACCAAATGATTCTGAGTTATATAGTTTGTCATATTTAATTTTAGTGTATGTGTACTCCATTAAAATTAATATTTTATATTTTTTATGAATGTGTCACTATTACAATTGTAGTGGTACTTTAATTAACTATCAAAATGAGTTTTTAATATGTATTTATATAATACTAATCATAATATTCAATATTACCGTGGGTACAATGCTTGTATTTGGCCAAATGAAATCATTAGAATATTATATTATGTGGGGGAGTGGTGGAACGGCGATGTGCAAGAAATGATGGTGGAATTTCTACGCCGATCCTCCTGCCTCTGATGCTTTCCTCATTAATGGTCTCCCTATCCATGCTCAAAACAAGGTTAAAATTTAAGATTTGTATTAACACCAAAATTAGAAATAAAAAGAGATAAGATTATTGTTGTGTAAAAAAATAGAATCTTGAGAAATAAATATTAAACACAGAAATCGCATGTATTCGTTGACATAAAAATAAGTAATGTTTTATGGGTAGAAATGTCGATTATAAATAATTGTCTCATTTTTCACTCATGGTTACATTATTAAAATTATTAATTTTTATTTAATATTTTTTATAATCTTAATTTATTATAGTTTAAATTAATTTTTTAAGATTAAACGTAGGGTTCATCCCACCCAATTAAGATATATAATATTTTTTTAAAATTATTTTTCAGTTTTCAACTAAAATTTAATTATTAAATCTGATTAATTTATAAATATAATTTTTATTCTTAAAAATCAATTAAAATATATTGTATTATATTTTATTTTTATATAAATAAAATATTAATTAAAATTAATAATCGAGACAATGTAATATTAAATAAATTATTATTGTGGAACAAAAAATTTGATTGGATCTACAATTGGACATAATGATTATGATAATTCTTAGAAATGGATCCCACGTGGCTAAATGGCTCAAAATGCTGAAGTTTATAGGTTTTGTTCATGTGCCTCACTTGTGGGCTTCATCCATTAATGAGACAATGATGGATTCAGTAGGGATAGGGTGAGTTTAGTCTCCCATAATCAAATATTTTTTTAAATTTAATATTAGAATAGTATATATTTTATTAGATTATACTTTTCATTGATGAGTTGTTAAAAAAACAAAAAGAGGGTGTGAGGTGAGGGATGAGGAACTAGAGGGATAAAAATTAATTTCAATTTAAATAGTAAAATTAAAAAAAATTATGTAATATTGTAATTAACCTTAGTGTATAAGATTTTTATATTTTTATTTAATTAGATAATTTTCTTAGTTACATAAAAATTCAATAGAACCGGATATATATCAAATTAATATATATCTATATCTGCCACTATTGTCAGTTGTGATGATGACAATTATATATGGTATTGGTGCAGATGTGTACAAGTTGATTGTGGAGTTGGGCAAGACGTACCTGATCAGAATCGCCAACCACAACATCACCGTTGAGGAGCGACTCAGACCATCGATTTCGCCGTCACCACAGGCTACGTGGAATACGCCGGCAACTACACGCCTCTCCAGCTTCCATCTTTACCACGGAAGTCTGGCCAACAGCGAGCACCCCATCGACGTCCCGACAAACGCGGCGGTGAACTTATTAATTCTACACTCTCTCGATGGCCATGTCCCAAAGCGAGTGTGATTAGTGGAGTTTACGGGACTGATTTTCCCGACAATCCTCCTTTTCCTTATAACTACACGCAAGATGTTGTGCCGATAGGGTGAAGATTCTTGAGTACGACGGTGTTTCAAGGGTGTTGACCATCCAATGCATTTACATGGATACAGCTTTATACGTTGTGGGATCGGGACTCGGTAATTTCAACACAAGCAAACAATCCAGGTCTCTCCTTTTCACTTAATTCACGCATGCATGCACCTACATATAATAGTAATAATTATTATTACTCCACTTTGTTTTTTAAATAAATATTATATAAATTCAAATAAATATTTGATTTTAAGATTTATTTAATTTTTAGCTAAATAATTATTTAATCTACAGAATGAGATTGTTTTTTCTTTTTGTGTAAAGTTCTTTACATAACTATTGATATTATGTGTTAGAGCTACACAAATTGTCATTATATCAACTGCATCAATTCAAAGTTTGTGTTGTTATTTGACCATATACACTATTATTTCAATTTGTTTGCGAAACTATTTATGAAGTAAATAAACTTGATAGAATATAATTTAAATCTTGATTCATTAAAATACTTAATGTTAAATTTATTTAATTTGGAGGAACCAATATATTAATTGAAATATTTGATCTTTATTACAGAAAAAAAAAAAAAAAGGTTAAATTGAAAGTTGCATTTCCCATGTCATGGTTTTCAGAGTTATAATTCAAAACAAAATTAGTTTTAGCATTTTCAATATAGTTTTTTATACCATATTAGGGAATGCATCACTACTGATTAACTCTGTATTCACCACTGACTATTGTGATAGGAGTTTGGTTGATGCATTGCCATTTTGAACGTCAACCTGAGCTGGGGAATGGGGATGGTGTTCATCGTCTCCCACATGAGAAGATGTTGCCGCCGTGTTTGCAACAATCGATTGACTCCTCTCAAATTCGCTTGACTCAACATAATTGTACGACAAAGAAAAATATAAATTGACCAAACGCTGCCATTTCTTCATAATTTAATGCGTCATCCCCTCTCTCATTTACTGATAATTATATCTTTCTTTCTCATGCGCGCATTGGCCTAAAAATATAAATTGAGACTCTTTGTTTAGTACTTTGGGGTCAATTTTCATTATTTTATACTCCCTCCGTCCCACCTCATTAGTCCCTCTTTCCTTTTTCGTCCGTTCCATTTAATTGTCCATTTGCTTAAAATGAAAAGTTAATCTTCACTCACTAATAAAATACTCATTTCCTCTATCTCTACTCGCATTGATTATTGTGCCAAATCTCAAGGAGACTAATCAACTGGGATGGAGGTAGTATACTGTAAAGAGTAGAAAATCTAGAGAATTCAAGTCGAAAACACAGAAGCATTAAAGATATATCCATTGATGTTTAATGTTTTACCATAATTTTAAGTTAATTGTTATTATTGTTTATGGCTTTGTGTGTCCTTGTAAGGTAATTCTGTCAAAGTGTGATAAACTGTAAAGTGAAATAAAATTTTCCGGCTGATTTACCGGGTGCGGTTTTAACTTCCACTAATATATTATCGTTAAATATATAAACAGTTTTAATTATTCATACAATGATACTGAATAAAGATAACAATGATTTTAAAGGTGTATTAAAAATCAATTAAGATTAAACCGACAATTTTGATAAAATGATATTGAATACAGGTAACAATGATAATATCAACAACGTATAATGCTACATATTAGTTGAGTTCACACAGTGTAGAAAATAAATAAACAATTAACAATCCATTAAACAAGAATTTGAACAATGTAACATGATAACGGCGCAGGGGAGGAGCGATCCCAATCAAAACATGGGGATTTCTGTCATCGAGTGCTGCGTGCGGTCGTCGATAGAGTTCGGCAGCGTGGCGGGGAGTTTGAGAGCTTTCTGGGCGGTCGTGGAAGGAGTATTCGAGGATTGTGTTTTTTAAGGCTGGATTTCGATGGTGTGATTGATGGGAGAGGGTGGAAGGAATGGGAGGGTTTAAAATGAGTTGAATTTATTAACAAATGAATGAACTGCGATTTTACTAACAATTTTCTTAATTTGTTAGAATCATGATGAAAAAGTCTTATCTTGGCATTTGTTGTTGGCAAAGTGAATAAGTCCTCCGTCACAAATTAATACTCGAAATATAAGAATTTTACTTTACAGCCAACCAAACTTACCTATGAGGAAGAAGTATAAATTATAAAATCCAGGTTTAAAATTATATTTCTACTACTACGAAGTTTTTACCTTTACTTAGATAGGGCTTTGATTGTATATTTTCTTAGTGGATGGAAAGGAGGGCGCTTGGTTATGTTATAGAAAGAGAAGGCAGAGGCATCGAATAGCGAAGAGAGGCAGCTCGGCAAGGAAGGAATGGGAAATTGTCAAGGATGACTTCTTTGTTGGCGAAACGAATGGCGCCATAAATCTCTGAGTCGATCTACGACATCTAGTTATGAATATGGATTTGTTGGATAATCTCGCAAGATCAAGTTGAATATTTTCACAAATTGATTATTTTTGAATAAGATCAAATCTTTGATCCTTCTACTTTAGAATGATTTATTACCCTTTTTGGTTTAATGCAATTAAATTATCACTTCATAAAATTATAATCTCCATTCGTTCAACATTTCGATTATTCTTTTGCAAATTCCTAAACAATCACCGGCAAAGAATGAGAGAAATGATGTTCTACAAGACCCAGGAAATCAATTTTATTGTTACAAACAATTCTTTGGGGATTTTCCTCGAACTGATAGAGCGCAGCAGTGCTTCTTTCATTCAACTCATTATATACTGAAAATTCAAGAATTTATACAAATTTGATGTATTTTAAAAAAGAATGTGAAAATGTGTTCAGAAAACTTAAACAATTCCAAAACATCATGTATTTTTTTAACGAGTTAGCCTCACCAAGAAAAAATATAAATAAAAAGAAAAATAATAAAAAGATACTGAGTGCGCATCCGGGGAATCGAACCCCGGTCAGTACCGTGGGAGGGTACTATGATACCACTACACCAGATGCGCTGCTATGATACCATCTCATTCGTAAAATAAATTTTAAATATAAGTGTAAATGAGCATATCCTTAAAAGCTGGGTATGGTTTATTTTATAAATAATTAAAATTTCTTACAATATTAGACTTATAAATCGGTGAACAAACGTGTCTCATAAACTGATTTGAAATGTAAAACTTTTACTTTACATGGGTAATGAATACAATATATATTTGGCTTTCTTTGATAGTTAAAAGAAATAAGAAGTTTTGATCTCCCTACGAGATAGGGAGATCATACGGTGTGTAGGAGATCACAAAAGATTGTATAAATCGTTTGACCTAGCTAAATATAAATAAAAATATCACAACAGAGACAACGTTGAAGATTACTCTATTGGTGTAGGTTGCAACATAGTCAGAGAGAAGTGATTTGAAATGATAATTTAATATGCTGGTGCATGTGGTTGCGTATTGATAGGACCACAGTGAGATGTGTTATTCTATCTGATTTAAGAAGAAACAAGATCTCGTTACTTGGTTGAGTCTGAATTTTATCGAAGTTTCAAAAGTATGCACGGGTTGTATGTCACTTTGACTTACCATGGTGGAGAGTCTGATTAACGTGCTCGTATATTGGCATCATAGGTAACAACAGCTTGTGTAAAACATTCTGATGACTAGAGTTAGATTACCATATTTGAGTATTATGATGGAGACAATCACAGGGGAGCTCAATGAGGTTCGTCGTGCTGAAGTCCTGCTGGCTAATTAAGTTCAAGCACATATG
Source organism: Plectranthus barbatus (assembly GCA_026898455.1). Taxonomy (NCBI): domain Eukaryota; kingdom Viridiplantae; phylum Streptophyta; class Magnoliopsida; order Lamiales; family Lamiaceae; genus Plectranthus; species Plectranthus barbatus. Next base: position 628,547 of record JAPKLW010000113.1, on the reverse strand, counting down.
ATAATATTTGAGTGCTGCTACTCAGGAGAAATATATTAATCAATTATGTAAATCTTGTCAGAATCTCTAGTTAATTAATAAATATCCCGTAACCTTAAATATGGGGATTAACCATGTTGATGCAACTTGTTCTCATAATGTGGTAACAAATGGATAGGTCAGTATTAATTCTCTGGTGGAATGAATTAATATTAATTAATTATGTCCTGAGTTGTGGACGTGGAAATTAATTAATTCATAGGACCATTTTATTATTGCATCAGGTCCCAGGTCTGGCCCAATATAATTGCTTAAGGGAGCCCATTAGAATTTTAACCCTAGATGTATAAATAGTTTATTCCCTCCTCATATTTCATAAGTCACAACATCTGAAATCCTAGAGGAGAGAGAGATGACGGCGCCAACAACTACAGAGGGAGGATATATTCGACTCTGTCCTATGCATTGCAATCCTATGGAATCCTCACCAGTAGTAGGATTAGAAAAACAAAGGGACACAGATCTGAAGATCTAATATGGAGAATGTGCTCTAGTTTATTTTCAATTCATTCTTGAATTTTATTGCAAAATATTTAATTCATCTTCCACATATTCAAATTATTTACGCGGTGGAATTGGATTCAAACTCTATGTGATTCAGATTTGGACTCTACAGATTCAAAAAGTAACCCTAAATCCATTGCATTAAATTCGAAAGAGCATGCATATGTTTTATTATCGAATGATAATTACTTTGACATCTATTAACGGTCCCGGTTAATGCATCCGTGATTCAGTTCACAACATTAATCCCTACAAAGATGTCGACCGATCTGTTGCTAGCTAGTGAATGTTCGTGTCCACCAGCCCAGGAACAAGAGTTAAAATGACACAGAAACGACTCAAACGGAACTGGAAACGGAAACGACGAACGGGTGGAAGTTCAGCAACCCTAATTCGACCCTTCAAATGACGTATTCCAGACGAATCTCATATACGACCCAAGAAGCTGAAGAACTAATGATGCAGAACGGTAGAAGACACCACAATCGGATGTGTAAGTCTGGTTGATATGTCAATTTGAATTTCAAGGAATCAACAAAAAATCTTGAGCTTTCAGAATTGGAGAAATAAACTGACAAAATATTATTGAACTGAAAACTGAGTCTAAATTCGAAAATAAGCACCCCTATTTATAGGGTGAAAAAACGAAATCTCTACTCCTAATCTATCTAGGAAATCAAATCTAAAAAAACATATCAAATCTTTCAAGATATACAACATGTATATCTTGAAAATAATATCTAAAAAAGCCAATAAAATCTAATAACTAATTAAATTCGAAATTAAAATAAATCTAAGCCCAAATCAAATCAATTAAGCCCAGTGATGGATTTATATACTGAAAGCATTATGATTGGTATATTATGTACAAGGTCGATTGGTTAATATACTGGGAATCATAAATGTTGTATGTTCATCTCCTGTCTGAATTAACAAACATGTGTCGCAAACGCAATTATCCTCTTATCTCGTCGATAGGGAGATCATACGCTGTGTAGAAGATCACGGAAGATCGTATGGATCGTTTGACCTAGCGAGATATAAATAGTTATCAGAGCTGAGACAGTTCCAGGATAAACTGTCGGTGTAGGCTGCAGCATACGCAGTAA
>JAPKLW010000113.1:576387-616787 GCA_026898455.1 Plectranthus barbatus | reverse complement strand
TTCAGGCGCTTCTATCTCCTCTTCATCCTCATTATCATCAGGATCTTACCACATTAGGTGACTCCGTCATGACGAAGAGCGGAAAGAAAGCTATGGAATTCTTCCAAAAGATGGCTAACAACACTCAAAGGTGGTCCTCATGCCGAACTCGGCCTGTGAAAGTAATCGAGAAAGTAGTGGAGAAAGTCACCGAACAACCTGATCTGGAAACTGAACTGAAGAAGCTAAAGGAAGAATTCGCGACTCTAAAGCAAGAGAAAGCAGTCGCTGCTGTCGAGGCGGTACAAAATCCAACTGAGGGGGACAATGCTGAGGTAAACTTCATTCAAAGGGGCGGCTATAAAAATAATTACCGAGGAGGATTTCAGCAACACAATCAGCAGCATAACAAGCCATATACCTTTAATCACGCGAGGAATCACCCTGGATTTTCCTACGCAAACCCTCAAGCTGCAGAGCAACCACCACCAGGATTTGCCGTACAGGATGGGGTAATAGTGGAGAAGAAGAAGCCAAATCTTGAGGAGATTTTGGCTAAGTTCATGGAAGGCTCCACCGATACGGTAGCCAAGCTCAAACAAGAAATATCGGGCGTTAACACCAAGGTTGATCAAGTGCAGAAGCATGTGCTGATCATTGAGAATCAAGTCAGCCAGGCCGAAGCTGTGATCATTGATAGCGCATTTCGCAATGCGCTATAGTTGCAAGTGTACAGACCACTGCAGCTGGCAAGTAATAAATTATCGATCTCAAGGATTGCAGGCTCGAAATACAATCAAGCACTAAAACGTAGATACCTTGCTACTATCTAGACACATCAGTAAAAGAGTTTTGTTTATTTAAGCTAGGCAATATTGAAACGCAATATTTAAAAAGATAAGTAAAAGAAAAGGTTTTAGAAAATATGGAGAAAATAGGATTCCAAGGCAATCCACTATGATAAATAATTATGCAAACAATTTATTCAATCCAATTCCAATTTAATTTCCAAACAAATGGGTTAATCACGAATATATTATCAGGCGATTCTCTCGAACTCTAAACCATAACATGGAAATAAAAATCCTAATGACTCCTCTCGGACGCGCAGAAGGAATTCTACTCTTGATTAAAACCTAAGATTTTAAAACCCTTTAATAACTCGAATTCCTCTCGGACATTCGATTTATCAAATCTAATTATCCTGCAACTTATTGATAAACCTAGACTTCTCAGTTCAAGAAATACCAATCAAATAACCATCAATGGCCAATATCAAGCAATTAATTTAAAACTCAGGACAATCAAAATGCGCATGGAAAAGGAAAATCAAATTAAATATACATTTACATAAAATTCATCAAGTTTCAAAACCCTAGAATCCAATATGGATTTAGCCAATCATGCTAAATTCCAAAAAAAAACAAAGAAGTATAGAGTCATTAAATCGAAAAACATGGAAACCAAAACCCGAGGTCTTCAATCCCAAGTCTTTAATCTTCGTTCTTCAGATTCTGCTCCGTTGTGGCTTTCTCCAACTCTAATAACTCTAAAATAATGAGGAAGGGTCGAATTTTTGACTTGGGAGGCTCTATTTATACTTATCTTCTTCAAATTTGAAAAGATATGGGATTTGGGCCAAAAATTCATCAAAAAAACCCAATCGGCGACCCATAAAACACGATCGGCGATCGCCGTTTATGTTTCTGGGTCGCCGTTCCTATCACGAAGGAAAAATGGTGAAAATTACGAAAACGGCGACCCAGAAGCATAAACGGCGATCGCCGTTTTTGTAATCTGGGTCGTCGTTCTTGTCACGTACGTGCACAGTCTCACGATTTTGGCCATAACTTTTGCTCCCGAACCCCGATTGACCTGATTCTAGTTGTATTGGAAAGCTAATTCGAAGATCTATCTATTGCTATGCTCCATTAGCTCGAATTCCATATGTGGAGGAATTCGTGAATGCTTCTTTGAACATCAATTGCTTTCGGTATGAGTTTCCATTGAATTTTGGCCTAAAATGTATTTGGGTTCGGTCTTTTCTCACTTCTTCCTCTTCTTGATGCAAAATAACATCGATTGGCTCCATAGTACTCAGTCATATCCTTTAAACGGCTCAATTGTGCGCAAAACCTGCATAAACAACCCAAAACCTAACCAAACGTAATATTTTCTCAAAAGATCAAAATACGGCACAAAAATACCACGTAATGATCTAATCTAAGGCAAATAGTTAGCGGATTCACATCAGCAAAATGCACAAAATGAGTGTTTATCAGTTTTGCAACTATTGAAAAGTCGGAGGAATTCTCTTTAGATTCTGAGGAAGACTATCTCACGAAACTAAATGTAGAATTCTAAAAAATGCATGAAATCAAAAATGCTATCGTTGGGGAGAACACCTCACTAAAACTTGAAATTACATCTTTGACCGAGGAAGTCGAAAGACTAAAGTCTGAAAGTGAGGAATTTTCAAAACTCAAAGCTGATTACTCCAAATTGTCTGAGAAACTTCAAAATCTTGAAAAGGAGAATCTTGTTATGAAAAGCAAACCCAAAGAAAATTGCATTTGTACATACACATCCAGCAAGGCAGTTCTAAATGCCATTGTAAGCCAACAGAGACATCATAATGATCGATCTGGTTTAGGGCTTGGATATTCTGAAAAAGCAACGCCTTCTAAGCAGAAACCAATCTTATTTGTTTCTGCTGGAACTATTATTGCTAACAAAGGAAAAGGAATTGTCACTGCTGAATCTTCAAATGCTAAGCCAATTGCTGAGCAGAAGAATGGACATCCGCAGAATGCGTCTGTTGGATCTCAGCAGAGGTCTACCTCAGAGACTGCTAAGTATTCGTCTGCTAGATCTCAGCAGAGGTCTCAATCAGGATCTGCTAAGCATACATCTACTGGACCTCAGCAGAGGAACCCAAGGATGAATGCCATGCACGAATCTGCTAAGTCTCAGCAGATGAACCAAAGGACGAATACCAAGCATGTATCTGCTGGACCTCAGCAGAGGAATCCAAGAGCATATGCTAAACCATATTCAGCAAGACCAAGGATTGCTGAGTGTTTTGTTTCCAACACAATGACAGCAAATCCTACATTTCACAAGGGCAAGCCAGCTCATTACAATGCTGTAAGACCTATATATCAGCAGAACACACTACATAGGAGAAACACCTATGTAAGGCCTGATCTCAATTCTTTCATATTTCAAAGAACAAGGAAGGATAAGCACACCACTGCACTTTGATATAACAATGTTAAATATGCTAAACCTAAGGTCGAGAGAGTGGTGAAAGGTGAGATCAAGAAGAAAATCTTGAAAATCACTAAGATGTGGGTTCCGAAAGGAACTTTGATCCACACTAATCCTGCAGGACCCGATGCTAAACGGGTACCTAAATCAACTTGATCAATTGTGTTGCAGGAACAGGATCCGAGTGCTAAAATGTCAAGCATATCAAATGAGTGGATCCTTGACAGCGGTTGCTCCGCACATATGACGGGGAATGAAGAACTATTATCAGATATACAAAGATTCTCGTATGGCCCCAAAGTCAAGTTCGGAGACAACAGTGAAGGGAGAGTTGTTGGAAGAGGGTGTATTGAGCGTAATGGCTTAAGGATGGTCAACGTAGCTCACGTCTCCAACCTCAAACACAACTTACTTAGTGATCGATGCTAAATCTGCATACAAATTATAGCAAAGGGCAAATAAATTTATAAACAACCCAAGGGTTGGTCGATCCCAGAAGGATAGTGCAACGAAGGGGAATCATATACTGAATATAGTTTTTAAAACTCTTGTTTGGGTAAATCAATTCAAAAGGTTTTGGGTTTTTTCAAAACAAGTAAATAAAAAGGATGGAATTCAAATATTAGAAAGCACAGATTCTAGGGAAATCTACCAAACTGATCAACATGCAAGAAACAAATATTCAAACCCATAAAAGATAATTTTGGTGGAAAATCTATTAATGTGGAATTAATTCCTTGGTCGGGCAATTAAAACCTAAATTACTAATTAGTGATCTATTTTCTCTCGGTCTCAAAATACACCAATTAATCAATTTCATAAAGATCTAGATTTTCCTACAATTGAAATCTTCTTGGTCGGATAGATAATCAAAAGTACTAAACTCTTACTTCCTATTATCGATTTTCACCTTTCGGTCCTTCAATCAATAACTAAAACCTATTCCAATTTTCATCTCTCGATCCTTCAATTGAAAATAGATTTGAAATAAAATCAAAGAGTTTAAACCAATAAAAGGGTTGAATTGTTGAATCAAAACATGTATCACAGATGGAGAAACCCTAGAACCTGTTTAGGGTTCTAGCCTAACATATTATAGATAAACATTGCAGGGAAAAATAAAGATTGCATTAAAAGTAAAGGTTCAACAAAAAGTAAAGAGGAATTCTAAAGAAAACAGAAAATAAAGGTGTAAAAACTGTAAAGGGGAAAGAAGATAAAAACTAAAAGAAGGTTTTCAAAACTAAAGGGGGGCCAATAATTCTGAGCTATTGAAGAGTTTATATAGTAGTAGGGTTGAGGCCTTGGATGCATATCTTCAAAATGTATGATTTATTGCTTCCATATTGATGTATATCTTATTCCCCAAGCAATTCTCGCCCAAAATATGTGAAAATCTCGCCAAATCTCGCCAAACAAGTCTGCCTCGGCCGAGATGGCCCTTGCCACGGCCGAGATGGAGAATTCGGCCCGGCCGAGATGGCTTCATTTCGGTCGAAACAGAGACGTTTCCGCCACTTCCGACCCTTCTGCGCAGTCTCACGGTTTTGGCCATAACTTTCGCATCCGAACTCCGATTGATCAGTTGCGTTGGAAAGCTAACTCAAAGATGTTTCAAATGCCATGCTCCATTAGCTCAGATTCCATCAGTGAAAGAAGTAGTGACTGTTCCTTTGAACATCTGCTGCTTTCGGTACGGGTTCTCCATTGGATTTGGCCTAAAACCTGCGAAATCTTATCATGGCAAGCATAACACCCTCTAATATATACTCATGCTCAGTTTATTATAGAAAACATACTAAAATGCATAAAAGAAAAGAAAAACAATGCGATAAGAGAGTAGAAAAAATGAGCTTATCAAACCCCCCAAACTTAAACACTTGATTGTCCTCAATCAACAAAAGAAAGAATCAAAAGTTCAAGCAGAATAGTAGTGCAATGCCTCACAAGATTCATCACATTCAAACTCGTAAATCCACTAGACATCAGCACTTTTGAAAGAATCAGAAAATCTGTAAACTATGGAAGACTCACATGGGAAGTGTTTCGCTCATTCACTCAAGTGTTTAGGATAATTATGAGATCACACACAAGTCATGAAAATCAAGTTCTACCATAGGCTTGCAAATAATCTCAATCTCCACTGCAAATATGTGCACACAAGTCTAAGATCAGAAAGGACTTTATTCAAGGTTGTAATGTAGGCTTTTTAGTGAAAGGTAGGGAAAATTTGGCCAAGTGACTAAAATCAATCAAGTTGTACTTCCTCAATCAATCCAAACCACCTTCTATGAACATCTACCCAACTCCTTAGATTTCCAACACAACTCATGGCTCTTTTATTCTTTCTCTCTTTTTTTTTTCTTTTTTTTTCACACATATCCTTTTATGCTCTAAACAATTTTTTTTTTGATTATACATTTGAGCTTATAAGGATTAACAAACAACGACACATATTTTTTTTTCATTTTCTATATTTTTTCTAGAGCCCAAACTTTTCTTTTGCTTTTACCCTTATAACAATATCTTATCCTTTCTCAAACAAATCCCAACCCACTCTCATGGACAAGAGTTGATTCCCCTATTTATTTCCAACTCATAGACAAAGAAAGAAAATATCATAGGCTCAAAAGGGCTGACTAGGGATAACATTTAATTAGGACTGTGTATGGGAAAATAGGCTAAACAAAGATGGCCTAAAATCATTTCCTAAACATGTGCACACTAGCAGTCTTGAAAGAGAAACAGAGCAAGTTCTAGAGAAACTCAAAATTACAGACACACTCACAATCGAATTTCAGGCTCAAAAACTCACACTTAGGACAATTTTTCTTCCACAGTAAACATCAAATCATCATCTATCTCATGCCAAAGCAAGTATCAAAACAAGTAATCATGCGGTATTCACATTCATAGGCATACTCAACCACTATCACAATCAACGCAAACTAAGTCAATCAATTCAAATCTTGCATTCTTGTCCTAGGGTTCAAACATGCTCAAGTTCCCACACTCTAGCGTCTTATTCAAAAAAAATTTCCCATGCAGAAATTTAAACAAAGCAAATAAAAGATAGAAAAGAGTTTCAACACCCTTAAATCTTCATCCCCCCAAACTTATTCGAAAGTCAGAGAGAATAAGTTTGAAAGTCAGATTCAGAATTCGAAACTGTACCTCAATTGTTGGCCTCAGACACCAACTTTTTATCCTTCATCTTCAAACTCAGACCGGTGTGGATTTTGGCTGTTGACACTCCTATCTCGGCCGTGGCTAGCTCTATCTCGGCCGGGATGGAGCCTTCTTGTCGACCTCTGTCTCGGTCGAAGTATCCCACGTCTCGGTCCTCTGTCTCGACCGTGGCAGACTCTGCCTCGGCCGGGACAGACTTCGGTTTTTTTTTTCAAAAAGAAAATAAAAACGTGAAGTAACAGTAATAAAAAATTCGAAAATAATAAACCGAAAAGGGAAAAATTTTAAAACACAATGGGTTACCTCCCATTCAGTGCCTTATTTACCGTCGTGGCTCGACTCAGCTTCCAGCTCACCAAGGAGGTCGAGTCCAGACTCGTCGACCCCTTGAGTCTATCATGAAGACTTTCCGGTTTCTTATGACGGTGGTGTATTCGGAAGGAGGCAGCTTAATTGCCGATTTCACTGACTTGTTTCCTCGTTCCCACCGGATGGCTTCTTCTTCTTCCTCTGGTGTCTCGTCTTCTTCTTGCTCTTCTTCTTCTTCTTCTTCAGCAGTAGTGATCCGGTTGCACTCCCCTTTCCTCTTGTTCTTATCTATGCAGAAGGTTACAGACTCTTCATTCGCTCTCAGTGTGATCTCCCCCTTCTTGCAGTCGATCAATACACCAGCTGTGTCGAGGAACTCTCTTCCCAGGATCATTGGAGTGTTGGCATCTTCCTTCATGTTGTGGATGACAAAATCTGCAGGGAAGATTAAATGGCCAACACGTATAAGAACATATTCTACAATACCTTTAGCCTTGGACACAGATCGGTCCGCCATCTGCAGGGTTATTGTAGTGGCTCTCATCTCTCCGATTTGTAGCTTCTTGTAGATGGACCAGGGCATCAGGTTGATACTTGCCCCGGTGTCACACAATACATTCTGGAACTCTTTGCCTCCGATCTCGATAGGTATCGAGAAGCATCCTGGGTCAGACCTCTTGATCGGGATCTGCTTCTGTAGGAGTAGGCTGCATTCCTCATGGATCTTTACAGTTTCATTTTCCACGAACTGCTTCTTCTCGCTCATCAGCGTCCTTAGGAATTTCATGTATCCTGGTATCTCCCTGAGAGCTTCAACAAGAGGTATGTTAATGTTCACCTTTTTAAGATTTTCAACAAAATTATTGAATTTAGAGTCCTCCCTTTTCTTTGCGAATCGCTGTGGGAAAGGCATTGGAGGCACCGGATCAGTTTTTCTTCCTTCTTTTTCCTTCTCTTTCTCGCCCTGCTTTGCCTTCTGTTTCGACCGGAATACATCTATCTCGGCCGTCCCACTCTCCCTCTGCCCCGACCGTGTCTGGCTTGTCTCGGCCGGGCTCGCATCTTCTGTCTCGGCCGGTTCACACTCTACCTCGGCCGTTCTGCTCCTCTCTATCTCGGCCGAGATGTCCTCCATCTCGGTCGAAACAGAGAGGTCTCCTGCGGGAACTTCCTCCTCTGCTTCACTCAATCCTCTTTCTACATGGCTCGGACCATCATATCTCCTTCCAGATCGAAGCGAGATGGCATTGACTGACTTCGCCTTTGCTGGATTTGTCTCTGTTGTGCTCGGCAGTTGCCCCGGCTTATGCTGATTACCCAAGGTTGCGGCAATCTGACTCAACTGGGTGTCCATCATCTGCAGGTGCTTTGTCATCAACTGCATATGGTTGGCCATGCCTTTCACCTCATTCTCCACCTTGCCGAATCTGTTGTCTGAGCTCTTTATGAATTTCTCAAGTGTTTCCTCCAGCACAGACTTCTTTTTCTCCACAATTTTGCCTCCAGTACCTACATCAAACTCAGGGGGAGGGTGTTCTGCAGCAGTGGGTTTAGCATAAGAAAAACCAGGGTGAGATCGCCCATGGTTATAGTGATACCCCTGATTACCTCGGTAGTTATTGTGATAACCACCTCCAATATAGTTTACCTCTGAATTCGCAGCTCCAGATGAACTGCTAGTTCTTCGGTTGATGTAGTCAGCCTCCACCGAAACAATTGCCATGCTTGGCTCAGTAGGATTGGCAGCCACCTTTGCGGTCCCCAGCTTCTCAATTTCCTCTCGGAGCTTCTTCACCTCCGCGACCACATCAAATTCTGTCTTGGCCTCAACAGCTTTGAGTGGAATCTGTCTCTCAGTAGGCCACTGATGGCTGTTCAGTGCCATGTCTGCCAGATGTCTCATACTCTCTACTCCACTTTTCTTCATCAAGATCCCGCCAGCAGATGCATCCACCAATTCCTTCATGTGAGGGTTCAGACCTTCATAGAAGTGGCAGACCTGCATCTCAAGATCAATTCCATGTCCAGGGCAGAGTCGCAGGAGCTCCTTGTACCTCTTCCAGGCATCATGCAGTGACTCATCATAGAGCTGCTTGAATGTGGTGATGGCAGCTTTCCTTTTCAGCAACAGGCTTGGTGGGAAGTAGTTGGTGAGGAATGCCGCTCGCAGCTCCTCCCATGTCCCAATTTGGCTTTTATCAAGCCCAGCATACCAAGACCGCGCCTCGTCTCTGAGTGAGAACGAGAACAGTCTCATCCTGATGACGTCTTGGGGGACTCCATTCTGCTTTATCGTGTCGCACACCTCTATGAATTGATTGAGGTGGGCATACGGATCCTCTACGGCTCTCCCCCCAAACTGGTTCTGCTGCACCATCTGTATCAGCCCTGTGCACAGCTCAAAATTGTTGGCGTTGATGCCAACCCTGAATCCTGCTTCCTCCTGCTGTGGTAAAAATCGGTCTAGAATAGACCTCTGTGGCACCATGACCTGCCTTTCATTCAGTTCCGCCAATCTTGCGGCTTGCTCGGCTAGGGTAGCTTGGGCTGCAAGAAGTTGCGCCCTCAGTTGTTGCACCTCATTGACAAACTGCCTCTGCTCCTCTGGTGTCATGTTCTGCAGAGGGGCTTCTTGATTCGCTTCCATCTCGAAGTTCAGTCTTTTTCCTCTCTTTCTAATGTTTCTGCAGGCTGCTACGATCTCTGGTATAACGGGCTCGAGTGTCTTCCCTTTGCTCCGTGTGTTCATGCACCTGCACAGAAAATGAGGAAAAGATCAGGCTGTCCCGGCCGTTTTGGACTTTACCTCGGTCGGGATGGAGAAATACATCTCGACTGTAGTAAATAATATCACGACCGAGATGGGTAACTCGTCTCGACCGTGGTGGGACTCACCTCGGCCGAGACAGACGCAACTCGAACACACACGCACACGAAAAAAAGAAAAACAGAACTGCCTCGAAAATTAAAAATAAAAATTAAGAAAATACGACCCAATCCAGAAGTTCTTCAACTTTCCAGTAAGGACTCGCCGTCTGACTATCCCCGGCAACGGCGCCAATTTGATCGATGCTAAATCTGCATACAAATTATAGCAAAGGGCAAATAAATTTATAAACAACCCAAGGGTTGGTCGATCCCACAAGGATAGTGCAACGAAGGGGAATCATATACTGAATATAGTTTTTAAAACTCTTGTTTGGGTAAATCAATTCAAATGGTTTTGGGTTTTTTCAAAACAAGTAAATAAAAAGGATGGAATTCAAATATTAGAAAGCACAGATTCTAGGGAAATCTACCAAACTGATCAACATGAAAGAAACAAATATTCAAACCCATAAAAGATAATTTTGGAGTAAAATCTATTAATGTGGAATTAATTCCTTGGTCGGGCAATTAAAACCTAAATTACTAATTAGTGATCTATCTCCTCTCGGTCTCAAAATACACCAATTAATCAATTTCATAAAGATCTAGATTTTCCTACAATTGAAATCTTCTTGGTCGGATAGATAATCAAAAGTACTAAACTCTTACTTCCTATTATCGATTTTCACCTTTTGGTCCTTCAATCAATAACTAAAACCTATTCCAATTTTCATCTCTCGATCCTTCAATTGAAAATAGATTTGAAATAAAATCAAAGAGTTTAAACCAATAAAAGGGTTGAATTGTTGAATCAAAACATGTATCACAGATGGAGAAACCCTAGAACCTGTTTAGGGTTCTAGTCTAACATATTAAAGATAAACATTGCAGGGAAAAATAAAGATTGCATTAAAAAGTAAAGGTTCAACAAAAAGTAAAGAGGAATTCTAAAGAAAACAGAAAATAAAGGTGTAAAAACTGTAAAGGGGAAAGAAGATAAAAACTAAAAGAAGGTTTTCAAAACTAAAGGGGGGGCCAATAATTATGAGCTATTGAAGAGTTTATATAGTAGTAGGGTTGAGGCCTTGGATGCATATCTTCAAAAGGTATGATTTATTGCTTCCATATTGATGTATATCTTATTCCCCAAGCAATTCTCGCCCAAAATATGTGAAAATCTCGCCAAATCTCGCCAAACAAGTCTGTCTCGACTGAGATGGCCCTTGCCATGGCCGAGATGGAGAATTCGGCCCGGCCGAGATGGCTTCATTTCGGTCGAAACAGAGACGTTTCCGCCACTTCCGACCCTTCTGCGCAGTCTCACGGTTTTGGCCATAACTTTCGCATCCAAACACCGATTGATCCGATTCTAGTTGCGTTGGAAAGCTAACTCAAAGATCTTTCAAATTCCATGCTCCATTAGCTCAGATTCCATCGGTGGAAGAAGTAGTGACTGTTCCTTCGAACATCTGCTGCTTTCGGTACGGGTTCTACATTGGATTTGGCCTAAAACCTGCAAAATCTTACCATGGCAAGCATAACACCCTCTAATATATACTCATGCTCAGTTTATTCAAGAAAACATACTAAAATACATAAAAGAAAAGAAAAACAATGCGATGAGAGAGTAGAAAAACGAGCTTATCACTTAGCATTAGCCAATTATGCGAAAATGGGTACACTGTATCATTTGTCAATTCTGGTTGCTCTATTGCTGACAATGTTACAGAAGAAGTGAAGCTAAGAGGCATCCGTAAGGGTGGCCTATACGTTTTTGATTGGCAGAGCGGTCAACAACACTCATGCTTCCTAGCATTGAACAAAGAGGAGACAACATGGTTATGGCACAAGAGGTTGAATCATCTTAATTTCAAAACTATTAACCATCTTGCCAAGAACAAACTTGTTGTAGGTCTGCCTGCTAAGATTTTCCGGAAGGAGGGTGTATGAGAAGCTTGTCAACAAGGGAAGCAGACCAAAGCCTCGTTCAAATCAAACTCAGAGAAGGCTACATCAGGGAAGATCCTTGAGCTCCTGCACATGGATCTACTCGGACCAGTCACACCATCCACTGCAAGCAAGAAAGTTAATACGCTTGTGGTTGTTGATGACTTCTCCAGGTACACATGGGTTCGCTTGCTAAGGACCAAGGACGAAGTCAAGATCCTTCTACCAGAGCTGATTCATAAAGAACAGAATAGCAAAGAGGTCACGGTGAAGAGGATCAGATCAGATAATGGAACCGAATTTTGCAATGGAATCTTGATGGATTTTTGCGCAGAAGCTGGTATCAATCATGAGAAGTCCGCTGCTAGGACTCCCCAGCAGAATGGGTTAGCAGAGCGAAGGAATAGGACTTTGAAAGAAGCCGTACGGACCATGCTTGCTGACTCTGGTTTAAGTGGAAAATATTGGGGAGAAGCAGTGATGACCGCATGTTACACTCAGAATAGGAGCGCGATCAATGGCAGATTCAACAAAACTCCTTATGAAGTGTACAATGGTCGTAAGCCTTCAGTCACTCATCTTCGTGCTTTCGGTTCGACATGTTATATCCATAACAATGGAAAGTCGAAACTTAACACTTTTTCGCCAAAATCTGATGAAGGTGTTTTCCTGGGATATGGACACCCTTCTCACAAGGGCTATCGAGTGTTAAATAAGACAACTCAACTTGTGGAAATAACATGCAATGTTATTTTTTATGAGTCTACTTTAGTGCGCAGGGTTATCAAAGATCAAAGGGATAGCAATCATGAGACCAATGATGTCCATGGTCAATCAATCTTGAATTCTTTCGAAAATAGGAATATTGATCCGACTAGGTCTACGAATGATGCTAATCCAACAACGACGCACTCAGCAGGTGACCAGACTGCTGATCAGGTCAATGATGCTAATGATCATGCTGAGGCCACTTCACCAATTTATCTGAATGACAATTTGGATATTTCAGGAATTCTTGATGATCAAGACGATGTGGGCACTGCTGAAGATCTTGGCAAAGGAGCTGTTGAGATTCACATTCCTGAGGTGCCGGCTTCTGAGATTCCAGCTGCTGAAGTACCTGCCGAAGAAGCCCCTGTTCATGTAGATCCTGTAGCAGAAGTTCCGGTTGCTGAAGAAGTCCCAGATAATGGTGAATGAGCTGTTGACATTCCAGATGCTGAGCACCAGGCGAATGACGAAGGAAATATTTTAGCAGACAACAATCAAGAAGGAGGAACAGATGCTGAAGTTCCAGCACGCATCAGACCTGCGTGGCTACGTGCTCATCCTCTAGAAGATGTCTTTGGAGATGTCAATGATCCTATTTTGACGAGACAAGGGAATGCAATGCTAGCCTGCTACATATCTCATGAAGAACCCAAGAAAGTTGAAGAAGCTCTACTAGATCCAGATTGGGTGAATGCTATGCAAGAGGAACTTGCTGAGTTCACACGTAATAATGTGTGGGAACTAGTAGACAGACCAGAACATCAAAGTGCTATAGGAACTAAGTGGGTATTCAAGAACAAGAAAGACGAGACAGGCTTAGTGGTCAGAAATAAGGCACGTCTCGTAGCCAAAGGATACAGGCAATGTGAAGGAATAGACTATGATGAGACGTTTGCTCCAGTAGCAAGGCTGGAGGCAATCAGATTATTCCTCGCGTATGCTGCATATCATGAATTTGTTGTGATGCAAATGGATGTAAAAAGTGCTTTTCTAAATGGTGAGCTCAAGGAGGAAGTCTATGTTTAGCAACCACCAGGCTTCGAGCAGGGAAATCAAGTCTATAGGCTCAGGAAAGCCTTGTATGGCTTGAAGCAGGCACCAAGAGCATGGTATGGAACTCTATCTAAGTCCCTGCTGGCAAATGGATTTAAGAAAGGGAGGATTGACCAAACTCTCTTTCGTATAGAAGATGGAGGAAGTATTCTGCTAGTCCAAATATATGTCGATGACATAATCTTCGGATCGAAAAACCAAGACTTATGTGATAAGTTTTCCAAGCTCATGACTAGCAACTTTCAAATGAGTATGATGGGAAAGATGTCATATTTTCTCGGATTACAAGTCCAGCAGTCAAGCGAAGGAATCTTTATTCACCAGAAGAAATATGCTCGCGATCTTATTGCTAAGTATTGTCCAGAGAAGACTAAGAGCTTAAGGATTCCTATAAGCACTACGTGTATAGCTGCTCTTGAGAAGGAAGGAGAAGATGTGAATCCTACTCTCTAAAGAGGTATTATTGGTTCGCTGTTATATCTCACCGCCAGCAGACCAGATATATCATATGCCATTGGATTGTGTGCGAGATATCAAGCAAATCCAAAGAAGACGCATCTCGACACTGCTAAGCGGATCGTGCGTTATCTAAAATGCACAGAAAGACTAGGAATTTGGTATCAAAGGTCCGTAAGTCTAGCACTGAGTGGATATTCGGATTCGGATTTTGGAGGATGTAAAATTGACAGAAAGAGCACTAGTGGCACTTGCCAATTTCTTGGTCATAAACTCATCAGTTGGTTTAGCAAGAAGCAGCACTCTGTTGCTACATCTACTACGGAAGCAGAGTATGTGGCAGCTGCTAGTTGTTGTTCGCAAGTCCTATGGATTCGGCAACAATTACAAGATTATGGGATTCCTCCTGAATGTGTGCCGATCTACTGCGACAATAACAGTTCCATGTGCATTACAAAGAATCCAGTCCATCATTCGAGGACTAAGCACATTGATACTCGTCACCACTTCATCCGAGATCATCAGGAAAAGAAGGACATTGATGTGCGATATATATGCACTGAGGATCAGATAGCAGATATCTTTACTAAACCTCTAGCAGAATCCAGATTCAAGGAGTTATGCATTAAGTTGGGTCTTATGGAATTGGATAATGCTGATGAATGAGATGCTATTCCCACTATTTATGAACTTCTTGGATTTCTGGAGAAAGTGATAAAATCACATATCACATTATGTGTACTTGCTGCTAAGCATATTTACTGATGACAAGTCTGCAAAACTCTCAGCAGAGTTGGAGATTACGTGTCAAATGGTCAGCAGAGATAATGGATCTGCTAAGCATATGATCCAAGGTGAAGAGCAATTATTTGTGAATCTTGACATTTTAATGTGCTATTAATGTGTGAAGGAATTATTCTAAATTTTCTTGATTGATTTGCTGAAGTTTATGGAGATTATGCTGAAGCATGGAAAATGCAAAAGACAAGATCAACGCATGAAAGGAAAATATACTTTCATTACTGAACAACAAAAGGGAAAATATTAATTACACTGAAAAGGAGGGTTACAACGGATTCAGGAAGGGGGCAGAGGCTTAAAGGGATAGAAATCCCTTCCCCTAAGATTAGAGGGAGCAAGAGCGAGGTCTGGGAACCTCTGCTCAAGCAGCCAACTAAGCTGCATCCCATAAGGAAAAAGCTGATTTGGATAGTTCCGCACGCACTTCCGCACTCCTTGGAAGACGAAGGCCACCCAATCTACCTCCGCCTTATCATCGAAGGCCATCATTGCCTTCCATATATCCCGAGTAAAGGTCATATCGTCAGGATCGTCGCCGACGATCATGCCGCAGATGATGTGGAAAATGACCCTGTATGTGGTCTGAAGGTCGTATGCTGAAGGAGTGGGAGATAATTCGAACAGAGGAGAGTCCCTCCACTTCTCCCATGCCATCCACTCTGGAGCCGTCTCCCTCCCAAGGTAGTCCATGACAGACACCGGACCCCGGGGAAGGCCGAAGTCCGAAGCGAACGACTCAGGCGTCCACTTAACCAATTGATTCCGGAAGACGCCATATATAGCGTCCCCCTAAGAATCACACGTCCGGAGGAACTACCGCAAGTGAGCCCTCTAAAAACTATGCGGAGTGACACAGACAAACTTTCCAAGGCCATTATGATGCAGACTGGACATTACTGTCTCAGCCACCTTGTAATTCGCCTCATACTCAGAATACAAGCCAGACTCACAAAGGACCTGATTCCTTGGCACGTAAAGAGTGGAAGCAAGATCCATTTTCTCAAAAGAGAGAACGAGTTTCTTTAGAGAAAGAGAAGAAGACAGAGAAGAGGAATGCAAGAAGTTATATGAAGATTATCTCAAGGCGTGCTATTTATAAGCCCTTTTTGGATCCTGTTTCGCTATTTTTGGACGGGACGTAATCTTTTAGAGGATCACGTCAGATCATCATTTCTCTCGGCATTCGAGCAGTCGCACAGAGAGAGAAACCGTCACATAAAGAGCTTATCTTATCGGAAACCAAGGTGTTCAAATATAAACAGAAGACGAAGAGTTGCGGAGAGAGATGAATCGCTAAATAAGCATTACACGTTTATTCGAAAGATGATATGATGGATTGCAATCAGCTGAGGAATGGCTCGAGGATTTCATCACGATTTGTTTAATGTTGTATATCACAGTTAGCATATCTAAGAAGGTAACTATGAATTGGGAAGGGATGCCACATAGACGCTGTTAATCCACGTCAGCCCGCTACATTCCACATCAGCTGACTGCTGAGTCCAAGCTCTCAGCATATCTCGGAAGTGTATATGAGAAGATTGGGGATCGCTTGTTATTATGGATTTTTAATTTGATGAGACCCGTCAACTGCATTTAATGCATGCAAGTGGCTGCAACGAATCAGGAGAAGCCACAACTAAAGCAATCGAGTACATTTTGGAGTATGGGAAACCATACGGAGAGTCGCGCCTAATATCAACCATTGATTACCTCCACTAAAGAGAAACCCCTAACCGGTGGATTAAACATCAGAAGGTATATATGCGTATCTTTGTCCAACACACACTTTTTTAGACGATAAAAATTTGAATTTTTTTCTAACTCCCGAGCCTTACCCTCTCACAAAATCCCGCTCATACACCATCCTTGAAACCCTAATTCAAAATCCATGGCGGAAAGCTCAAAATCAATGGTCGAAAACCCCTCTTCTTCATATACCCAAAATCCTGAATCAAATATTAACCCTGAATCAGAAAATCGTTCCCCCATGCCCCGCCTTTCTCCACCCACCTTCATTTATCCACCTATCACAGGGTCACCACTGCATGCGCGTCATGCGCCCGACTTGACTGGGATAGTAAAATAGGAAGATATTGATGAATCGATTCCTTATGGTCAACTGGTAGTTATGGCCCAGAAGAAGGCATTATCCGGCCGAACAAAGGAACAGAGGCGTCTAGCCCAAATCATGAAGGACAGGATTCTCTATATGCCTCTTGCCGCTACTCACATTCCAGAATGGATCATGAAGATCCTTGACTCCGAATTGTTGGTAAAATACCTATCCGCTGAACCTGATCACTTCCATCCTCACATAGTTTCTAAATTCTACGCTAGGGGAGTGATGAATGATGCCCAAAAATCATTCAAAACCTCTGTTTATGGCAATATTGTAGAAGTAAGTGCCGAACTCCTTTCGAGGACCTTTGGGCTTCAAAATTATGGGAAAAAAATCTCTCAGTATAAGGTGAACGATGTGGCTGAGATGGAGAGACACTAGACCTTATGGAAAAAGCCTGGGGAGTTAAAGGACAAAAAGGGGCAGATTATCACATTTAAGGTTGCTACCCCTATTAACACTCTGACAGATGATTACAAGATGCTTGCTGAGATAGTGATTAAGATGCTCCAGTGTGATGCTGGTTCATATTCAGAGCTATCTGCTAAGAAGTATGCTGTTATGATGGCATTGAATGACAACGTCAAAGGCAATTGGGCTGAGTTTTTCTTCGAGCGATGGGCAGAACATGCTCGGAAGAATGACCACATGGCCATAGATGGGACGTTCTCATCTAATGTTAATTTTGGCCTGAAGATCAGCAAATATCTAGAGATGTTGTTTACACACAAAGGGATTGATCGAGGTGTGAAGCTTCTACCCACGGATTACATGTAGGGTTTTACCGTGAACCGAATCACCAAAACCAAAATGAACCGGATCGATTTATGGATATTGCTCATAATTCAAATTCACAAAAACCTAGCATGCTCCTATGAATTTAATACAAAGATTTGTGGATTTAGAGTTTACCGTAACTCCGTTGAGTCTGAACCGATCTTTCGCGTTTGAATTCCAAAACTCAATTCAACCACGCGATTCGAATTTATCTGCGGAAGTAGAAATTAGAAATCTAATTTCTAAGAATAAATTCGAAATCAAATAAAAAGAAGAAGAAAGAAATCTGTTCTCCAGATCAGATCTTCAGGGCTGTGTCCCAATGCTGTTCAGATCTACTATTGGTAAGGACTCCGTAGATCTGTATTCTGAGCAGGACCAGAATCAAAATTCTCCTCCCTCTACACAAAATCGGCGCCTCCTCTCTCTCACTAGGGTTTAGTGGTTTCAACTGTGTTACAACTTATGAGAAAGAGCTGTCTATTTATAGACCTAGGGTTGTAAACCCTAATGGGCCATTTTGGGCTCAATTCAGCATATTTAATTGGGCCAGACCTGGGACCTAATGCAAATAATAAAGTGGACCTATAAATTAATTAATTCCCATGTCGACAACCCAAGACATAATTAATTAATTAATATTAATTATTTTTCACCACAGAATTAATATTGACCTACCCCTTTATTACCACGTTATGAGAACGAGCTGCATTAATTGAGAATCCCCATATTTAAGGTTACCGGACATCCATTAATTAATCGGAGCCTCTGACAAGCTCTAACTACAATTAATTAATATCTTATAATTCCTGAGTAGTACCACTTAAACCTTATCACTCGTGCCTGAACTTAATCAGCCTGCAGGACTTTGGCACGATGAATGTTATTGAGCTCCTCAGGGAATGTCCCCATCCTATTACTCGGATATGGTTACCTAAAACCAGTCTCAGGCGGTACTACACGAACTGCTGTTACCCAAGATGCGGATATACGAGCACGTTACTTAGGCTCTCCACCATGGCAAGTCAAAGCAACAGTCAACCCGTGCAAACCCTGAGCCTTCGTTAGGGTTTGGACTCAATCAATATAACAAGATCTTGTATTCGCTGATGTCAGACAGACGAATACATCTCACTGCGGTCCATCAATACGCCACCTCTGCGTACCAGCATGTCAAGTAACCAAGACAGACTACTTATTCCGACAATGCCGCAGCCATCAGGACAGATGTATCCTCATACGCTATCTCGGCTGTGATCAGGTTTATGTCTCACTAGGTCAAGTGATCATACTGTCTTCTGCGATCTACAACACGCCGTATGATCGTCCCTATCGGTGAGACAAGAGGATACCATTGTTCATACATGTAAGATTGTTAACAGATAGGAGAAATAAACCGTTGTATACTAATTATAATAAATGCTTTCAGTATACAAAACCCATCATTACATCCCAGCGACAAGGAAGGAGGCCAAACCATTAAGTTTAAAAAAACCTCGTAAGCTGACTGGAAAATCAAACGTGGATAAGGACAAACCTACATCTCCTGAGGAATCAGATGAAAGCAGTTTGGGATATCAAGTGCTGCAGCCTGCCATCCCTGTGTCTGCTGAAGAGGTTGCTTTATTAAAGAAGAATGCCGAGACAGAGCAATGCTTTCGGAATCTCGAGGAGATAGTCCAATTGAGGGATCTACCAGTGGACCAGATCAACAAGATCATGACCACAAAGAAAGCAGAACAACCTCCCCTTGTCCTAGGTGCCATCACACTTGAATATCCGAAGAAGAAGAGATCTGACATCACTTCACCAGAAAAGAAAGCAAGGAAACGGACAAGGAGGAAGCTAGTCCTAATTTCCGAGGAAGAGGAATCAGATAAAGCCACAGCAGAGAAGAAGGCTGCTGAAACCGCAGCAGAGAAGAAGGCTGCTGAAGAGAAATTGGACAACACCCCTCTGTCCTCCAGATGCCTGGAAGAACGTCTAAAAGGAATAAGGGCAACCAAGAGAAAGCGTGATGCTCAGAAAAAGGAGATTGAGAGAAGACAATACAAGAAGTTTATAAGTGAGATGACGTTCAAAACAAGAGATCAAGAATTCGAATGTATCAAGCAAACCGCTGAGGAGCGTGAGGATCAAAAGAAAGGTGCTCAACTGCTAGCAGAGGCATTTACAGAAGGTAATGCCTCAAGGAAAGGCAAAGTCATAGAAGGTGGACGGATCACCATTTCCATACCCCTAGTTGATGCTGAAGGAGCAATTATACCTGAACAGGAGGCCATGACAGATAAGGAGTTTGAGGAAGTGCTTCAGGCTGGAGAATTCAATGAGCCTCCTCCGACCAAAGGCAAGAATGCTCAAATCCGAGAACCGATTATGGAGCAATGCAACAGTTCAGATGAGGAGATTTCTCTCCGAAGGCCACCCAGAAGGCTACCAGGAAATCTGGAAGCTGGTACTTCTGGAGCAGAGAAGCACGCAGATGATGAGGCAGAGAGTGCTAAAGATTTACATGCTGAGTAGACTGATCCCGTGGATGGGGGCTCAGGTGATGAGCAAGTAGTTAGCTCTCCGCAAACTGGTGAGGAAGGCCCATCTGCTACCGTAGTTGAAGTAAATCCTGAGGAAGGTCCTGATACTAATAATCCTTCCGCTGCTGAGATAGAAGAAGATGAATGTTCCATCCCCACCTGCTTCTCCGAGTCCGATTCCGACAGAGAACTTAAGGATGTTTATAATGCGAAGACCTTGAGGAAGATCTCCACGGAGTGCAGTGATCAACTTCGATTGCCATTCAATGGACTTCCCGGTCCCAGATTCAAGTTGAGGAGGTTCTCCCAGTGGTGCGCTGAGACATCACCAGAAGAACAGGTAAACTCCGATTTTGAATTTTTTGGACGAGAGATTGAAGAATTTGTGGAGATGATGGTTGAAAAGAAGATAGAGGAAGTTTTTGCTGGAGAATTAGAGGAATGAACTGAAGAAGGAGATATATTGGGACGCGAGCTAAGGCGATGGAAAAAATATGACTATATTCGCGATAGCTCTGCGTAGAGGAAAGAGAGTTGATGATGGCGTGGAAAGGTCTGAACTTCTGGAGGCGTGAGGAACAATGGGCGAATAATTGGATGGATCAATCTCCTTATGCCAAGCAGTATCATGATAAGGTCGTCCTTGTCAGACTTCAAATCATCAAAGCTCACCGACGAGCAACCTCTTCTCATTCCTTGCCAAAGTCTACTTTCGCTCCAGATGGCTTGTCTGACGCTCACATTCAACTATCCAAGCGTCAAGCCAGAGCAGCTGCTGAATATAAGAGACGCCAAGCTGAATACGCAAAGATCAAGGAAGAAAGGTTGCAGGCTCGATTAGTCGCTATCCGAGAGGAAGAAGAGCGCGAAGCCCAGAAGCTTGAGATGATCAAGTATCGCAATAGAAATGAGGAATTGCAGGCTTATGTGTTGGCACTAGAACAAGAAAAAGCATGGATGCTAGAGGAAGCTGAAAGGGTTGCTGCTGAAGCAGAATATCTGAAGGGTATCGAAGAGGCAGTGCATATGCTAGTCACTACCAATGGAGTTCATTCTGCTGAATAAGTAACCACAGATGTGTTGGGATTGTATACTGAAAGCATATATGATTAAGTGTTTTCGTACACTGGTATTCATGTATGTATCCGCAACAATGCTCGCTGTCTGATAGAACAATCATACGACGAACTATAATATCCTTTTATCTCGTGGAAAGGGATGACCATATGGTGTGTTGTAGATCACAGAGGATCATATGGTTCGCTTGACCTAGCGAGATATAAAGAGTATCACAGCTGAGACGGTCCCTGGATAGGCTGTCGGTTTAAGCTGCGGCACATCAGTTCATAAGTGGGCTTATCCTGGCTACTTGATGTGTCGGTACATTTTTTATGTATTGATGGGATCAACAGTGGGATGCGCCGTTCTCATTGACATATGAACGAGCCAGATCCCTAGCATATTTTCTGTGATCTTAAATCGTACTGAAGGATAAGGGGCACACACAGATTGACCACACTTTGATTTACTAGAGTGGCGGGTCTTACATGTACCCTTATACTTGTATTTTGGGCGTTGGCAATTTGTGTGGGGTCTGCTTAGTCTGGATGTATGGTAACATATCCGTTTAGGATGGTGACATTCCCTGATGAGCTCACAAAGGTTCATTATGCTAAACCCTGCAGGTTGAATTATTTAATTCAGGCATAAGTGATAAAAGGTGAGTGGTGTTATTCAGGAAATAAGAAATTAATTAATTGTGGCTGATTGTCATAAGCCAAATTAATTAATGAATGTCTGAAACCTTAAATATGTGGATCAAGTTAGTTTGGTGCAACCCGTTCCTAATAACGTGGTAATAAAGGGGCGAGTCAGTATTGTTACCGTGGTGAAGGTTAAAACAATACTTTATTAATTAATTAATGTTCTGGGTTGGACATGAGAGAATTAATTAATAAAAGAGGGCCCACTTTATTATTTGCATCTGATCCCTGGTCTGGCCCATTAACTGCTCTCAGCCCATTAGGGTTAGGGTTTCATAAACCCTAACACTATATAAACCCCCCTTCTCTATTGGATCAACACAATTCTGTGTGTACACTTTCAGTAGCCGTCAGTTAAGAAACTAGGGTTTCATAACGGACAGAGAGAGAGGGGCGACGGCGGCTGGATCTGAGGGAGAAGATTGATCGACTTCTCCAAAGCTCGGATTTAACTTGGTAGAATAATCCTCACCAGATTTCCAAGGAGCAAGGGATACAGATCAGAAGATCAGATCTGTAGGAACAAGAGAAGAGATTCAAGGTTCCATATTCCGCTTCAGATCTGAATAGGTTTTTCACCGTTATTATTCTCCGATCTGTCCTGTGGATCAAACGGTGAAACAAGGTACAATCTTTAATCCATCCTATGCAATTTAATTTGTAGGAGCATGCATAGGCTTTTGCATGGTTCATTTAATTGTATTTATTCTTGGTATCCTAAGAACGATCCTTGGCAAGTTTAATGGCAATTAATATTGCCTGTCGTAGACTCAATCCCTACAAGATGAACCCATGGAAGAGATCTCTACCTCCTCTGCTAGGAGTCGAGCAATGATTATCCCTACCACCTCTTCATTGTTTGCTACTCCGGTCAGCTCTCACGACTTCCCCACTTACCTGAATTCCGTGGTTCAGATGGCTGTTCAAAGTGTTGTATCCACCATGTCTGAGAGAATGGTGATGGAAGCGACAGACATAAGGAGAGAGATTGCCACCGTTAAGACCGATGTTACTACGGTCAAGAACGACGTTTCTTCAGTCAAGGCCATTGTCCAAGAAGTAAAGGAGATGTAGCAGAGCACAAGCAGCAGATGGAACTTAAAGTTAATACCTTCTCTTCCACCTTTTTGGATGCAATCAAAGAGGGGGAAACAAGGAGGATTGCTGAGGCTGCTGAGAGGAAGAAAGCAGAAGAAGCTCGAGCTGCTGCTAAGGAAGAGAAGAGAAGGGCTCTGGAAGAGCTAAAGCAGAAAGAAATGGAGCTGAAAATCAAGATGCTAGAAGAAGAAAATGAAAGGATTGCTAAGGAACTAGAGATGGAGGCTGCTGAACGTATAGCAAGCAAAGAATTTCTGGACAAATTCGTGCAGCTTGCATCAAACAAATTCGACGAATTTGACAAGTTAAAGAAGTCTGCTCCAGACTCTTGACTATGTTTCCCTGGTATCTTATTGTAGGGTTTTTCCGTGAACCGAATCACCAAAACCAAACTGAACCGGATCGATCTATGGATATTGCTCACAATTAAATTTCTCAAAACCCTAGCATGCTCCTATGAATTTAATACAAGATTGTGGATTGAGAGATTACCGTAAATCCGTAGTGTCTGTACCGATCTTTTGCGTTTGAATTCCAAGAACCAATTCAACCACGCAATCCGATTTTATCTGCGGAATCAGAAATTAGAACCCTAATTTCTAAATAAAATCGAAAACAAGAAAGAACAAAGAAAAGAATCTATTCTCTAGATTAGATCTTCAGATCTGTATCCCGGTGCTGTTCAGATCTACTACTGGTGAGGACTCCGTAGATCTGTAATTTGAGCAGGACCAGAATCAAAATTCTCCTCCTCTCCCAGTGAAAAACGGCGCCCCTCTCTCTCTGCCCTAGGTATTTGACTGATTTGAATAATCACAAAAGGTGGTTAGGGTTTCCAGAGAGAGTGTTCTATTTATAGACCTAGGGTTTTATCCCTAATGGGCTACTGGGCTCAATTCAGCACACTTATTTGGGCCAGACCTGGGACCTAATGCAAATAATAAAGTGGGCCTATAAATTAATAAATTCTCATGTCCACAACCCAGGACACAATTAATTAATTAATATTAATTCTTTTTCACCACAGAATTAATACTGACCTACCCCTTTATTACCACGTTGTGAGAACGGGTTGCATTAATTGAGAATCCCCGTATTTAAGGTTACCGGACATCCATTAATTAATCGGAGCCTCTGACAAGCTCTAACTACAATTAATTAATACTCCCTCCGTCCCGGTCAAATTGTCCACATATGACCGGGCACAATAACCAATGCATGTGAGTGGTAGTGGGAGTTAGTGGGATAAATATTTTATTGATGAGTGTAGAAAATTTGCTATTTTAGGAAAGTGGACTAATATTGTGGGACAAACGAAAAAGGAAATGTGGACAATTTACATGGGACGGAGGGAGTATCTTATAATTCCTGAGTAGTACCACTCAAACCTTATCACTCGTGTCTGAACTTAATCAGCCTGCAGGACTTTGGCACGATGAATGTTATTGAGCTCCTCAGGGAATTTCCCCATCCTATTACTCGGATATGGTTACCTAAGTTCAGTCTCAGGCGGTACTACACGAACTGCTGTTACCCAAGATGCTGATATACGAGCGCGCTGTGTTGGCTCTCCACCATGGCAAGTCAAAGCAACAGTCAACCCATGCAAACCCCTGAACCTTCGTTAGGGTTTGGACTCAATCAATATAACGAGATCTTTTATTCGCTGATGTCAGACAGACGAATATATCTGACTGCGGTCCATCAATACGCCACATCTGCGTACCAGCATGTCAAGTAACCAAGACATACTACTTATTCCGACAATGCCGCAGCCATCCGGACAAACGCATCCTCATACGCTGTCTCGGCTGTGATCATGTTTATGTCTCACTAGGTCAAGTGATCATACTGTCTTCTGCAATCTACAACACGCCGTATGATCGTCCCTATCGGTGAGACAAGAGGATACCATTGTTCATACATGTACGATTGTTAACAGATAGGAGAAATAAACCGTTGTATACACATTGTAATAAATGCTTTCAGTATACAAAACCCATCACTTATCTCTTCTTAGTCTATCATTTTTCATTGTACATGTAATGAACAAATCATGAATGAAAATTGATCAGACTTAGACAATCTCTCACTATCAATCTCTGATTTTTGTTGCGTGTTCTAGTTGAAATACACTATCTGTGTATTGAACACATCTGCATTTTAATGACAATTATATTTTGAGATTGGTAAAGTAAATTGCTTGCTGATTTTTTTGGGTGCTAGAATTTCTAGCATATTACCTCTGCAACATTTACTTATATGATTAAACGACAATATTTCCCATCACATTTTGAGGGGGAATTTTTTATTCAAAATCAATCATTTTGCTAAAGACTTTAAGTGGATAAAATTCTGAGATAGTTTGACTAGTTAAAATATTGTAATCCTCATATTTCTATCTTTTGAGTCTCAGCAATCGATAGTAGGCTTTGATCGCACCAAAAAGGGGGAAATTGTTGGGAATTATTTTGTAATTCTCCCTTTTAGGATCAAATTTGTAATAGGTTTTGTTGAATCAAAGCCTTAGTCTTTGGTTGATCATTGCTGAATTCTAGCATAGTCTAGCATATCTTGTAATATCCTGTATAGAGTGAATATTGAGTTGTAATAGAGTAGTTTGCTAGAGGCTCTCCCAGCAGACATCGAAGAATGCTATTTGCTAGAAGACATGTGATAGCAGAATGCTAAGGAGATAGCATTTACTAACATCCAGCAGATCATCGCTAAAGTCGCTAGCAATCAAGTGCTAAAGAGAATGATTGCTAAGGCGCTAGCAATCATATACTAGAAGGAGAGACTGCTAAAAGGTATATACTCAGCAGTCAGAAGAATATTAGCAGAATGTTGAAGGAGTCAGCATTTGCTAGTTTATAGCAGATTGCTAAAGATAGCAATCAGAATCCAAATGAATCAAGCACTTAACTTTGATGAGGCGTCAGCAGTCAGATACATAACTAGCAGAATGCTAAGGATACTCATCTAGCAGACCGGGTTAAAGGAGCTTAGCAGAGCAACACAGTCAAGAGCAAATGCCATACACCCGTTCTGACAGAAGTACACACGAAGGACAACACTTTCCCGAAGTAGTTCGGAAAATATTGTACGACGCCAAAAGCAAATGAAAAAGTCTAACTACTCTTGGACGAAGGAGCCGTTGTGTCTAACGGATATGGAGATTCAAAGTTTGAATCTCCAACTATATAAGACAAGTCCAAAAGTGAAAGACGACTACTACTTCTATCACTACCGACATTCGCAAACATCCTAAGTGTGAGATTCCTTTGACAAAGCGAACAAGTGAAAATTAGTCAGTTGAGAGCACGAGATAAAGAGTATTCAAAGCTCTCAACAACCACGAGTGTTTTCCATTGAATATCTGACACTTCTTTTTAGAGATTCCTTAACTTCGGTTGAGAATCTTCAATCATTGGGATGTCTTCCATCCTAGGAAGATCCAACAGTCATTCTCTGAAAAGGATTGACTCTGACGGGCATTAGCCGCAAATCTGAAAAGTTCAGAAGCAAACTATAAAAGCTTCACGACAGTGTAGGACAAGTTACATGAAGGTTTAGCCTTTGACTTGGCCGAAGCTGTGATCTGAGAAGGACGAAGTAACGGAGGATAGCTTTGTTGTGGCCGGCTCGAAAGTTTACCGCCTACCGCAAGTGTTCGGCGATTCCTTGTATTTCGTATACTTTTCTAGTGAAATTCTTAGCGATTCGGCTAAGGAGTGAACGTAGATCTATTTGGATCGAACCACTATAAATATTGTGTTCTCTTACTGTTTTATTACTTACTGTTCTAAGTTGAATTTGAAATCTAGCAACAGAGTTGCTAGTGAATATCTGTGAAGAGACCTTAATCATATCTTGAGCTTAAACAACCTTTAAAAACGTAAGTGCAAGTGACGTTTACTTATTCCACTGCATTTCGTGTCTCTGTTTGAACACGACGACTCTGATAAATCAGGACCAACAACACATCAAAACATAAAAAGATGAAGGAATTTTGAATCTAAAATTTCCAACAATAATTATTAGAGAAATAAAATTGCATTCGGATAACAATTATTAGCCACAAGAAATCTAGAGTTGGTTATTAATTAATAAATCTTACAAAAATAATATCTGATTGATTAATTATTTAATCTATAGTAAATAATTGTAAGTTTAAAAATTTATCAAATTTTTCATTAAATATTATTCAAACTTAAAATAAATATAAATAGTTATAAAATAAATTATATGAATAACATTTGATAGTTTTTTGGAACAATAAATTGTGTATTATTATTGCCAAATTTATCTAAGTTAGAGTAGTTACTTTAAAAATAAAAATTATATATCAATGCTAATGTCATCATTTATATAAATTATAAATGAAAGGTAAAAATAGAAATTAAATAATATAATCATTTATAAAAATAATAAATGAAAGGTAAAAAAATAGAAATTAAATAATAGATTATAATAATGATAAGGGTAATTTTGTAATAAAATTGTAACATTTAATGTACTTTCATGTTATATTTATTTCAAAACCAACAAAATGACTATTAAATCCCTGTGTGGCTTGACCATATTATGTTCAAATACCATTATCTCACACGATTTATATCTTAAAAAATCTCAAACTCATGACTTTTTATTTAGGAAAAAGTATCAAGTATATTACAAACTATCCTAATTTTCTCAAATATATTATAAACTAGGCATATTAGTAAAATATATTATAAACTATCAGTTTTGTTCCAAATTTATGACGGGGCTAATTTCCGGCGACGGAAAGTTGACGTGGCTCGCCGGATGACAAATCAGCATTTAAAATTACACATCATCGTACAAGTATATTACAAACTATTGTGATTTTCTCAAATATATTACAAACTATTATAAATTTCTCAATTATATTACACACTATATATATATATATATATATATATGTGTGTGTGTGAGTGTGTGTATATTTTTAAATAAATATTACAACTATCAAATTTATTTTAAAACTACGACGAAAATATATTTACTTATATTTTAAAATTTTAAATCTTTAAATAAATATTATAATTATACTTAAAAATATGACATAAAAATTCTAGAAAAGTTTAAAAAAAAAAGGAAAAATGAAAAAATATTTATTTTAATTTTTGTTTTCCATTTTTATTCTCGTCTCTCATTTCGGCGAACCAAACTCAAATATTCCTGTAAATAATAATATTTATTGATGGTATTTTACATATGTCATATATATATATCATTATTATTTGACCCTCAATAATATTATTTTTCACATGAATATTTAATTTTTTTTGGTTTGGCAAAGGGTCTCTATAATATTATTTTTCACATGAATATTTAATTTTTTTTGGTTTGACAAAGGGAGAGACGAGAGCAAAATGAATATGAAAATTAAAATATATATTTTATTATTTTTTACATTTATCGAGAACTTTTAATAGAATATAACTATATGTTTTCAACATAAATTTAAAATAAATTTGATAGTTTGTATATTTATTTAGGATTGTATATAGTTTGTAATATAATTGAGAAACTTACAAAAGTTTGTAATATATTTGAGAAAATCACAATAATTTGTAATATATATGTACGATGACGTGTAATTGTAAATGTTGACATGTCATCTGGTGAGCCACGTCAACTTTCCGTCGCCGGAAATTTGCTCCCGTCATAAATTTAGAATAAAATTGATAGTTTGTAATATATTTTAATAATATGTATAATTTGTAATTTATTTGCAAAAATCAGAATAGTTTATAATATAATTGATATTTTTCCCTTTTATTTATGAGTAAGATGCTTTCTCATTGCATCGGGAATTATCACAAAATACAACCTTAATGTTCCTTATATATTCTATGAACCAAAGCCAATCCATTTTATACGCCAGTTTCGAACCGCAGACCAAAATTCTAACCATAACCGTGAACATTAGCCAAAGTGCTCACCTCTTTTACATATATATCAGTCCTCTTTACTTTTCTATGGTCTAAGATAATAAACAAAAGCGAGAGAGAGGATGGGAGACGAGAATGTGAAGAACGAGGCAATGGAGATTATGGGTATGTTTCAGTTGCTGCCTCGCCTCGTCGTCTTCGATCTTGATTACACTCTCTGGCCTTTCTACTGGTACTTCTCTCCATCTTATTTCCCATTTTTACTTCAATTTATTCTACGGCTGAAGAGATCTGTTGAATAGTCAACTTCATTTTATGAGTATCTGAATTTTCTTAATTTGACCAACGAATAAAACAATTTGGAAGTTCCAATATCGAGCATCGTTATAGAGTTATTAAGTTGAAGATTGGAATTGTGAATTTGTAATTTTAGAATGATTAGTTGACATTTTTTTAGCATCTGCTTAGGTAATTTTAGCGTACTTGCTGAAACACGGCAGAAATTCTTTTTTTCTTTTCCTGCAGACTTGATGAAAATTATTTTACAATTTAGGCCACAAACCTTTTAGCTGGGACGGCTGGATTGTTCTGTGCCGTATTTGGAAATCAGTAGGTTCTTTTCATTGAATTTGCCTAGTGTCTTAGGTTTTAGGCTTGATTGATTTATTATGTTGCTTGTGAGTAATAGAATGTGCTGAATACCCTTGTTTTAATTTTTGTTTACAGTGAATGTCGATCCAAAAGGGATATGCCGAGAATGTATCCTCATGCCAATGGCATTCTCTATGCTCTCAAGGATAAGGGCATTAAGATTGCTATTGCCTCAAGATCACCTACTCCAGATATAGCCAACACATTTATTGACAAATTGGGGATAAAATCAATGTTTGTT
Organism: Plectranthus barbatus; assembly: GCA_026898455.1. Lineage (NCBI taxonomy): Eukaryota > Viridiplantae > Streptophyta > Magnoliopsida > Lamiales > Lamiaceae > Plectranthus > Plectranthus barbatus. Next base: position 587,040 of record JAPKLW010000113.1, on the reverse strand, counting down.
GCTCAGGTATGCGAATTACTACGTGCACACTCTAAAATTGGCAACCCAGTGTACTACATGTGATGAGCATGTCAAAAGTCTAATGTAGATATAGGGTTAGTAACTGAAAACTACAAATAGGAATGTTTTGAGCAAAATGGTTGATACACATTGCTTGCCTTATTCCTACTGCCTCTTGTTGAATATATCTGCTTCTCTCCAATTACATTCTATTGTTAACTCCATATATTTGATGTATTGACTTGTTTTCTAGCTTTCCGTGTCTACTTGTAGACTATTAAGGTGTCAACTCGGCAAGCTCAGATCATTTGAGAATCTCAATATTTGGCAAGCTATTGGGGAACTTAAAACTGACATAATATGTTTTATCTCTATATGTGCAAGGCCAAAGCTGAATGTATTGTTTGCCTCACTTTTGTCAAATTTCTGCTACCTCACATGCAGACTACAAAACGAAAAATAAATAAAAAGGGAACACACTCACTCTGAATGGAGGGAGCCTGTGAGTGACATTGGTACTAAGCGAGGACACATAAGGAATTAATCATCATTAGGTCATTAAGATATTTAAAACCTGTTAAGAATTGTGCCTGGATATCCTTCAATAGTCTCTGTTTGGCGTCACCTGATTTACTGCATGTTTTGGTAAAATAATAATAATGAGTCAAGTTCCTCTAATTGTTTGATCAAGAATTAAGGTTTGGTGGTATTTGAAATTTGGATTTGATTCCAGTTCTGAATATTAATGCCTTGAGCATAAGTTTTGAACTCATAAAATTAAATATTTGTCCGAAGTAACCTCCAGCAGTTTTTTTCCTGGAAAATTAACATGGTGGTTGAGATGCATAATGCCTTTGAGTGAATACTCAGAAATTCTCTGCAAGCTTTCGCTCTGTTGAATATTTTCTAATATTTCAGGAAATATTTTCCAGTTGGACTCACAAGACTGATCATTTTCAAAGGATCAATAGGAGGACTAACATTCCATACACTGAAATGCTCTTTTTTGATGACGAGGATCGCAATATTGATGCAGTAAGATCCCTTTTCTTGTAGACATCTTTGTAAAATACATGAAAATCCATTGTGAAATAGAACTGTTGCGCTAAATTCTCTCATGTTAAAAGATTTGTGTCAATCCCCCTTGTATTTTCAAAAAATCTCTGCTACTCACTTTTTAAGGCAGAATATGAAGCAATTCTTTTAACACGAGGTGGTTTTCTACGGTTGGACAACACTTGTAATGTAAACCTTTAGAAATTTATAGAACTTTGTCTCTTTTTTATGCTGGACTTCCGTTATTTTGTTGTTTGTCATGTATAGGTTTCTAAGATGGGTGTCACAAGCATCTTGGTTGAGAATGGCGTGAACCTAGGCTCTTTTAGACAGGGCCTATCCAAGTTTCAACAAAACCAGTTGCCGACAGAAAGGAACAAGCAAGGCTCGCGAAAGTCGTCGAAAAACTCCAGCTCATCAAAATTAGAGGGAGAATGAATTTTTCATTCAATGCAGGGAACTTGAATATGAACCTCAGATTTTTGCTCATCATTCGTTTACACCCACAAACCTTTATACATGTAGTATGTCAATACATTCTGGATTATCAGATACAATGCAGACCTGATTGATTATCGTTTACAATGTTCAAATGTTTACACAATATCACTTTAAATTCAATCGACCCAAATCACTCAAAGAAAACATGATAACTTCCATTTCTTTCACAATCCTTACAAAAAGCTGAGGTAGGTCAAGAACCAAAATCTAACACCAAATGACAATATCAATCAATCTGTTTAACTGACATTTAGCTCTGCTAGTGGAGTTCTTTCACCTAATCTCACCTGAACAGATTTTCTTGAGGGCAAGATTTTACTGAGTTCATCACTTGACAACTTATTTTTCGCTGGTTCACCGCCTTCTTCTTTAAGGGGTGAAAATTTACCCAACATATCCATCAATTCTGCATCTTCAGTGCACAAAAATCCGATTTCTTCACACATTTTTTCAAGTTGAGCAACAAAATTCTCCCTGGTTACTTTCTCCTTCCTTCGATCTTCAAGCAAGACATGTTTATGGGACTCGAGCTCCTCAAGGAGATTTTCAAACCATCTAGTTTCCTTCTCTAGTTGACATCTCAGCTCTTGTATCTCTGATTTTTTTGTTTCTTCACACTGTAAGGCCACTTGGGTTGACTGAAGCAATGATTTCTCTTGAAGTTCCACTTCCTTGCATAATCTCTTCGTTTCTTTCTCCAAGTCGGCTATTACCCGGTTCTTCTCTTCAACCTCCAAGAATTTCTGACTCGTAGCTTCCTTTAAAGCTTCTTCAAGCATAACCTCCTTCTCTGCATTAGAGATCATAGCACTTTTAAAGTTATGGTCCAATGATTCAAGCTCTTTCTGAAGTTCATGTGTTTTCTTATCTTTCTCTTTGATAGAGGATATTAACTTGTTATTTTCCTGTTCAAGACTGTTCATTGCATCTAGCATAGCAGCATTTGTAACTTCTCTTTCAACCAACTTGTTCTGTAGGTGAGCAATCTCATTCTGAAGATTTTTTATGATGCAGTTCTGATCTTCTGCAAGTCGGATATGGTTGTCCTTCTCTTGATTGAGCATTTGAGCAGCCTCTGATTTCACAAAAATCTCTGACTTTAGCACGCAAATCTGCTGCTCTAAATGACCAATTTCTGCATCTCTATCATTCACAGCAACAAGAAGGCTGCTCTTCTCTTGCTCATGTGCTTCCTGATTCTCCTTCAAACTTAATTTCAGGGCTTCAGCCTCAGATTCTGACTTCTGCAACTTGATCTTGAATGTCTCGATTTCTGATGTTCTGTTCTGCAGCTCGCGGTTTACCCTCTCTACTGCATTCTTTATGTTCTCTGCCTGTGCATTTTCCAGATCAAGAAATAGTTGTTGTAAATGACTTTGGCATTGTTTTGATTCATCAAGCATTGATTTATTCCTTTTGAGCTCTTCCTCTATGAGATTGTTTTTCTGGCACAATGATTCTAACGACTCAACCCGCTCCACTAAAACTGCTACCTCATCTGATCTTCGCTCCAGTTCAGCACAGGTATCAAGTAGCTTGGTGTTCTTTAACTGCAACTGCTGATCTAGAATCATGTTTTTCTCTTCATTTTGGATTAGGCCCATTTCCAACTCCTTTTTCTCTTCAAGCAGTTTTGAGTAAGCAACATTGTACTCAGATTTCAACACCATTATTAAAGCAAGAAGTTCTTCATTCTTGACCCCCAATAGAGATTGAGTATCCTCCAGTTTCTTATGCAGTTCTCTTATGCTTCTATTTTTTTCTACCAGCTGAGAGAAGCAATGATTCATATCCTTCACCAGATGTTCAATCTGAGAATCCTTCTCTGTCAGGTCGATAACGCATGTACCATTCAACTGTTGTACACATTGAAGTTCATTCTTCAACTTTTCGAATGAAGAGGGTGTGGCTTTACTATTAACTTGAACCTCTTGATTGTTTATCAGAGGAACCAGCATGTCACTGTTTACTTGCTCTAGTTGTTGAATCTTGTGTTTCAATCCCTTGGCAAGAGTTTCTTTTTTACTGAACAGGGTCCGGAGCTCCGCAATCTCTTCATCCCTCTTCTTGGTCAATAGATCAATCTCTGATTTTGCTGCTTGACACTCCAGGAAGACATTCTCGAACTTTGATCTCGATTCCCACTCTTCAATTTCAAGAACTCTTCTTCTGATTTCCTCATTAGTTACAGCTTGATTGCTCACCCTCAACTCGGACACCAGGCTTTCTGAAGCACGAATCTGCTCTGAATTACCTTGCAATGAAGAGATTTCATCAAGAAGTGATGATGATTTCTCTCTCTGCCACTCCAACTTACTCACCTGGAACAGATTCCGAAGTGTTCTGTGTGCTTCTTCAAGCTGCATGCTTTTCCATTTCAACTTTTCTTGACTAATTCTACTTTCCTCCTCCAATTTCAGTATGTAATCATCTCTCTCTTTCTGATCAATTGCTGCATTATTCTGCATCTCCGAGCTCATCTGCTGTGTCATCCTCTTAAGACCAGAAATTTCGTCGAAACTTGCACCAGTTTTCTTCTCCAGATCCTGAATTCTTGCAAATGCTTCAGCTGTGGACATGACCAGATCCCTGTTTACACCCTCCAATTTTAGCAACTTGTCGCTGTATTCAGCTTGAAGCTTTTCGTTGGAAGAAGTAATCTGACTGTAGAGCAAGTCCTTTCTATGTAAACTGGATTGAACTTCCTCATACAATTTTCTAAGTTGATATACCTCCACAAACAAGGATTGCATCTCCAACTTTTCTCCTTGCTTTTTGGCTAATTGCTCTACACATGCTTCTGTCAAACTACCCAACAATTCGGTTTTCGCTTCGTGTTCTTCTCTTAGTGTTTCCCCCTCAACCTTCACCTCATCTAGCTGACCGTGAATTCTATCCATGTCTGCAGCAAATCATGTTCAATTTAAAAGATTACAGCACTGTGAAGAGAAAGAATGCACACATACAACAGTATCATTCAAAAGCCCAAGACCCTGACTATAAATATATTAATATGCATTGCCCATATATGAAAAGACCAAGCAACATAAACTAAGCCAAACTCTGAGTCGACCAGAACACCATGAGGAAGACAAATCAACTATATTTGTAATGGGGTTTCAGTTTCGTGGTGAAGTAAGATTTAAGAATGTAAGTTGAGATTTTGAAATAACTAAATCATAAAAGTGAGAAGAAAAAAAAAAAAGAAAAAGAAACAACTAACCTATAATTTGAAAATCAAAATTTCATTCTCAACAGCTACTAGCTAAGCAGCGCAGACACGAAGCAGAGCATTCCAGATGGTGAAAAATCAAAAACCAATTTCACCCACAAATAATTGACCAGACATTTAATTCATTACAAAGAACCGAATTAAAAGCAGTGCATGTGATATTAACTGATCAACTCCGTAAAATGCTCCCGTTTTCCAACTAAATAATCAAACTCAAATCAATCGCTCATCAACTAAAACGGGGCAAATAGGTGATAAGAACAAGAACAAATTCTACCCGCATTAGAGAATCTCCACAGAAATAAATGATTAAAAGAAGTTTGAACAACTCTTAGAATTGGTGGGCAACTGGAACAGGATTTCCATGCCCTAAAATAAATTCGTGAGAGAAGAAACAATAAAATTATTCACCTTCCCTGTTGCTAGAGTGAAATTTTGGTTGAAGCGGGAGTCGGAAGTGAGGGTGGGATGCAAATGGGTTTTATTTGAATTTGAAACCTTAATTTTTATGATAAGAAAGTTGTAATGTTGGTCTCAGATAGGGAAAGAATCATTTGAAATTTTGTCTAATTTTTCCGGTCTCAACTCTGAAATATACCAGTAAGAAATTATTATATTTTATTTTTAATTTTTTTTAATTAAAAAAATATTTCTATTTTAGTGGACCAAGATTAGGGGTGTTTGAGCCAACACAACTAAACCAAATTAATTTGACCAGTTCGACTAATTTGAGAGAAATAATTTAGCCAATTGTTTGAGAAATTTTAAATTAGATGGTTTGATTTAGGCGAAGATTTGAAACGTAAAATCAACCGTTCATTTGAAATTGTAAAATATAGTACTAATAATTAAATATTTCCTCCATCCCGTTCAAATTGTCCTGATTTGACTGAGCACAATAACCAATGACTGTGAGTGTAAAATGAGTTGAGTGAAATTAATATTTTATTGTTGAGTGTAAAAAATTTGTCATTTTTAGAAATTCGACTAATGAGGTGGGACAACCAAAAAAGGAAAGTGGGACAATTCGGGCGTGACTGAAGGAGTATTATTTCACAGAAAGCAAAAATATAAATTATATTGATACATATGCCCGATGTTTATATTCTTTTAAATTACACCCATATAAATCAACTTATGTTTCATTCTATCTTACTGTCACAAATTCATTTTTTTTTTCTCACTTATCTCCAATTTATAACCAGTGACAAACAAAATATCTTTATATTAGTTCAAACTTTTGCACCAATTACGTTACATTAATATTCAAAATGATCGAAATTATATACAAATTTCATTGTTTGCGCAATTAGTCAAATAATCTCTCAAACTGTTTAACAAATACTTCGCCCTTCAAATAGACCAAATTGGACTATGCACCCATTTGGAACTGTTGAGGAGATATGGACATAATAGTCTACTCTGAGGACTGGAAAGAAACCACATTTTCAGATGCACTTGACGACATCTCCTTGTTTGGGGAAATCAACAATCAAACTGAATATGGAAAGAGCTGAAATTTCTACCACAATCCAGCAGTATCAACCAAATCCATTTAGATCTCCACATAAGGGGGATCTCATCCAGTTAAGAAAGGAAGGCTGCTAATTAAAGAAAGAACGTGAATCAAGGGAGTAGATCACACATCCTTGCGTGGATGTAGTAGTTGCCATATGTGGCTTTTAGGTTTTATATAAATTTCTGCATCGTAAACAAAACGGGAAGCTTTTGAAGTTATTTTCAGTTACTGAATGTTTGTTTTACTTTTCTGCATTTCCATTATGCATTTCCGAGGATACACCCAAGTACTCCTTATTATCAAAATAAATCGTATGATTTTTTTTTACTATTAATACTTTTTGGTTTATCATTTCTATGTCTAGCCAAATACCCAGTTTAGGGGGGATAAGTTAACGTGATTGAGAATGCTTGAATTAAGTATGAGGTTTCGGTTTTAATTCCTTGGTTGCGAGAAGCAAACTTCACCTATCACTATTTTCTTTTATTCCTTCTTGATTGGATCTCTAGAGTAACATTCTAGTTAACCTCCTTATTGAGCAATTGGGATTGATCTCCTGATTTGATCAATACGCGTAGAAAGCCAAAGTGAAGAAGCTTTGACAAGAGTGAAATCATGAGTGGTAAAATCGAAAGGTGGGGGAAGGAATAATGACCATCGACTCTTAGGAATAGCGATGATTTCAGAGATTAATGCTGACACGAAAGCACCAGGTTGGGCGGACCAACTACTTTAAAAGGGTAATTGAGCATCTGTAGGAGCCTATAACCATCCAGGAGAACATACCAAGTGGCTAGCAGTAGAGCAATTATGAGATAATAGATAACATACTAATTGTAACTAGGGCAATATTTGTCAGATCATAGGATTACATACCAATGGACTGCACCGGGTACTCCCCAGCAAAATGGTGTAGCCGAAAGAAGAAATAAAACTCTTTTGGAAATGGTAAGATCAATGATGAGTTATGCAAACTTACCCATTTTTTTTTTTGGGATACACATTGGAAACAACGGCTTACATCTTAAACTTGGTGCCTTCTAAATCGATTCCTAAGACACCCAGTGAACTCTTCCTAGGACGCAAACCCAGTTTGTGCAAGTTTAGAGTATGAGGTTGTCTGACACACGTGCTGACGAAGGAACTTAATAAGTTAGAAAGCAAGTCCAAGGTAATGCGATTTATAGGGTATCCTAGGCAAACGAAAGGTGGTTACCTTTACTGTCCTGAGAGTCAGAGAATCGTTGTTAGCACCAACGCTAGATTCTTTGAGGACGAGTATGTGAGAAACTACAAGACAAGGAGTGATATAGTTCTTCAAGAAATTGAAGATGAGAATGTGATTCTAAGGGAAGGGGAACATGCGAATGTGAGTGCACCTGTGAGAGGTACAGTACCACCGGCGTGTTCTTTAGTGCAAGGTGCAGAACCACAAGTTGCGGCACCAACTGCTGACACGGCACCGATGCATCGTCGCAGTGGGAGAGTTATTTTCCAACTGGAAAGGTACATGTTCGTGGTTGAGTCTTCGGACTTGAGCCCTGAAGACGAAAATGAAGACTCTGACACACTGACCTACGAGGAGGCAGTGTAGGACAAGGATGTTGAAAAATGGCATATTGCCATGGATTCTGAGATTGAATCCATAACCGCTATGGATGTATACCAGAAATCTAAGCTGCCTGATGGATTTAGGGCCATAGGGTGCAAGTGAGTATACAAGAGAAAGAAGGGAGCGGATGGAGAGATTACTGCTTTCAAACCCAGGCTGGTGGTGTTGGGATTGTATACAGAAAGCATAAATGATTAAATGTTTGTATACTGGCCTTCATTTATGTGTTACATCAACAATTCTCGCTATCTGATAAATGTGAACATATAACGAACTATAATATCCTTTTATCTCGTAGATAGGGATGACCATATGGTGTGTAGGAGATCACAGAGGATCATATGGTTCGTTTGACCTAGCGAGATATAAATAGTATCACAGCTGAAACAGTCCCTGGATAGGCTGTTGGTTTAAGCTGTGGCACATCGGTTCATAAGTGGGCTTATCCTAGCTACTTGATGTGTCGGTACATGTTTATGTATTGATGGGATCAACAGTGGGATGTGCCATTCTCATTGACATATGAATGAGCCAGATCCCTAACATACTTCCTATGATCTTAAACCTTACTGAAGGATAAGGGGCACACACGGATTGACCACACTTTGATCTGCTATGGTGGTGAGTCTTACATGTACTCTAATATCTGCATTTTGGGTGTTGGCAATTTGTGTGGGGTCTGCTTAAGCTGGATGTATAGGTAAGCATATCCATTTCAGGATGGTGACATTCCCTGATGAGCTCACAAGGTTCTTTATGCTAAGTTCTGCAGGCTGAATGATTTGTTCAAGCATAAGAGAAAATGAGTGAGTGGTATTAATCAGGAAATAAGAAATTAATTAATTGTGGTTGATTATCATAAACCAAATTAATTAATGAATGTCTAAAACCTTAAATATGTGGATCATGTTAGGTTAATGCAACCCTTTCCTTATAACGTGGTAATAAAGGGGCGAGTCAGCATTGTTACCGTGGTGAAGGTTAAAACAATGTTTTATTAATTAATTATGTTCTGGGTTGAACAAGGAAGGATTAATTAATAAAGAGGGCCCACTTTATTATTTGCATTTGATCTCTGGTCTGGCCCACACACTGCTCAAGCCCAATTAGGGTTAGGGTTTCTTAAAACCCTAACACTATATAAAGGATTTCTCTCTCAGATCAGATTTAACCACCACAGTATACTTTAGAGAGAGAGAGAGATCGGCGGCCATCAGAGGGAGGATTTTTCTGATCGAATCCTCCGATTTTCTGATTCAACTTGGCAGATAATCCTCACCCGATTTCCAAGGAGCAAGGGAACATATTATATCCTAAGAACGGTCCTGCGAATTAAATAACAACTCGTGTTGTTGACCGTAGACTCGAATCCTACAATTGGTATCAGAGCCAGGTTCCAGTTCTTAGGCTCTATCCTTGATAAATTTAATTAAATAAATATGTATGTTCATGGATGGATTTAAATTGTTGTGTATGTTTTATTCTCGTGGCCTTCTCGTTTTTTGGATCTGTTTTTCACCACGAGAAAATCCGTGGTTAGATTTGATAGGAAAAATCATTGTAATAGATTTAGATCTACTCTGTATTTTTTTAATTTCAAATATGTAAAATTTGTAGGAACTGAGTCTACAATAGGCGACATGAATCGCCATTTATTAAAACTCCGGATTCGATTTATGGATATCAAAATAAATGTCATGACAAACAGTGAATGCCCTATGCATGCTCCTATTTAATTTAATTCGTAGATCCAAAGGAATACCTGAAACTCCAAGGACTGATCTACAGATCTAGATCGATGATGGCAATGAAGATGGTGCAGATCTGAATCTGGAATCGATCGAAACGATGGTGTTCCTACAGATCTGATCTTCTGATCTGTTCCCTTGCTCAATCCGAAAATCTGGTGAGGATACGCTACCGGATCTACAGCCGCCCACTCTCTCACAATCTCTAGGGTTTCTGATTTGAAAATCAAACTTATACTTATGTGGGCAAGTGAGAGATTCATCTATTTATATAGATCTGAGAATGGGCTATTAGGGTTTAATAAACCCTAATGGGCTCTGAGCAGTGTTGGGCCAGACCAGGGATCAAATGCAAATAATAAAGTGGGCCTCCTATTAATTAATTCCATGTTCAACCCAGAACATAATTAATTAATAAACATTAATTCATGCCACCAGAGAATTAATGCTGACTTACCCCTTTATTACCACATTATTAGGAACGGGTTGCATTGACTTGGTTAATCCCCATATTTAAGGTTTCAGACATTCATTAATTAATTCAGCGTATGACAATTAGCTGTAATTAATTAATCTCTTATTATTCCTGAGTAGTACCACTCAACCCTTATCGCTTATGCTTGAATCAATGATTCAGCCTGCAGGACTTAGCATAACGAACTTCGTGAGCTTCCCAGGGAATGTCACCATCCTGAAACGGATATGGTTATCTAAATCCAGCCTGAGGAAACCCCACACAAACTGCCATCACCCAAGATGCAGATATACGAGTACATGTAAGACTCTCCACCATAGCAAGTCAAAGTGACAGTCAACCCATGTGTGCCCCTCAGCTTTCAATAGACTTTAGATCCGACCAAGTTACCGAGATCTTTACTCATTCATATGTCAAGTAGAATGGTTCATCTCACTGTTGATCCTATCAATACATTGAGATGTACCGGTCACACAAAGCAGTCAAGATAAACCACTTATGGACTTGTGT
>JAPKLW010000113.1:548820-565964 GCA_026898455.1 Plectranthus barbatus | reverse complement strand
AGAGCCTTAGTCTTCTCTGGGCAATATTTCTGAATTAGGTCCTTGGCATACTTCCGCTGATTAATGAAAATCCCATCAGCTGACTGCTGGACCTGGAGTCCTAGGAAGTATGTTAATTTGCCCATCATACTCATCTGGAATGAGTTCTGCATCAGTTGAGAAAACTTCTCACAGAGAGACATATTCTTTGACCCGAATATAATGTCATCGACATATATCTGCACCATTAGCATATCATCAGCATCCTTGATGATGAAGAGAGTCCTGTCGATCTTCCCTTTCCTAAATCCATTACTGATTAGGAATTGTGATAGCGTCTCGTACCAAGCCCTGGGCGCCTGTTTCAATCCATACAGGGCCTTTCTCAGCTTGTACACCTTGGTGCCTATTTCAAAGCCTGGAGGTTGTTCGACATATACTTCCTCCTTTATCTCGCCATTCAAGAAGGCGCTCTTCACGTCCATTTGGAATACTGTGAACCCATGATACGCTGCATACGCAAGAAACAGCCGTATCGCCTCTATTCTTGCAACTGGTGCGAAGGTCTCGTCGAAGTCGATGCCTTCACATTGCTTGTAACCTTTGGCGACTAAACGAGCTTTGTTTCTGATTACAATTCCATTCTCATCTCGCTTATTCTTGAAAACCCACTTGGTGCCAATCACCGACTGATGTGATGGTCTCTCTACCAAGTCCCAAACATTGTTGCGAGTGAATTCTGCAAGCTCTTCTTGCATGGCATTAATCCAATCGGCAGATTCTAGCGCAACTCCTATGGAAGTAGGTTCCATTTGAGAAATAAAGCAAGTCAGGAACGCGCTGTTGTGTCGTGTCTGAATAGAACTTTCTGGATCACCGAGAATAGCATCGGATGGGTGATTTCTCAGCCATTTGGGAAGATGAGAATCTACTGGCGTTGGTTCTTCTGTCCTTATGACTGGTGCTTCCTGAACTTCACCAGTCGGAGCAGCAATTGCAACTGGTGGTTGAACTTCGCCAGTCGGAACAACAATTGCAACTGGTGGTAGAACTTCACCAGTCGGAACAGTTTCTTCGTCAGCTTCACTCTCTGACTGATCTCCTGATCCTTCTGCGGTATCTGCATCGTCAGCTGGTCCATCCACTCCAGCTGGTTCACCGTCTTCTGGCTCAAAAATTCCAGACGGAGTTCCCCCTGGATTATTGCCAGTTCCACTCAGGGAGATTGAGTGTAAGGTCTCAGCAAGGTCATTTGCATCACCGACCCTCCCAGATTGCTGATGGGCAACCGAGGATACTGGTTGTGAAGATGATCCAGTCATAGGTCTAGTCAAACCAGTTGGTTGAGCATTGGAAGAATTCCTGCCCAACTGATCAACGACATCATTGACCTCAGGAACATCTTCAGCCAGTTGTCGTAATGTCCTGCGCACTAAAGTAGCTTCATCAAAAACAACATTGCATGTTATTTCCACAAGCTTGGTGGTCTTGTTAAATACTCTATAGCCCTTGTGAGAGGGATGTCCATATCCAACAAGGACACCCTCATCAGCTTTAGGCGAAAAAGCATTTAACTTCGACTTACCATTATTATGGACATAACATGGTGAACCGAAAGCACGAAGATGATCTAGAGAAGGCTTACGACCAAAATAAACTTCGTAGGGAGTTTTCTTGAGTCTGTCGTTGATCCCGCTTCTATTCTGAGTATAGCAAGCCGTCACCAACGCTTCTCCCCAAAAACTCTGTCCTAAGCCGGACTCTGCCAGCATGGACCGGACCGCTTCTTTCAGCGTCCTGTTCCTACGTTCTGCCAGTCCATTCTGCTGCGGTTGCCTTGGTGCAGATCTTTCATGCTTAATGCCAGCTTCCGCGCAAAAATCCATCAGCAGACTGTTGCAGAATTCCGTCCCATTGTCTGATCGTATCCGCTTTACCGTAGCTTCTCTCTGTTTCTGTGCTTTGACAATCAAATCTGGAAGAATGACTTTCACTTCATCCTTGGTTCTGAGAAGCTTTACCCAGGTATAGCGCGAGTAGTCATCGACTACCACTAGCGAATAACGTCTTCCTCCAATGGTTTGAGGTGCTACTGGTCCAAAGAGGTCCATATGTAGCAATTCGAGTACCCGACTGGTACTGGGGCAGACTGGCGACTGGTTCTTGAAGGACTTCTTAGTTTGCTTGCCCTGCTGGCATGCTTTGCAAATTCCTTCCTTCTTGAATCCTCCCCTGGGAAGTCCTTCCACAAGATCATGCTTGGCCAGGTAGTTGATAGTTCTGAAATTCAGATGACTCAACCTTTTGTGCCACAGCCAGTTAGTTTCCATAGAACTGGTGGCCACGAAGCATGAATCGGTCTTCCCACTTTGCCAGTCGACAGTATAAAGTCCTCCGTTCCGAATACCTCTCAGCTTGATCTCGCCAGTCTTCTCGTCCTTGATCTGACACTCTGATTTCCCAAAGTGAACTGTGTAACCACTATCGCACAGTTGACTGATACTCAGGAGGTTGTGCTTGAGAGAGGTAACAAGGGATACATTTATAATTCTGACATCGTCCTTCTCGATGCAGCCCTTGCTGATAACTCTGCCCTTAGAGTTATCACCGAAAATAACTGGAGGTCCTTTGACCTTGATGAGATCTGCAAACAGATCCTCTTCACCAGTCATGTGAGCTGAACACCCACTGTCTAAGATCCACTCTCTCGACCTCTGAAGCTGTGTTGCATGATCCTGTACCTGCAAGAAAGAAATGGAATTCATTTAGGTCCCCGATCATCTGCGGGTCCTGCAGGGTTAGATCGCTGGATAATTCCTTTCGGAATCCAGACTTTAGTGATTTTCAGCTTGGTTTTACCCTTGCTGATATCATCAGTAGCCTTTCCCTTCCTTTTGAAGTAATGCATGAGATTGGTTTGGGAAGGTGTGGCTGTGTGTGTATCTCCTTTGGAAGTACGCTTTCGCTGAGAGCTTCGGAAATGTTTTTCCGGCTGTGTGTGTTGCCTTCGTGGTCTCTGGAAGTGTGGACCACCATGGCTAGCCTTCACAGCCCTTTGAGAAGACTTGTGATTGGGCTCAGGCCTCCGATAGGTATTCCTCCTATCAGGTATTGTCCTTCTCTCAGAATTTCTCTGAGATTGGGATCCCTTGTAAGTGTGCTGGTGACTGGCATACTTACGAGGTTGTGCGTGGATTCTCTTGACAGCTGGTGCTGGCTGTCGGATTCCACTGGTAGCTGACGCTGACTTCATTGCCTTAGAATTATTCGGCTTAGTCTGCGTCTTAGGGTGTGCTGGCGTCCTGTCAGCAGAGGATTTTGCCAGTTGAGGATTTTGTCGTGATGACTCACCTATGTATCTGGTCTTATTATTCCTGTGCTGATCAGCCATACGGGACTGACTGGTTTTGCCAGCTGGTGCTGATGCATTTACCAGTTTGCCCTTACCCTTGCCAGCATTGATTTGTTCGGGTTGGTTTTTGCTCAAATCCTTTATAAATCCCAACCCGGACTTATCAGTCGGCTTTCTCCAATGACTTAGAGCCTTTTCCAAATCCTTGGAGCCTTTATTCAAAAAATTTATTTTATTTTCTTGCTCCAGAACGATGTTGTGAAAATTATCTCGCTCAGTTTTTGCAATTTGAAAATTTTGGAGCAATTCAAAATGAGTCTTTTTCAGAGTGGCTAGCTCTTCACCGATTGACCTCGATTTTTCAATCTCATTGGTCAAAACAGAAATCTGATTTTTCAGCGAGGTGTTTTCGCCAGCCAAGACATTCTTTATTTCATAAAATTTCAAAAATTCTTGTTGAAGAATGTCTATAGTGACAACCTCTGAGTCGGAGCAATGCGACTCAGCATCGTCTAGGATGCATGGTGACATGATGTGCAATGAGGGAACAGATTGTACCTGGTCGTCAGCAGCAAGTGCTTGTTCCTCCTCACTGTCAGCACATTCTTCATGTTCTTCCTCTCCAAAAGCTACCATCAGCGCCAGTAGCGCTTCCTCTTCTGACTCTTCGTCTGATGCATACTCTCCATCATCATGGTCAGGAATATCAGGAACCTCTGTCCTGGTCAGCATCGCCTTGGCAAAGGCCTTCGATGCACGCTCTTCAAAGAGCTTCTTCAGCCTTTCCCGCTCTTCTCTATCCACCTGTGGACATTCAAATTTAAGATGATCAGGGGATTGGCATTGATAACAAGCGCGGGGAGCTCTCTTGACGAATTTTCCATCAGTTGAGCTAAGAGATACTCCCTGTTTCGACTTGGCTTTCTCCAGAAGAATAGCCAGTCTCTTCATTTGTTGCTCAAGATCTGCGATAGAGCTCTCGCTGCCTTTTGAGTTAGATCCCGACGGGGATGGGATCTCTTTCTGCTGGTTGTGCGGCCCAGCAGGTCTGTCAGTGTGAAAAGGCTTCTTGTGCTTCCATTTGAAATCCCTCTTGACGAAGTAGGCTTCGTCTTGTGTTTTGATGCTGGGAGATCCAACAGTCCGAATGGCTTCATTTTTGTTTACCATTTGGATATCCCATTCATGTGCTTGGAGCTGAGCAAATAGCTCCTTGGGAGTCATCTTGGATAGATCCTTCTCCTTAAGAGATGTGGTTTTCACAAACCAGTCCTCCTTGGGCATCTTAGACAGGATCTTTGCATTAAGCTCTGCATTTGAGTACTCCTTGTCCAAAGACTTCAGCTCGCTGACTATGGCATAGAATCTAGCCTCCATCTCCTTGATGGTTTCACCAGTCAGCATCTGGAATGATTCGTACTTGTCCACCGCAACTTGCAACTTGTTGCGCTTCATCTGATTTGTTTCAGTACAGAGACTATCAATGTAGTCCCAGACATCTTTGGCAGTGTCAAATTGGAGGGCTTCCTCCATCAGCGGTTCTGGGAGAGATGATAGGATCATATCAAGAGCAACGGAGTCCAGCTGATTCCGCCTCCTGTCTTCAGCGTTCCATTCTTCTGGGGGCTTTGGGATCTCAGTAGCTGGTTGATCTCCTAACTGATGCCTTGTCTTGGTGATCTCGATCGGCCCTTTCTCCAGTACGTCTTTCATCTCCGGATGGACGCTTTTCAGCTGAATGAACGACCTCTTTCGCCATATATCATGCTTCTCCGGATTGTAGTTCATCAGCTTCGGGACATTCATCTTGTGTACCTGAGCTTATCAACAGACAGAAAGAGTAGAGTGCAAGGAAACTAGGATCTCGGTCCTAAGCGACTCAGTGTACGACCAGTCTAAAAAGACCGACCGCGCCTGATACCACTTGTTCGTCCCGGTTTTTCAGAGTATATACGTTACGCAGCGGAAATAAAGTTAATTGTTTTCTTGCACGCTACTTACACTCAGCTGACAACTGGCAACTGGTCAGCTGGAGCTGGTTGCTAAGTACGCAGCTGACAACTGGTCAGCTGGTGAATTAAGACTTAGAATATTTTAGCCTTGTTTGCACAGTTATTTATCAGTTTCAGGAAATACTCCAGCACTTGAGTGCTGGGTTTAAAATATGAATGAGATGCAGAAAGCTGATAAATAACAATGGATTTTATAGTGGTTCGATCAATCGATCTACGTCCACTCTCCAGTCGAAGCACTGGAAATTCCACTAAGAGTAATCAGGTACAGGTGTCCTACGATCTATCTCTAGCTGGTGAATGCCTCGTCCACCAGTTCACTAGATCAACCGCTCCCGGTCCTGGATCCTTCTTCAACTCTTCACAGCTGATGGAGTGCGAGCACGTCACTTCAACCTCCACAACTGGCTGGGTGTTTTAGTTCTCCCAAGAACGTAACGATCTCTACGGCAGAATGCCCGTAATAACTCGAGTGCTGGTGAGCACAGGAGCTGCTGTGGACTCTCTCGAAGGAGAAAGAACACCAAATGAGATCTTTAACTTACAAGCTGAAAGCTTGAAGTCTCGTGTTTGATAAATCAACACACGGAAAGCCTTAGGAAAGGCCTCGAAAGTACTTTATGTGCTCTTGCAATAACTTCAGTTCTTTCGGTGGTTGAGCAGAGATATCTTAATATTCAATGTGTCAACCGAGCAACCGAGATTCAGAGAGTTTGAATGTTGGTGGTTGCGACGTATTTATAGCCGCAGGAACCGATTCAAACTTTCTAGCCGTTTGGACACATCCGGAAAGGTGTCAGACCTCGGATGTCCTTCTGACGGCGGCAGGTATGTTTTTCCGGAAGGAACCATACCTTTGACCGCTTTATCTGACACAGATCTCTTTGTGTCAGAACGGCTCTATTAGTCAGTCCGAGGAATAAGACTGGCGTCTTGTGACTGATAGACTTTAAGTTATCCTTCCTTAAAGTCATCCTTTGTCAGTTGATTCCTCAGAGAATCTTCTTCTTGTCTCTACTACGCGGGGAGAGAGAATCTGGAATTCTGCTGGTAACATCTGACTGGTAGATCATACTGGTGATCTTGTGCTGGTAGTCTCTGCTGGTGACTTGCCCTGGCATCATCAAAGTCTACCAAAAGTCTGGATGTTAACTCTTCTCGGAATCTCCCATGACTGGTGAAATCACTGCTGGTGAATAGTGTAAGAACACGTATTCTCCTGGTAAGGTTTGTCAGCCGCCTGCTGATGAACCCCTTCACAACTGGTGAATAGTAGCCAGTCATAAGCACTTCTCACCGCTGGTGAACAGTGTCAGCGCGAGTCTTTGTCAGCCGCCTGCTGATGGAACTTTTCCCAACTGGTGAACAGTAGCCAGTGGTAAGCGTTACTCATGCTGGTGAACAGTGTCAGCATGAGTCTTGATCAGCTGCGACTTACAACTCAATAGACCTAAACAGGACTTTACATTTAAGACCAGATCTATGTAGAGACAACTGACGCTGGTAGGACTTAGGATTTGATCCACCAAAACTATAATCTAAACAAGTAGGCTACTGGGAAAGGAAACCTTAGGCAGATTTCCCAACAACAATTCCAACAAAATTGAATCCGGAGAGAAGGACGAGAATTGAAGAACGAAGAACACAACATAGTGGGGATCGACGGCGGCGGCGCACGACAAACCCTAGGGTTTGGCCGTGTGCGGCTGGGCTGAACTCCTTCGCGCCCGCACGCGCGTTCAGCCAGGCTGCAGGTGGCGGCCGACCGTCGGGGCTGTGCAGCAGACGGAGGCAAGCAGAGGGCGGTGGCTGTGGCGACGTGGGTGGCGGCAGCGTGCGGCTGCAACCCTAGGGTTGCGTCGTGCGTGGCTGGGCTGCGCCTGCGTGCGTCGCGGCTGTTTTGGCCGCTTCCCTCGCTGCATGGTCGGCCAACGACTAAGGCGACGGCGGGTTGGGACGGTGGCGACCCCCTGGTGACGTGAACCAGCCGCAGGCGGCGGCTGGAGATCGTCGGCGGCAGTGGGCTGATTGGAAGCGGCCGAAACCCTAGTTTCATGCTAGGGTTTCGCTGCTAGGGTTTTTGGTACGGGTCCGTTGACCCGATGGCAGTCCGTATTTCTGAAACCCTAATTCAGCCCAAGTGTTGCAGTTTCAGATTAAAGAGTGGGAGCCCAACTTGAAAATCTGTAATAAAATTAAATCTTGTAATAGTTAGATTTAATTTATTTAGTTGTAATCGCATTTGAGGGGCCACGAGAAATTTTATTTGTTTATTTAATTATTTCTCGTATGATGTGATTTATTATGTGCGCACTAGTAAATAATAGGAAAGCATGCCTATTTGCTTTAATTATTTGCTTTTATAAGCATGTTGCAATTTAATTTTGAGCATGTCTTATGTGATTTATTTTATGTTTTAAATTGTGTCTATAAATTCCTGAATCATATTAATTTCTGATGGAATTTTGGGTTGACATAATTTATGGCAACATAAAATAATGTGTGCGCATGAAACCTTTAGAATTAAAATACTAAGTTGGATTTTGGATCTTTTCTAACTAAAATCATTAGACCTCCACAAATACGACCTCTCACTGGAAGTGAGGTATCTTGAAGCGTAAACGTCTACTCAAGTAGCTTGCGTTAAAGGTCCCTCACCAGGTCTGGTGCGATGAGGTTTATAAATAAAACATTTAGTTTAAGATGAGAAGTGGGAGCCTCTGAGCAAACGTCTACTCAAGTCTCTTGCATTGAGACAACTTTCACTAACCTCTAAGATTAAGCTAAATAAGATAACAAAGGATGTAAGGGGCATGCGGCATGGGTCCAGTACTATGCTAAATCGCCCCAAACATCTGGAGTTAGACTTGTGGTTATTTTGGCTTAGATGTTGCCTGGAGTATAACTCATGAATGATGTCCCTGCTCTGGATAGGTGAACATGGTCTTGGGATCTCTAATATTAATTTCTTTTGCTTAAGATACCTAGCATGTTAAGAAATTAAAGGATCATTTTGGTCTGGTTGAGCGTTTGCCGTAAACGTCTACTCAAGTAGCTTGCGGTGAATTAGATTGGGCAATTGGAGGAAACAAATTGTATTGTTTTTATCTAAAGGTTACTACGCATATTTGTTTTAATTGTTCTGTTGTATGTTCTTAATTTATTCATTTATTCATTTTCAGATATGTCTGTTATTATTCGTATTTTGGCACAAAATCCCTTGAAAGGTTCGAATTTCCTGGAATGGAAATGGCTCATGGAGCGATGTGTGTTTGTTACACAGACTGTGTTTGTGTTACATGTGCCTCGTCCGGCTGTACCTTTCGTTGAGTCCTCAGATTCCTCAAGAAGGTCATTTGAAAATTGGATGACGAGCAATGATAAATTATTATCTATGCTCAGGTCGTCCATGATTGAGGAACTTCAGCTCAAGTATCAGTATTGTACTGACGCTGTTGAGATTTGGAGAGATCTGATTATGACTTATGGTAGGCTTGGACAGACTACCAGTGCCAAGTTCATAATGAGAATTGTGAACTGTAAGCTGGCACAAGGTGGTAATGTAAGGGAGCATGTGCTGCACATGGATAACCTCAGAAGATTTTATATCTTATTTGGTGGAAATATGAATGATCGGTTATTCACTAATATCATATACAACTCCCTTCCAGAATCTTTCTATGACTTCACTTCCATAGTCGAAGACAAGGTGTTTACTCTTGATCAGTTGATCAGCTTCTTGGAGGCTGCTCAAGGGATCAATGACTCCTTGTCTGCTGTTGTGCTTGACTATCACTTTCCACTTCCAAGTGTAGAGGATGTGAGCATGAAGGAATCGACTAGTGAGGTTACCGTAGAAAGATTTGGAGGCAAAGTTTACAAAAGAAAGGTCTGTTCTGCATGGAAGAGGAAAGGTCACTGTAAAGTAAATTGTCCGGTGTTTGTCACCAAGGGACAAGGTACGTCATCTTCTGCACTAGTCATTGAAACATGTTTAGCATCAGTTTCTATCCATTCGTGGATAGTGGACACTGGAGCTACTGATCATGTTTGTTACTCTATGCAGGGGTTCGAGCTGACTAGAGAGCTTGAAGATGGCGAGGTTACCATCTCCATGGGAAATGCTGCTAAAGTGTCTGCTGCAACAATTGGAGATGTTAGTTTATGTTTTGGGAATAATGTTTTGACACTAAGAGATGTTTTGTTTGTGCCGTGTTTTCGGCAAAACTTGATTTCAGTTTTCAAACTTATTGATGATGGATTTTCTGTTGTTTTTTATAGAAGTGTTTCTATCATGAGAAATAACATTGTTATCTGTCATGGGTTACTGAAAGATTCTCTTTATGTTATTACTTGTTCAAACAAACCAACGGTGACAAAGGCATATAATTTGTCTAATCAACGAAAAAGAAAATTCTCTCAAAGTGAGGATATAACATATCTTTGACATTTGAGACTCGGTCACATCAATCTTAAAAGAATCAAGAAACTCGTTGATTGTGGAATTATGGATCCTATCCAGGTAGTTCCACATAGAGTTTGTGAATCTTGTATAGAGGGAAAGATGACGACCAGGCCCTTTAAGGCAACTGAGTCTCGAGCAAATGATTTGTTAGGCCTCATTCACTCTGATCTGTGTGGACCTATGTCAACACAAGCCCGTGGTGGGCACATATACTTTGTCACCTTTATAGATGACTACTCTAGATATGGATTTGTTTATCTACTTCACTACAAGTCTGAATGCCTTGAGAAATTCAAGGAATTCAAGGCCGAGGTAGAGAATAAGTTGAACAAAATCATAAAGATACTGCGATCTGATCGTGGTGGGGAGTACCTCAGCAATGAGTTTCTCCAGTATCTGGCAGATCAAGGGATTACCTCCTAGTGGACTGCACCTGGCACCCCTCAGCAGAATGGTGTAGCAGAGAGAAGAAACAGAACTCTGTTGGAAATGGTTAGATCAATGATGAGCTATGCCACTCTACCAATTTCCTTTTGGGGACATGCACTAGAAACAACTGCTTTTCTACTCAACTTGGTTCCCTCTAAATCAGTTCCTAAGACCCCGACCGAGCTATGGCAGGGGCGAAAACCCAATTTGTCCAGAATCAAGGTTTGGGGTTGTCCAGCATACGTGTTGAATAAGGAAGCTGACAAGTTAGAGGGAAGATCCAAGTTGATGCTGTTTGTGGGCTATCCCAAGCAAACAAATGGTGGTTTCTTCTATGATCCAGAAGATCAGAAAGTCGTTGTGAGTACCAACGCAAGATTTCTGGAAGAAGAATTCATGAGAAACCACAAGACCAAGAGCGAGATTGTACTTCAAGAAATTGAAGAGAACAATTCAAATCCATCAGGAGAACCCCATGGCAGTCTGAGCATACCTGGAATAGGTATGGAACCAGCTGCACGGCCGCCTGTGCAAGATGGTCAATCACAATTGAATGCACCTAACACAGACACATTAAAGGGGCATCGTCATAGTGGGAGGTTGCCTCGGTAGCCTAAGCGGTATATATTTGTGGGAGAGTCTTCTGACTTAATCCCTGAAAACGGACTGAATGATACTGACCCATGGACGTACGACGAAGCTATGAGAGACAAGGATGCTGATCAGTGGCGTAAGGCCATGGATTCTGAAATAGAATCAATTACAGCTATGGATGTGTACCAGAAATCCTTGCTGCCGGAAGGTTTTCGAGCCATAAGCAGCAAGTGGGTATACAAGAGAACGAAGGATTCGAGTGGCAACATAACGGCGTTTAAGGCCAGGCTGGTGGCGAAATGTTATAGTTAAAAGGAAGGTATTGACTATGATGAAACCTTCTCACCAGTTGCTATGTTAAAATCCATTCGCATACTTCTATCCATAGCAGCACATATGGATCTTGAGATCTGGCAGATGGATGTCAAAACCGCATTCTTGAACGGGTACCTTGAGGAAGGTCGTGACATCTACATGCAACAACCAGAAGGATATGTGCAGAATGATCAAGAGCATCTTGTCTGGAAGCTCAAGAAGTCCTTATATGGACTTAAGCAGGCTTCAAGGTCATGGAACAAACGTTTCGATGATGTGATCAAATCCTATGGATTTTCACAATGCGAAAACGAGAGTTGTGTGTACCGTTTATGTGTCAGTGGAAGCGTGGTTTTTCTTGCACTTTATGTAGATGACATTCTCCTATTTGGAGACAATGTGGAGGTGTTATCATGCATAAAAGGTTGGTTATCCGAGCAGTTTCAAATGAAAGATCTGGGAAATGCTGGTTACATCATTGGGATCAAAGTCCTACGTAATCGTAGGAAAATGATGTTGAGCTTATCTCAGGGTGCTTACATTGATACTGTGTTGGCTCGTTTTAGCATGGAAAATTCCAAGAAAGGTCTTTTACCTTATCGTCATAGAATTCGTCTTTCAAAGTCACAGTGTCCTGTGACAGAGAAGGAGAAGAATGAGATGTCTATAGTACCATATGCTTTGGCAGTGGGAAGTCTCATGCATGCTATGGTTTGTACGAGGCCAGATATATGCTATGTTGTTGGCATGGCGGCAAGATATCAATCCAATCACGGTCAGGCGCATTGGAATGCGGTTAAACACATTCTCAAGTATCTGAGAAGAACACGAGACTTATGTCTTGTATATCAGTGTGAGAACTTGTGTCCTATTGGGTACACGGATTTGGATTTTCAGGCGGATCAAGATGAGAAGAGATCGACCTCTGGATATGTGTTTACCTTGGGAGGAGGAGCTGTGTCTTGGAGGAGTGCGAAACAGAAATGTATCGCGGACTCTACCATGGAATCTGAATATGTAGCAGCTTCAGAAGCTTCAAAGGAAGCTGTATGGTTTCAGAGCTTCCTCCTAGAGCTGGATTTTGTTCCGAGTCTGCCTAAAGCAATCACAATATATTGTGACAATGCTGGTGCAGTGGCAAACTCGAAGGAACCCAGGTCTCACAAGGCTTCAAAACACATAGAAAGAAAGTACTACATCATACGAGAAATCGTAGCAAGAGGCGATGTGCAAATCCAAAAGATAGATACGAAAGAGAATCTAGCTGATCCATTTACAAAGGGCTTGCCTCAGAAGATCTACGAGGAACACGTTCGTGCTCTTGGACTGAAGATCTGAGGCTGGACATCTTATGTCCCATTTTGTAATAGCTAGATTGAATAGACACACTTAATACTCTGTAAAAGTAATGGTATTATGCTTTGAGTATAAGTGGGAGATTGTTGGGATTGTATACAGAAACCATAAACGATTAAGTGTTTGTATACTAGCCTTCATTTATGTGTTACATCAACAATTCTCGCTATTTGATAAATGTGAACATATAACAAACTATAATATCCTTTTATCTCGTAGATAGGGATGACCATATGGTGTGTAGGAGATCACAGAGGATCATATGGTTCGTTTGACCTAGCGAGATATAAACAGTATCACAGCTGAAACAGTCCCTGGATAGGCTGTTGGTTTAAGCTGCGGCACATCGGTTCATAAGTGGGCTTATCCTAGCTACTTGATGTGTCGGTACATGTTTATGTATTGATGGGATCAACAGTGGGATGTGCCATTCTCATTGACATATGAATGATCCAGATCCCTAACATACTTCCTATGATCTTAAACCTTACTGAAGGATAAGGGGCACACACGGATTGACCACACTTTGATCTGCTATGGTGGCGAGTCTTACATGTACTCTAATATCTGCATTTTGGGTGTTGGCAATTTGTGTGGGGTCTGCTTAGGCTGGATGTATAGGTAAGCATATCCGTTTCAGGATGGTGACATTCCCTGATGAGCTCACAAGGTTCTTTATGCTAAGTCCTGCAGGCTGAATGATTTGTTCAAGCATAAGAGAAAAGGAGTGAGTGGTATTAATCAGGAAATAAGAAATTAATTAATTGTGGTTGATTGTCATAAACCAAATTAATTAATGTATGTCTAAAACCTTAAATATGTGGATCATGTTAGTTTAATGCAACACGTTCCTTATAACGTGGTAATAAAGGGGCGAGTCAGCATTGTTACCGTGGTAAAGGTTAAAACAATGTTTTATTAATTAATTATGTTCTAGGTTGAACAAGGAAGGATTAATTAATAAAGAGGGCCCACTTTATTATTTGCATTTGATCCCTGGTCTGGCCCACACACTGCTCAAGCCCAATTAGGGTTAGGGTTTCTCAAAACCCTAACACTATATAAAGGATTTCTCTCTCAGATCAGATGTAACCACCACAGTATACTCCGATTCCGCTTCAAATCAGAAGATCAAATCTGAAGGAACACAATCAGAGTAATCGTTCCATTCCGCTTCAGATTTTACTTCATCGTTCATCCTCCGATCTAGATCTGTAGATCAAACGATTGAAGATCAGGTATTCTCTTGAATCCATCCTATGCAATTAATTTTGTAGGAGCATGCATAGGATTCGCATGGTTTATTTAATTGAATTTGTTTTTGATATCCTAAGAACGGTCCTGCAAATTAAATAACAACTAGTGTTGTTGACCGTAGACTCGAATCCTACAGGTGGCAAAGGGTTATAGTCAGAAAGAGGGCATAGGCTATGATGAAACCTTTTCACCCGTAGCCATGCTCAAATCCATCCGGATACTTCTTGCCATAGCAGCGCATTTGGACCTCGAGATTTGATAGATGGATGTCAAAATCGCTTTTCTAAATGGTTACCTAGAAGAAGGTAGGGACATCTATATGCAGCAACCCGAGGGTTACATGCGCAAGGGCGAAGAACATCTTGTCTGGAAGCGTAAGAAGTCCTTATATATGGACTTAAGCAAGCTTCAAGGTCGTGGAACTTACGTTTCAACGATGTGATTAAATCCTTTTCACAATTGGAGAACGAAAGTTGTATATACCGACTTTGTGTCAATGGGAGCGTGGTTTTCCTTGCATTATATGTGGACAACATACAAGAATTTAGAAACAACGAGGGAGTGATGTCGGAGATTAAGAGTTGGTTATCCGAACAATTCCAAATGAAGGATTTGGGAGAGCTGGGTACATCATTAGGATTAAGGTCTTACAGGATCGTAAGAAAATGATGATAAACTTATCCCAGGTATCTTATGTGGATACTGTGATAGCCCGGTTCAGCATGCAACTCGCCAAGAAAGGCTTGCTACCTTTCCGACATGGCATGCATCTTTCTACTGGTCAGTGTCCTGACACACAGAAGGAAAAAGATGAGATGAATCTTGTACCATACGCATCTGCGGTGGGTAGCCTCATGTATGCTATGCTGTGTACCAGACTAGATATTTGTTATGTCATTGGCATGGTAGCAAGATATCAGTCTAACCCTGAACAGGCGCATTGGACTGCGGTAAAACACATCCTCAAGTATTTAAAGAGAACTAGGAATAATTGCCTAGTTTATCAAAGTGAGGATTTGTGCCCTGTGGGTTATACAGATTCGTATTTTCAAGGGGACCAGGATGAGAAGAAATCGACCTCAGGTCATGTGTTTACCTTGGGAGGTGGGTCTGTATCTTGGAGGAGCGCAAAGCGGAAATGCATTGCTGACTCCACCATGGAGGCGGAATATGTCACCGCCTCCAAAGCTTCAAAAGAAGGGGTATGGCTCCGGAATTACCTCTTGGAGTTGGATGTGATTCCAAGTTTGCCTAAGAGTATCACAATTCATTGTGACCACTCTGGTGCAGTGGCAAACTCGAAGGAACCACGGACTCACAAGGCGAGCAAACACATAGAGAGAAAGTACCACATCATACGAGAGATCGTATCGAGGGGCGATGTGCAGATCAAGAAGATTGGCACTAGAGACAACCTAGCTGATCCATTCATAAAGTGTTTGCCACAGAAGGTTTACGAAAGACATATTTGTGGACTAGGTCTGAGGTGGATGCCTACCACTAGTAGTGGTTAATGTAATAGCAAGGCTAGATAGACACACTGTATACTCTGTAATAGCGAGTGTAATGCTTTGAGTATAAGTGGGAGATTGTTGGGTTTTGTATACTGAAAGTATTTATTACGATGAGTATACATTCAACAGTATTTCCTATCTGTTTAACAAACTTACATGCGAGTAACAACGATATCATCTTATCTCACCGATAGGGACGATCATACTACGTGTTGTAGATCGCAGAAGATAGTATGATCACTTGACCTAGTGAGATATAAATATTATCACAACCGAGACAACGTACAAGGATAAGTCTGTTGTTGTAGGATGCAACATAGTTGGAAAGAAGTAATATGTCTTGATTACTTGATATGCTGGTACGTGCAGTTGCGTTTTGATTGGATCACAGTGAGATGTATTCTACTGTCTAACACCAGAGAATACAAGATCTTGATCTTGATTGAGTCCAAACCCTAACAAAGGTTCAGGGGTATGCACGGGTTGACTGTTGCTTTGACTTGTCATGATGGAGAGCCTGAGACTGGAGTTAGGTTATTATATCCGAGTAATAGGATGGGGACATTCCCTGAGGAGCTCAATAACATTCATCGTGCTAAAGTCCTGTAGGCTGACTAAGTTCAAGCACGAGTGATAAGGTTTGAGTTGTACTGCTCAGGAAATAAGAAATTAATTAATTGTGGTAGCTTGTCAGAAGCTCCAATAAATTAATGAATGTCCAGTAACCTTAAATATGGGGATTCTCAAGGTAATGCAGCTCGTTCTCGTAACGTGGTAGTAAAGGGGTAGGTCAGTATTAATTATTTGGTGAAAAAGAATTAATATTAATTAATTAATTGTGTCCTGGGTTGTGGATATGAGAATTAATTAATTCATAGCTCATTTCCCACGTTTGGCCTAATTAAATATGTTGAATGGAGCCCAGTAGCCCATTAGGGTTTGCAACCCTAGGTCTATAAATAGACAGTTCTCTCTCTCAAACCCTAGTTACTTCATAACATTCAAATCAGTTGAAACCCTAGATCTAGAGAGAGGGGCGGTGCATCCAGTGTGTCTGGGAGGAGAAGAAATTTGACTCCGGCTTTCACATTCACAGTCCTGTGAAATCCTCACCAGTAGCAGGATTGAACAACATTGGGATACAAATCTGAAGATCTAATCTGAAGAACAAATTTCTTCCCTTCTTTATTTCCTTTTGATTAATCCTTGAAATTAGTTTAGTTCTAATTTCTATTTTCATAGTTTTAATCAAATCGCGTGGTTAAATCAAGGGATTGAAATTCAAACGCGAAAGATCGGATTAGACCTACAGAGTTCAGGTAAACTCGAATATCCACTGCATTAAATTCATAGGAGCATGCTAGGATTTATCGTATGTTAATTATTATCAACATCCATGAATGGTCCCGGTTTAATTGGATTTGGCGGTTCGGTTCGCCATGAAATCCCTACATTTGTAACTTATGGGTATCATTTTACCTATACAAAAAAGCAGTGGAAGCTTAAATCTTCCTTCAAGGGTCATCCTGGTGAAGATCTACTAGGAAATTTGATAGAAATATCAATCCTTTTATTTTATGTTTTGGTGAGACAAAGATTGTAAAAGTCATCTTAGTTAGTCTTCAACTTAGGTGCAAAAGTGTAAAGTCCTGTATAGGTTATTTATCGAGTTCTAAGCTAATACTAACGTCGGAAACTAGACTAGTCAAAAAGTCTAGTACGCGCGGAAGACTCAAATAAGCTAGAGGAACGCAGTACGACATTACAAGCCTGGAAGTAAAAGATCCTAACGGAGTATGGATTTTGTCAGTACAAATCCAATACAATATGGTGCAATCGCTTTTACCATACTAAGCAGCATGAGACCAAGT
>JAPKLW010000113.1:466655-548810 GCA_026898455.1 Plectranthus barbatus | reverse complement strand
ATGATTTTAATCCCGCACCAGTTCATGACGTACTGGAAGTAAACAAAGACTTTAAATCGCTTGCTTCCCGTATTGGAGACTTATTAAGCATTTCTATATATACAACCTATTATATATATAATATTTGCACTTATGTAATTTATTAGAATTATAAATAATGTTTGATACACTTACATTTTTTACAAGACTTAAACATAATAATTTTGCGCAACACACAGATAAAATGCTAGTACTATACTAAATAAAAGTAATCTTCTTTTCCGCCCAATCACATCAAAAATAGTTTCATCCCACTCAATTCCCATTCTCATATGCATAAACAGCCTTGTGCATAAGTGCATTGCCCACATAAATTGTACTGTTTTGTGTGATTAATCTTTTCAACATCCAATTAATAGTTTTGTTGTTGTTGTTTATCTACATCAGCGAGTTATTTCAATCAAAAAAGTTTGAATCTATGTGTATTTGTGATCGGTTACTAGAAAAATATTTGCTCATGTATTCATGGAAAATATCAAATAAATCAATTATAATTAAACTTAGTTCATTTTTTGTTAATTGCATATATTGTCACCAAAATTAAAAGGTTATAAAAATAATATGAACTAAAAAATAGCAGAGCATCATATCAATTAACATAATAGATTATCCTGAATTTTTGAAAAGGCGATAGCCAATATATTATGGATTTAAACTTTAATGGTGACATCTAAATTTAATGGGATTTAGTTTAATGCAATCTATTTAAAAAAATAGCCAAATAAACTTAGAGTATGGACGATTTGTGAAAATAAAGTTCATTATCGATTGAGTTGATTTCGGCATAAAAGCTTCAAATGAGAGGGGCAATAATATTCTTTTTGCAATTTTTAATCATAACCAATTATATGCGCAATTTTCAATCATGATTAGTTATGTATTGCAATTTTACGAGATATATATTATAAGGGTCTTACTTATTTAATTTGTAAGTATAAGGATATTGAAGAGTACTACTTATCTATATAATATAAAATTGTATTTTCGTTATTCAACACTTTTTATTTACACAACTATAATTGCATGTTATATCATAAATAATTTGAAATCTTTATAGTAATATTTAAATATAATAATCCGGTGCAACACACTTACAAAATTTATAGTATAATATGAAAATGGTGCAGTTGCAGCAACACTTAATAAAACAAAGTTAAATCTATTTTCACGAACAGAGGTAGACTTTAAATCTCCAAGGGGGCTTAATATAGTTTTGTTTGGGTAATATGTTATGATTTTATTAAAAAATACTCCTTCGTCTTATTTGAATTATAATACTTATCAAATTGGGCGTCTCACATTTCCAAAAATGACAATATTTTTACAATCAACAAAAAAATATTAATTTTCACTAACTAATTCTACACTCACAACTCTTAATTCTCGTGTCGAAAAAAAATGTGACAATTGGTACGAGACAGAGGGAGTACTAATAACTTAGAATTCGTGACCACCCTAATTAATATGTTGTTATTAGGTCTCATGGCTCGTTGAAAATCGTAGTTGTGTCATGTGTGTAGAAACTCACTCGTTCGACAAATATTAGCTTCCAAATTTAACAAGAATCAGATTAACAGAAACACATGGCAAATTATCTTAAAAGTTAACTCAAAACATATTTCATAACATAACTCAGATGGGAGACTTCAGATATCCGCCGCCGCCTCAGCCGGAGAAAGGTAAGCTGCACGCATTGCCGCCGCAAATTAGGTCAATGACAACACTCACATACACAGCTATAACGCCCATATGGCTGACACATCGAAGATATATGTAGTGAACTTTAAATAAGTGATTTTGAGACCCACCTTCATTTTTCTTCATATCCTACTCATTCAAAAAGAAAGTGCAGTAATATCAATCTAGAAGCTCAAAAATAATTTAATTATTATATAAAACTTGAAATATGAAAATTGAGGATATGAATTAAAGATCTTAAAATTCTAAGTTAAAGACTCAAAGATTATAAAATTCTAAATTCAAAACCTCCATAACATGTTTTCAATTGAGAATTTCAGATCATTTAGGTTCTAACTAGGAAACTCATCTTTCGAATCTAAATTTATAACCGAACAATCTTGTAAATCCAGCATTGATAATTCTAATTAAAAAACTAATATGGCTTAATTATTACTAAAAGTTATATATATATATATATATAATATTTTTTCAATTTTATTAATCCCGCTTTAATAATGTTGAGGATATGATCACTCCATTAAAGTGAGTTCCCTGACAAATAATTAGCACTAGGGCATCAAAATATATAAGACGGCTACATCGAAGCATGCATTTCATAAACCCTAGTGAATAACGTACCCCAGCTTGAGAGAAGTATCAGACATGCTCCTGTCCTCGTCGGGACAACGGCCGTAAGAATTGGTGATCGACTCAGCTGAACTAATTCCTTGCTCCGTGGCGTTTCTTGTACATCCCGGCTTCTGCATCGATCCATGCACATTTCCTTCATCATCTCTACTACTACCAAAAAAGAAAAATAAAAGAAAAATGAAGAAAGATATGCTTCACAAGTGTACCTCAGCTTGCTGTTTCAGCATCACGTTTTGTTCCAATAGTTCTATTTCCTGCATTCTTACAAAAGATTGTCAGTCAAATGAAAAGTTCCTGTTTGTGTAGGAAAAAAGATGTATAGGTTTTGGAACATGCCCTCGTCTTCAGCTTGCAGATCTCGCTCATAAGCTTGTCATTCTGCAATCCATGGAGACATGTACATTTAAGTTTGATCATCGAACAGAGACAACATGGATAAATACACATGTTAGACATATAAATAAGACATTGGCGGTTTCAGGCGCTTTATTAGATTTTTACCTAACATGAAAATGATGTAACTAACCAAAAATATTAGCTCACAATAATAATAATAAAACACTGTAGAACTCATTCACATAATTAATCTTAATACTATATATAAATATAGGGAGCGGATCAAGTAAGAAAAAATCTCCTGTAAGAAAAAAGAATGAATCATATCCATCAGATCTTAATAAATCAATGATTGATATAAAATCAAGCAACAACTAAAACACAATCAAGCAATTGCTTGATTGCATATCAACCATTGATTTATTTAGATCTAATGGATAGGATTTATTCTTTTTTCTCATATGAGGATTTTTTTCTCACGATCCCTCCTCTATAAATATATATATAGTATGACTAGAAAGTCTCGGTTTCTTTTCATTCTCAACCCCTCATACTCTCTTCTTCTTTTTCAGCATTCTTTCTTCTTAACGACTCATCAATGACTGGAGTTGTTTTTTAAAAATATAATATCATCATATTACTAAAACTAAAAAAATTCGGTTAGAAGGAACTAAAGCTCATCCCAAATATTATATCTAGATCTATTAGGAACTAGTGGTGAGGAAGAAAAGGGAATTGAGAATAAAGAAGAAAAAGTTGTGACTTGTGATGGGACAAGGAGGAAGAGGAACTCAATTTTTTTTTTTAATTTTTTTTTTCTTTTTATTCCTAAATCTTTAAATGTACTCCCTCCGTCACAGCAGAATAAACTCTCTTATCAAATCGGGCGTCCCAACTAAATTGGTCCATTTCCAAAAGTGGCAATCTTTTCACACTCAACAATAAAATATTCATTCCACTACTCACAACTTTTAATTTTCGTACCGAAAAGAAAAGAGCCTAATAAATCGAGACGGAGGGAGTATTTATATTATGGAGGTAAATTTTAACATATGAGATTTTGTATATGATTGATCATGATTATTTGTACTTAATTTCTTAATCTTTTCATTATGAAAATATAATCAAATTTCTACTAAAAACTCGTGAATCCACCACCAATTTCAAATATAAAATTATAAATAAACGGAGACAAGGAAACCTTAGTTTTTCCGACGCGGCATAAAGCTGTCTCCACCATTTTCTCTAGCCTCCCCAGTTCATTCATGCCAAGCCCTTGGAGCTCTTCTCCCTTGAGCTGTCTACACAAAGATTTTGCTTTCAACATTGGATTTATGAGCAATAAAACAAGGAGCACGAATTCATACTTGAGTTCAAGAGTCGTGTCCACGAGCTCCTTGCTGATTGCAGCATAGTTATCACCTCCCGCCTGAAAAAAAAGGTAAGCCCAACTAAGCATTATATTAGTTAGTAAACAACGAGTTGCATACAAAATTGTGTTAAAATAAATACTTAATTTAATTTTCATCCTCATGTCCTATTTTTCTTTGCTTTCAATTCCTTTTTCTATTTAACAAGAGGGACTAGGACTAACACCCCCAACCTCTACATAGATACACGTAGTGTTAGTGAATACGAATCAACTCATCCCCATCATGGAGTTTGGTGGTCAAATTACTTTGTTTTTAATGAACTGATCATGATGAGTTCCAGTAGTTCCCATTTAAGTTGTGTACCGGATTTTAATAAAAAATCTACTCCCTCCGTCCCGAATAAATTATCCACTTTGATTTTGTACAATAACCAATATACGAACAGAGATAGAGGAAATTAATATTGAAGTGGGACAGAGGAAGTATGAACAAATTCATTCATTTTCGGATTCAATTTCTAGACCTTGTTACATTATTTTATAATAATATTATACCGGCACATATAATTAAAAAATAGAACTCTATAATAAATTATTTAATATGATAACTATTAAATATTGAAGAAATAGATATTTGAGGGATTAAAATCAATTCCATTCCCTCTCCTTTGTATAAAAGAATACAAACAGTTAGAATGAAATTAATGATCACAACTTTTGAGAATTGAAATGAAATGCTACATCATTTCATATAAAAGAACACAACATTTGATTTTAAATGAATTTATGCTATCTTTTGTGACATTAGATTAAATGTCGCATCTCTTTTAAAAGGACACAATTTGAGACATAAAATTATAAATAAACGTCTTTAATCCTCTTCTCTACCCATCACAAAAAAGAGAAACATAATATAAAGAAAGTAAGAGAGGGAAAAGATATAAAAGATCCAAGAAATCAAATGAGCTAGCATCTAAGGAGTAAGGAGAATATTAAAGTTGTTTTATGAATATTCGAGGTACTTATCAATTATAATATCTCTCACAACGTAAGTACTACATCCGTTCCGGTTTATTTGTCCTTTTGAAATTTAGTACAATAACCAATGCGAGTAGATATAGAGAAAGTTAATATTTTATTAATGAGTTATTATTAACTTTCAATTTTGGGTAAGACGACAATTAAATGGGACGGAAAGAAAGAGAGACAATTAAAGTGGAACGAAGGGAGTATTATTTAAATGATTCTATAAAAATTAAACAACAGATCTCTCACCTTTATCAAGATGAGGAATATCATTAACATAGGAGGTTTGTGAACAAAATATGTAGTTTAATATGAACCTGGAGGGGTTGCCCGGATCGGTTGTTGCTGTCCGTTTGCAGATTGTGCCTTTGGATGACCTGCATCATGCTTCAAAATCCACCAATATTAATATATATATATATATATATATATATATCAACCCACATTGACTTTTACCAACAGAAATTGTGGTAGAGGATTTCAAGTGTTTGCGCATAATCAAACATACTAAAAAATTTGGAAATAAAGTGTTGCAAAATATAAGTGGCCACATTTAGATCAACATTATTCAATATAATTTGACATTATTTTTGACACGTTGCTCACTAAATCTATGAGTGCGATTAAATTAAACAGCAAAAAATTATGTTATAAATATCAACAAATTTTAATATAGTAAGAAAATTCACCACTTCAATTTTCAAAATGATATAAGTTTAGTTTATAATAATTGAATAATGTTTTTAGACGTGGGTCAAGTATTGTCTCATATAACACGAATAGATGTAAGGATAATAAAACTTGAACTAATTATATGAAGCCCTTGGGCTTGAAGATAATTGGGGTTGTCATTAATTTTGGATTTGTTTCCTTCTCAATTAATTTCCTATCTTATTAAGGTTTAAAAAAGGCTAATTTTCAGTCTTATTTCATTATTGTTTCAGTTTCTGATATAGTTTATATTAGGGTTTGATTCGCAACCTATATAAAGCTTTTCGTGAAGTTTTTCTCTTTTTGAATCATGTGGTTCGCTTAGAGATTCATATCGACTTATCAAATGAACTTTCATTCTGTTTGAGACATTTTCATGCATCCAGTGTTGTTGGAGCGAGTTGCTCATTTGGTCATACGGTTACTTGAGGGTTTGCCTTGAAGTGCTGAATTTTCACCCTTATTTGATTAGTGTCCATGTACATATTGATGTGGCATATGGTATCATGGTAGATTTGTTTAGTTTGGCCAATACCATATATCATTTTATGTTTTTGCTCGAGCTCTACAAAATGAAAGTTTCATAGAAAGTTCTAGGGGATTGTCACATATATGCATAGAGAGCTCATTTTCTAAAACTAAAAATTCTGAAAAACTTACTAAAATATACTTAAACCTAAGCATTATAAGTGTGTATGTAATTATATTATAAACATTGACAAAATATACGGACTAAAAACATATATATTTAGTTTGGCTATGTTCCATCAATATCACATATAGAAAATGGAGAACTTAGTGATCTTAAATCAAATTAAAATCTAAATCTCAAATTTTAACATCTCATTCTCTAAACCCTAAACAACTTTCTTAAAATTGTTAGATTAATCTAATTTGATCATTTTATGCATTAAATGAACATTACTTATAACGAGTTAAGGGTCCTAACATCATATATAATACACTAGTTGAACGCTTTATATATAATTAATTGGTCATAATTTTGAGTAATATTGACATATTTTTATGTTTAAATAATGAACTCCAATTATAAAAAAAAGGTTAAGGGCCATGATAATGTAGAAATGCAGTGTATTGTGTCTACCAAAATATCATAGATGTGGTTACATGCCTACTAATGATTTCCTTTATGAAAATAAAACATATAAAAGTATATATTCATGCCAATGGTAGAAGTTAAAAGAGAAGTTATGTTCTAATTGCCGTGTGATGATTTATGAAAACTAACACCATAATGTTTCTATCATGCTAATTGTTACTTTAGCCAAGAAAAGTAACTAATGTTGATATATAATTAGTAACTAATAAAGAAAAACTAGAAAACAAACGTGTGCAAGAAAAACTTAAAAGAGAGAGATTCTAGAAGATATTGAAACAAAGTTGATGATTGTTAAAAGATAAAATTAGAAAATAGTTTTTTTTTTTTTAAAAATCAATTTGTAACAAGTAATTAGTTTGATGTCAATTATTGTTTAATTGTATATAAGTATTTTAAATGCAAAATTTAAAATCCAAACTAAATGAACTAACATAAAAGAGAAATGAAAAGTGCATTTCATTTAAAAGCTTTCCCTAACTAATTATTGACCAACGATTGTGGAGTTGAAAGTTTTCAGATAGAAAATAGAGAAGAGACAATCAATCTCAAAATTTCTCATTTACATGTCTTGAAACATGAAATCTAAATTAATGGAAAGTTTCTCAAGAATCCAAAATAATGTTGAAAGGTTGTTGAAAATTATTTAGTTTTGATGGATATATTAAAAATCTCCAATAAGTTAATCTATTGTATTGAACTGACTTAGTTAAACTGAATTTAGATTTGTAATATTATATAAGTTCAAGTGTTGTAATAGTTTGAATCCGAACAACCTAAGACTTGAAGGCACGAAGAGTTAGCAGATAAGACGAACAAGTTCATCTGATATCCACAACTGATCAATCGACAATTATTAGAAGAAAAGAATCATAACTAAAGGTCTAAAGATTCAAATGAGAAAGTTGTCAGTAGAAAGTAATCTTTAACTAACTTTTTAGTTATAATGATGTCTCAGTTGATTAGCTAAGACAAGGCAAGGATCAACTGACAGTTCAGGACGAACCGACTACTGAGAAGAATGATGGACAATCAAACACAAAGCTAAGCTGACTGAAATCCTATATTGATATTTTATGTCATTCAAGATGTCCTATCCAAATACAGTATTAGCAGAGATGCATAATATCGTACTAATGTTAACCTGCAAGAGAAGATGAATGATTTTAATTCACCAACGACTACATTTTTAATAAAATCTATAAGTACCCATCTTAGAATAAGAGCAAAAAAGTAGGAGAAGTTGGTTAGCAAAGTTGTTGGTGTTGTTGATTAGATATCGCTAATGCTATTAAAGCTCTTATCTTTCCGTGCATCTTTAGCACGTGACCTTCATCTTTCTTTCAGACAAGATCACTGGAGTCATCTAGTTTTTCTTTAGTAAAGGCTAGAGATTACAGACCTGTGAAGGTAACTCAAATATTCCTATCCTGCTACTTAGACTTGTGGAAGCTTTCAATCAGTGGAACAACCAACGTTACAACCCATATTCAAGTATTGTGTGCAGCTAAGGACGTGGAGTATGATAAAACTCAACTAACTGCCATGACCTTCGACAAAAGTCAAGCTGAAGATTCTCACTGAAGAAGATCAATAGATGTATCCAGTGTTCAAACACCGTATATAACTGAAAATAGTAGATTACTTTCCATGAAAGAAGAAGAGTTGACGTAAGATTTGTTAACATCTGAACTACTATAAACTAGCGTACTTTATTTTAAGTTCTTTACTTTCAGTTCTCACGCACTCAAATTTAAACCCAACGACTATCCTTATATGTTGGCATATAATTGTGAACTGAACCCTTAATTTACTTGTCTATGAATTCAAACTTTTTTAAAAAAAAAATAGTAACTGAATTCTGGACTCACACAATTATAAATTTCCGTTTCCCCCTACACAATTAACTCTATTTTTTATATGGACCCAACAAAAGTTTGAGTTTTTCCACATAGAATAGAATGTGTTTATATTTAAGCACATGAAGAATATAGTATATATGATATTTATAGTATGAAAGTTTTTTTGGTAGAGGATGAAAAAAATATAGATTAATTTCATAACCTCTTATTTTAAGATATTTATGCATGAAATATGTGCGACTATAGATGGGTCTTCGAAAAGACATTCCGCACTGTAAATTGTAAAGTTAATTGTGTGTTGATTTCTTAATAATTATACTGCCACTTCTAATAACACGCAGACCAATACATTACTCAACCCACGCTTTTATTTTATTTTTTCATTATTCGTAATAGTATACAATGCTCCAAATTTTTCATATTTAATAATAAACAAGTGGCAAAATCTAATATGGGGGTGTCTCACGATTTTTAATTTATGAAATTATTATTTTAAATGATTTATTTACTATCATTTATCAAGCAATAATTATTTGTTGGGGTGTGATAAGTGAAGAAAAAAAAACTTAGGTATGATAACTCCATTACAACTATATAAATAAAAATACAACAAGTGTAGTATTTGTATACAACTTTTGAAGATGCAATCTATTTAAAAAAAGTATCTTAAAATTAATCGATGTGACGTGGAAAATGTTATGACATAGAGGTTGCGTAGATGCTCTATAAAAATAAAGAAAGGAATAAGTTAGATTAAATGAAGTGCAACCTAAAATTGACTTACCATAAGTTTTTAATAAATTATTAGGATTGACATATTAGCACTATATTGAATCTAAAACTCATAAAAAAGCTAATCAGAAACAAAACTCAAGAAAATAATGTTGGATTGCTTTTGGAATTCCAAGAAAAAGATACCATGTTATAAGATGACACTTATTACATCGACACTTAAGTCACAAGAAACATATTCTTGGAGCTCGATGAAAATGAGTGACTAATTTGACATCTAAAATCTCGATAACAAGAGAATGAAAGCAAGATTTTAATTGATTTTAAGAATATGAGAGTCATGAATTAATTTAGAATGCTTATTATTCTAGTAGAGTTGTGTTCATAAAAGCAATGAATAATATAAAATGATTCATTAACTATATATAGTCTTTCAAGGTTTCAATGATCACCATAAATAATGCTTGATTTGATAATTTAATACTGACGTTTAACTCTACTTACCTTAACCATGCATGAATCTTTCTCTCAATTTCTATCTCTCTCACCTACTTTTGAGGGTAAAATCATGACTCAAACAAATTAAAGGAATCAGAAAGTGAAATGAGGAGAAGCTAAATTGTCCCTTACAAGATTTGTAAGACCCATCGTGACAGATATATGTATAAGTTCTATATTTCAAGAGATTTTGGAATCAATCTTCTCTTCTCTCATCTATTCTCTCTTATAAAAGGTGTTCTACATCACATCACAACACGCACACATATATATATATATATAACATTTGAAAACATAATTATCATATATATGTATGCATAGTTGGTGCAACTATAATAGGAAATGAAATAATATTAGTTATATTGTGAAGAATAACTGCAATTTCCATGAGCTAATTATAAAATTCTTTTTCCAAGAAATGAGAGATCCCAAATAAATGGTGCTTAATTGTGCAAGTACAAATAGATAAACTGTCAAATTTAATTCAATAAAAATATGTGAGTATCTAACTTATTCATCATCATCTTAGACTGCTAAAGATAACTGCTTATCGTAATATTCATATTTTGTTAAAAAAAAAAAAGTAATTTCTAAAGTATTGAATAATTATGAAAACAATAGGCACTGTAGCCTGATGTGAAAAAGTCTTGTCAAACAAATATTCCCAACTGAACTATTTTTCTCTTTTATGTCGATTACATAAATATAAACCAAAAATTGCCTATTTCTTATTTATTCTAGTAAATATTCATAGAGTATGTAGAGACAAAATACACCCTTATGAATAAACCAATTAATAGAGAGATACATTTCTCAGCAAAAGCTAGCTCAAGAGAAAAGCAAATTCAAATGCATATGGAGTAATACAAAGTTATACATACATGTGACTAAAAGGAAAAGGAAGAGAAAAATAGAGAAGCAATATAATGGGAGGTAATTAAGAAATTTTCTTGAGAATGAAGTTAAGCATATGAATATGATAGATTGCATGTTTATTACATTTCAGACCCAAAAAAAAGGAAGATGTCCTATGCATTAATTTTGCCGATTAAATCAGAACACATCGTACGAAGATGCAGCAAAGAGTGCAGTGTCTTGGATGTTTAACTCATAAAAACTCTTACCATAAAATCACACGTACAATTTACACTAATATTTTCGAATTCTCATACCAAAAGTTACACATACTTGAGAAAACCTCCGAAGGCCAACTCTCATGACCGAAAACAACATTGTTCTTGTAAAAGAAAACATACGATAATAGTAGACAGTCTGCATTTTCCTCACACATAAAAGATATATAGAAAGAGAATTTCTCAAAGCATTTAAGCTATCGGCAGACAAGAAGATATTTAGAAATCATGGAGACGCAGCATACATCAGCTCAAAACTTGTGTCTATGCGAGTTTGTGGGGTACGTGTGTTTCAGTCCTTGTGTGTGTGTGAGAGAGAGAGATAGAGATAAGTAAGTACCTGGAGCTGGAGTAGTCGAAGAGCTTTCCGGTGGCCGAGAAAACAATGAGAGCAATATCAGCATCGCAGAGAGTGGCGAGTTCTTGAGCTTTCTTGAAAAGCCCTCTTCTCCTCTTGGAAAAAGTAACCTGTCTCGATGTCAAGTTATCGATCTTCTTGATCTGAATCTTTTGCCTCACCATCTTCCTACAACCCATTGGCATTGCAGCTCAACAATATTATAATTAATTCTTTAAGTGTGCAGTCAGTGTGTGTGTGAGAGAGAGATGTAGAGGAGAGAGAAGGGGGGCTTTCCCTTTGAGATATGGGTTTTCGATAAAATTTTAGATGGTAAGGAGCAGCCCATATCTTCAAGTACAACACAGAATCCGAAAGCAGAAACCCTTCTTCCCAAAAATCAAAGAAAAAAAGGGAAAGCTCACGCACGCAAGGCAGAATCTTGTACAAATTCAGAAAAAAAAAAATAAAAAAGAACATGTACCAGTATTTATATATATAAATGGGGGAGACAAGCAGGAATGCATAGAGAATTTAAATAAAAAAATGGAAACTTTTAATAATATGTTTGCATTTCCTAATTCAGGGAAGAAATGACATCACCTGCAGAAGAGGAAATGAAATCAATCAAGCTGCGAAAGCCACCAACCCTAGAGAGAGAGAGAGAGGAAGTGAGAAACAACAAAGAGAAAAAAACAACCCAAATAAGCCCATGAATGAATGCGCTAAAAGTAGTTTGCAAGTAGCCGATAAGAATAGTGGGGCTGGGTGTGGGGTACAACCGTAGAAGGAGACCGATGCAAAATCCAGGTTTAAATTTATAAAAATATCTTTTTATACATAATACATTATGACAGTGTGGATGTTAGACATATATTTAATATTGTCATGTTTTATATTGTCAGGTCTAACTTTGTCAGCGTCAGTGTTAGATTTTTCATAACTCCGGCACTGTGATGTTAATCTTATCATTCACTGCCTTTTCAGGGTTGTTACAACTAACTCCTATTTTTTAGGGATCAGTTTTATCTCGATTTTCCCACATTCTTATAGGTCCTATTTATTAGGGATCGTGTATATTATTGCTACTAACCATATATTATTATATATTATTGTTTTAT
The DNA here is from genome assembly GCA_026898455.1 of Plectranthus barbatus. Taxonomy (NCBI): domain Eukaryota; kingdom Viridiplantae; phylum Streptophyta; class Magnoliopsida; order Lamiales; family Lamiaceae; genus Plectranthus; species Plectranthus barbatus. The sequence continues at coordinate 536,195 of JAPKLW010000113.1, read as the reverse complement.
CTTATGCATGCTTGTAGGGAAGTTGTTACAATTAACTTCCAACTAACCCCTATTTTATAGGGAACGATTTTGCTTCAGTTTTAAGTTATTTTACAGGTTATAAATAATATGGGAGTACCTCCACAACTAAACCATCCACCCACGTGAGTTATGTGGTTGATTCAAGCAAAAGCAAATGATCAAATGGAAGTGGGAGGAGATCATGGTCCACGTCTGAAGTAGTGGAGAAGTGGACATCATCTTGAGTGCTCCAAGTCTGAATAAATAGGCAGATCGATGCTGGAGAATGGTTGAGCGATTACAATATTCAAAGATACAATCTCTAATAATTTGTCCTGCCTTGCCCGTACTTTCAATCTCTCTCAACCAGCTTTCTCTCAACATAATCCATCTCCGGAAAGGTGCTTCCAACGGTGGAGGAGTCGAGTTTTAGCCTTGTGCATAGATTGTTAGTTTGTTGTCCATAGGTGTTGTCTCAACGTCTATGTAACTCTGGTGAATCTTTAACATTTGCATGTTGAAGTAGTAAATTCGGGCACTATATTCTATCACATTAATTTAAAATACATCATATTTTATCCTCTTTATATCTCGAAGCATAATCTATTCGACATGCTACGCTGCAATCACTTTCGCCTAAATTCAAAACACAATATTTTTATACAATACACAAAGAGTTGGTCTCCTGAGAGACGGTCTTTCTATTTTTTATTGTGAGACGGACCTTAATACATCATTTCAATAAGTTAAATACATCATTTTATTTTTAAAAATTACATTATTTGCAACAAAAAAATATATCATTTGCAATAAAAAAACACATCATTTCATTAAATTTGTCTCATAATAAAAATGGTGAGACATCATTTGCTATAAAGAAATACATCATTTCATTAAATTCGTCTCATAATAAAAATGATGAGACCGTCTCATCTAAGAATTTACCATACACAAAATATATAATTTAGTGAAACTAATGAATAAGTAAAAACTTGTATAAGCTGGATTCACAGTATTATTTTGTGAGACTCATTTAAATTAATCATATATTATTTAATCAAATTCCACAGTAAGGGATATATTTTCTTAGAAAATGATTAACATTCTTTAATAAATATTATATATTTATTCAATAAATAACGTATAAAAATTCCTTTATAATATGAATTTTATGAGATCCATCTCATATAATTTTTACGTGAGATGGTATTTGTTAAATGAATATTTCAATTGTTTTTGTATTATTATGACATTATTTATAAACAAATATATCATAACTTGTGAGGACAAAAATTCATAGTGTTTTTATCTAATTGATTCTTAGGGAAAATGTATGATAGTTAGCCTAATATTATTTGACTTTTCTACGTATAACTAATAAATTGATTCAATAAACATGTTAAATAGTTGTTGCGTCACGAGATCGTCACGAGATTATGAAATATAATTATTTTAATTGGTGAGTGACAGTTTTAAGGACAATTAATTAGCTCTTAAAGTGTTGGCAGGCATTTTGTGCAATAAGGACCGGGAAACCTAAATTATGGGTATGATTTCAATTTAATTCAAATATTCGGAGGTTGACTCAATTAACTCCAACCAAAATGCAAGTTAGGATCGAAATATTTTGCCCGAAAAAAAATTTAGTCCAAATAATTTGGGACCGAATAAGCCGAGGTCAGATAGGGTTGAGCCCGAAATCCGATGGTTTAGCCCGATTAACCCGATTATTATTTTTATTAATATATTTATCATAATTATAGTACTAAAATCTACTTATAATATTTAAGATCATATTATTAATTTCGTTTTAAGTTATATAATTGTATTAGTTCAAATAGTATTCAATACGTAGTTAAGTTTATTTAGTTTTGAAGTTAAAACATATTCAGATATGGCTAAAATGAAAAATAATATGTTTTTAATAGTTAAATTCATCATTATCTAAAAATTTGTGATGTGTTATGCATTTTTTATAAAAAAAGAAGTAATATTTTGTTTATTTTTTATTATTTAAAATATTAAAAAAGTGAAGAGATATTAAAAATAAAAAATAATTAATAAATTCACTGGCCCCACGGGCTAGCCCAAAAACTAAAGGGTTAGGATTAGAGTCAAGATCTTTTTACTCGAAAAAATTTCAGCCCGATTTGACTCGAACCGGTTAACCCGCAGTTTGATAGGATTGGTTCGAAACCTGACGGATTGATCCGATTGACATCTTAGGTGTGTGTAAGGATATGAAATTAAAATGGTATATCACATACAAGCGATGCACAAATATTATATTTTATTATAATAATTTTATTATATTTTTTAAAAATTATTTATTTTCTTGTATATGTAAGAATAATATTAAATAAATATTTCTTTATATATTTAAGAAATTATGAAATGCTTCTTTTTATATAGTGTGTGTCAATGACACACTAAAATTACTATATTTTGATTTTTCGTAGCTTGTGCATGATAATTTCTCTTTGATTTTTTTAGAACTTTATATTATGAGTTAGTTAAAGTTTTTATGACTAATTAGTATTGCACTCACGCAATGCGTGGGAAGTGTTGATACGCAATTTCATGGTTCTTTTTTAATACGAATACTAGATAAAATAGCTTAAGAATGGAATAAAAAACAAGTAAAACTTGCCTTTGTCTTCTTCGTCTTGGAAAGTGATTCGGTCCAGACTTGTACCCCCAATGAACTTCCCTTTGTCTTCTTCGTCATTTTTCCTTTTTGGTGTTTTATGGGCTTCTTTCTCAGATTTTCTTTTTTGATGGGCCCAAAATGGGCTCGCACATTTTTGGTGTCATGATAATAGCCCCCCAACTTTGTCCGTACTGATAAGGAGTTCGACAAGGCCGAAGCAATTAATTCAGCCTATAACTTACCTGCAAGAATCAAAGAAGAAGAGTTTCAGGACGTAGAAGAGTTTCAGTATCATGATTACAGAAACAATCAAAGATTATGGAAACTCTTTACCCCGAACCATAATCCGTGTATTTTCAAGACGTAGAAGAGTTTCCGTATCATGAGCCCTAACACTTCGAATGTTAGGAGAATATTGGTTAGGGATTATCCGCGAGTTTCCTCTTACGAATCACCCATCTTTGACTATATGGAAGATTTTTTATTTAGGGATCATCTATGAGTTTTGTCTTATGAATCACCCTGAGTCCGTAACTGGCTAAGTTCGACTCTTCCACGCAAAGAATACTCTTCACAAGATTTTTAGTGTGCTTTTTGTATTTGCATGAGTGGGGAGCGACCCTGGGCCCATAGGCACTTTGCCCGAAGCTTACCCCGTATATGATTATATACTGGATTTGTGCTTCGGATACGTATAGTCATCGAAGAGTTGTTCTAATTAGAGTGCTTCGGACTGCAATACTCTTAACTCCTCGGAATATGTTGGCTTACCCGGCTAAGGGTTTTTGCCTTTCCCAAATTTTTTTATATGTCGAAGCCTACTGCTCCGAATCACTTTGTCGCCCGAAAATGGTTGGGATTCGTCAAGTGGTCTTTTCAAAATTTGAATTTGAAACATTGTGACATGTGTCCCTTCTTGATTGGTTCTGGCCATATAACCGAGACATATACTGCTATAAATATCCCGAATTTTCCCATTTTACCTTTTATTTTACCTGCGCACTTCGGAGCTCTTCAGCCAAGAATTAACTGTACCCGTTCGAACTACTTCAAGGGTTAGTTGATTCTTTTGACCGAATAACTTTTCAAATATGAGTAGTTTGAGTAGTAACAACTCTAGTGATAGTAGTAGCATGATTTATCATTTTCCGTACATGTATAGTCGGGTTTAGCCCCCAACATTTTTTATCCATATTATGACAGAACTTTAAGGGAGCTTTAGTGCAAACCGCTTCGGACATAGATGACATAGTGTTTCGTTCTATTTTAAGCAATATAATTTATCCTTTAGGATGAACCCCATCGCTCCAGACGAAGATCATCGTCCGTACCATCCGTCTCATGCCTTTTTCGGCCAGACTTTCAAGTTCGGGTCTGTCTCCCTTTTCACTTATTTTTTGTCAAAATTCTATTGCTTCTTGAAGGAATTACTGGCAAACTGAATTGTCAATCCATAGCCCAGACTGAATATTGAATATAAAAAAGAAATTGCTATGCCTATAATAAATTCTAGCATGCTCCTATTGAAATGCATAGATTGGTTTGTGTACCTAGATTGTATGAACTCTGAAATGGTTGTGTAGGGATTTGATCTTCAATCCTCTTTTTTGCGCAGGAAGATTTAATTCTACAAGATGAAGGAATTAAATCTCTAAATATAATATAGTTAAATTCGAAAATAAGGAAGAGAGAGAAGAAATAGATCTACCACATCTGATCTTTTGATCTGTATCCCTTGCTTCGATCCAAATATCTAGTGAAGATTCCCTTCGGGTTCTGTGCCTATCGAGAAGCATAATTTTCTTCCCCTTCTCAGATCACAAAATTGCCTAATGTAGCTCCCAATCTCTAGCTTGCTGCTTAGAAACTTATGATCTTGTGGTGTTCTGTGATCTGAGAATCAGACGGGTATATATAGGACAAATCTGATCTTAGATGGGCTTGACATTTTCATGGGCCAAATCAGGGACCAAAATGCAAATAACAGAAAAAGACTATTAATTAATTAATTTCCATATTCAACCCAGAATATAGTTAAATAATTCTTATTGATTCATGTCCTACCTCTTTGTTAACACGTTATGAGGAACGGGTTGTATAGGCTCCGTATATCCCCATATTTAGGGTTATAGATATTTATTAATTAATTTGAGCTCTGACAAGCTCTGAAATCAATTAACATCTTTTATTATGGAGTCAATCCACTCAACCTTTTTCACTTATGCTTGAATTTAATCACCCTGCAGGACTTTAGCATAACGAACCTTTTGAGCTGCTCAGGGAATGTCACTATCATATACTGGATATGGTTACCTAGTTCTAGTCACAGACTGTCATACACAAATTGCTACCACCCAAGATACAGATATAGAAGCGTAACAAAGGCTCTCCACCATAGTATCTCGAAGTGACACAAATATGTATATACCTACGTACCTTCATTAGGCTTAGGATTCCATCAAGCCATCAAGATCAAGATTCCTTTAATGATAGATAAAAGAATCGATCTTAACTTAGGTATTATCAATGTGTACCACACGCACCAGCATACCAAGCAACCAAGATAAGCCGCTTACTACCGCATATGCAGCAGCCTATACCGATAGTCTATCCTGGTACTTTCTTAGCTGTGATAATTATTTATATATCACCAGGTCAAGCGATCCATATGATCTTCCATGATCTAGTACACATTGTATGATCTCCCTATCGACGAGATAAAAGGATAAATTCGTTTGCAATACATGTTTGTTAATTCAGACAGGAGATGGACATACAACATTCATGATTCCCAATATATTAACCAAAAACCTTGTACATAATATATCAATCATAATGCTTTCAGTCTACAAATCCATCACTACACAACCTAGCCCCCATTCAACTTTCTCCCATCGCTTGGTGCCATATGGTCAGAACACTTATACTTTTCAAACATTCTCGTCTTGAGGAACTGTCTATGCGGGAGTGGGTCGATTTATATAACTTGGTCCAAATAGGCAAACAAGACTACTATTTCTTTTCAAAGCATGCGAATATCCCTAAACCCCTTATTCTACCCCAAATCAAATTCAAATAAATGGGTTTAAGAGTTCTTCTTCGTCCAGATTCCAGATGTTTATCCTGGTCTTAGTGGAGCTATTCGGTCTCCGAACCGTTCGTCTTGCTTCCTTTCAAGAGTTCGTTTTTTATAATATCACACACTAACTTTTCCTTTTTGCTGGTCAAAAGAGGTCGATTCTATCGGATTCATAGATTAATAGAACTCAAAGGGTTTACAGCCACCCAGTTCGTCATTTTGATAATCTTCTCTGAGATAACTGGGTCGACATTAGCGGAGTCCATGATTTGATAGAAAAATTCACACCAAAAGAGCTTTTAAGATATCAACAGGAGAAAGAGCAGCAGTAGAAAAAGAAGAAGAAGACAATGCCGAAGGATAAGGGACCAAATGTCAAGCAGATAAAGGAGAAAACAACCAGTGGTACTTCGAAGCTGACCACCAGGAAGCCTTTGAGCAAGAAGAGGGATAGGACTACTGAGCCCTCCGAGGAAGAGACTGATGATTGATTGCTAAATTATTTAACAGCGACTTAGCAGAGCTAATAATATAGCGGCAAATGAAAATTATCGATCCCACAGGAAATGAAGTAATGAAAAACCTTAAATACTAAATCAGAAGTGCTCAAAACACTGGTTAGGATGATCAAATTGTGGGATTTTGGTTGTTTTGAAAATCGGAATACTTGCGAATAAAAAGTAAACAGGAATTTAAAATACTTGGGATGAAAATGATTATGAGAAGTACAGATTCCAGGGATATCTACCTATCAAGTATGACATAGATGATGAATTGATTATTTTCCAATTTAATTCCTCTTCGTAGTGAAACATCAGAAAGGTATTATGAACTTCTTTGTTGGACAATTCATAAAGTAGATTAATTAATCACCTATCTCCGCTCGGTCTCATGATAAATTAACTAACTCCAAAGATCTACAGATTTATCCCTACAATCAATCTCCTTTAGTTACGACAAGAAATCAAATTATATTGTGTAAATCTCTTTCGATTGAAAACTATTACAGTTACGTCTCATGTAATCAACTAATTAATCCTAAGATGTGGCCAACAAACTTAAGATTATGAAATAAACTCAGTTTCACAAACTACGAAGGGAAAGGGAAAATAATTCAATTAATCAAAACGTGCATACATTGATAGTTCGAAACCCTAGAATCTGAGGAAGAGATTAGTTACACATATTCGGAGTAATATTCACCATAGAAAAATACTGATTTGCATAAAAATTTGGGTCTGAATGTCTTCCCACAAAACTCTGTCTTCAAACATAAACTCTAGTAAACCTTGGAAATCTCTAAAAATCTTCAATACTAAAATCTCTTAATTGCTCTACTCATTCTCCACACTAAAAATGAATTTTACATGGCTATTTACAATAATGAAAGATGTATCATACAATATCTAGGATTAGATATGTCTTTATCTTCAAATCAAACTCAAATTAGGAATTCCCGCTTGCGCGTCGATCGTGGAAGAATGGCGTCGATCGATGCTGATGAAACACCCTCGTCGATCGACGTGAGCTTTGCTGCCTCCGTCGATCTCTCCTTCTCCTTCGTCGATCGCTCCTTCTCCATTTCCCTCGTCGATCGACGAGGCATCCCCATCGATCGACGTGGACCTGGAAATCTGACTCTTCTCTATTTTCGACTAAAAACCTGCATGATTCATCAAACACGACATTACGAGCACAAAAGCCAATTCATGCATGAAAAAGACACAAAAACAATCTGAACATCACACAATTAGTCAAAGAACTACCAGATAAGTTGGTAAAAATCCTAACTTATCAATGATCACATCCTACTCCAACGCAAACTCCAGAAAAAGAAGAACGATCAAGATCTTCAGGAGCGAGAGATCAATGACTTGGAGGGTGATGATGGGGACAACCGGAGTCCGAACCCTGACCAGCTGAAGGGAAATGGGCATGTCCTGGAAGAGGGCAACATTTCGGATGAGCAATAAAGGATCGAGGCATCCATTACCTTATTTTAAGAATCTTCCTAAACGCTCTTTCTTTGGCCACCATGGCTGATCACTGCTATTTCTAACAGATTAATTATAATAACAGCGGCAAATAAATTTGTAAACCCTAAGGTTATCGATCCAGGGGAATTGTATGGGGAAATTATCCTATGTACTAGCTATGGTTCTAAAATTCATTGTTTGAGGAATTCAAAATCAGGGTTTTGTTTGGAAAATAAAGATAACAATACTTGAAAATTAAAGGAGTTTTGGAAAGCAAATTAAAGAACACAGATTCTAGGGAAGAACTCTTATTATGGATAACATGTAGGAATCAATTAATTTAACAGGTGGAATACTGCAATGATGTTATATCTCCTTGTTTGGCAAATATAACCTAGATTACTAATTAGTGACTCATCTCCGCTCGGTCTCAAAGTACACCAAACTAGTCAATCCGATAAGCAAATCAGTTCAATTCCTACATCTAGTACATCTGTTTGGATAGTGTAGATCGTATCATGTATTCCTATTCCCACTATTAATATTCACCTCTCGGTCCTTCTATCAATAGCTAGACATCTAAATTAATCGTCATCTCTCGGTCCTTGAATTAATCTAGAATTATAGAATAAACACAAAAATCATGAACCTAATTAATTAATCCTAACATGCATCCATAATAATATTCAAACCCTAGAACCCGCTAGGGTTTCTAGCCACTCATCGTAGATAGAAATCCAAAAGAAAACATATTAAATTGCATAAACATAAAAGAACTTGCAAGAAAAATAAAGGGTTTCGTGTTCCCCAAGTCTCCAAACACTAAAAACTCTAAAATATGATTGCATGCAATAGGGTATTCAAAAATCGAATTTAATAGGTATTTATAGTGGTGGATGTGTATCCTATCAAATCTAGGGCTAAAGATATGTATAAATCCGTTTTTTCTCGAATTTCCGCTCCAGCAGACACCTCCGCGTCGATTGCTTCTGATTCACGTCGATCGACGAGCCTCCTTGGTCTTCGTCGATCGATGCCAGTTGGCATCTGTCGACGCAGCTTTTCGCCCTCCTACGCGGTCTCACGGTTTTGGCCATAACTTTCTCCGAACTCCGATTGACCTGATTCCAGTTGCGTTGGAGAGCTAACTCAAAGCATCATCCATTTCCATGTGCTAATAACTCGAATTCCTCTTGTGTACGAAATCGTCACTGCTACTCTTACACGTCACTGCTTCCGGAACGGATTTCTCGTGAATTTGGCCTAAAACCCTACAAAAACACCAAAACGCGCATAATACCACCTAATATAGACTCATGCACATAATATATATATAAACTCAATAAAACTACATAAAATAGTAGAAAATAATATAGATAAGCGAGTAAGATAATGAGCTTATCAATGGCAAACAAAGACCCCGGCTCGGGAGGTGTTCCTCAACAATTCCCAAATGCTTCTGATGGTGAGTTGCAAGCATTTCTTATCCGAATCTTCTAACTTAAATAATATGCACTATTTTTTCTACAGGGCTTCAATGGTATGGTGCGACTTCGATCGGTGCCTTTGCAGCCTCTAGGAAGAGCAAAAGGACCTCCTGCTAGTCGAGAAGGAGAGGGATAAGTTCTATCGGGAGCGAAATAAAGCTATCTCCAACCTATCGGTTGCCACTGCGGTACTGAAAAGTTTGCAGGACTTTGTGGATCAACTAACCAATGACTGTTAGTTGGTAGTCGATGAGATGATAAAAAAAAAGTGACAAGCTCTCCGAGGAACTCTAGCGGGTGGTTCAGCAGCATGTTGAAGCCAAAGACAAATTTAAGGCAGAGGCCGATGAAGCATAGGCCGCACTAGAGAGGGCTCGGAAAATAGGTGAAGGTCTAAATCTTGGTAGCCTGCTTGCTACTCCCCTTGGCTCTTCGACCTTTAAGATGATCCGAAAGAAGGGGAAGGCCGCGATCAAGAGGAAGCATTCGTAACTTGATCTTGGCTTATATATTTGACTCCTCCGGCTTCTGAAGGTGGTTCTTCTTCTTCCTACAATGTATCAAAGGAACATGAAAATATCGAGGTTGAAGTGAATCAAGACAAGACCAATAAGGTTTTCTTAAAGCAGCTGGAGGATAATCTCGATCATGACGAGCGCAACCGGACCGAACAAAAGCAGACGAATCAGCTGAACCAAAATCCTTGAACTTTTTCATTTTAAATGTGTAATCTAAATTGACATTCTTCTGAACAAAGTTTATTTTTTTGTATCTTTAAATTTTCTTTTCATATGAATGGATGAGAGTTTTATTTTGGTATTAATGCTTTGAATCGAAAAATAAAAAGAAAATCTCCTCTAAAATTTTGTTTGAACAATTCTTAAATTTAGGAATCGCGAAAACATGTTTTTACACGATTATTTCGACTCAACTTACTTTTACAGGACTTTTGATTCGACCATATTAATTCTAACTAGACTTGACCGAATCCAAAAATATTCGGGATCCAAGTTCGCCTAAAAATAACATTTCTTTAAATATTTGATGTCCCAGACATTCAAAATAGATTTTCCACCAGGGGCCCTCAACCTATAAGCACCATTACCGACCATTGCTTCGATAATGTAGGGTCCGTCCCAAGTAGGGACTAACTTTCCGCATTAATTTCCTGGGTATTCTGGAATACTTGCCGTAGGACCTAATCCCCCACTCAAAGGGCTCTAAGCCGAACTAACTTGTTATAGAATCTTTTAATCGTCTTTTGGTGTCTAGTTATTTGATTTGAAGCCTCCATTCTTTTTTCATCGCGGAGTTCCAATGAGTCGAAAAGTTTTGATTAGTTTCTTTCTCCATCAAATGATTCGACCCTCCAAATTTCTTGAATGACTTCAATGGGCGATACCGCATCAACTCCGTATGCTAGAGAAAAAGGAGTTTTGCTCGTAGCAGTTTTTAGAGTTGTTCGGTAAGCCGATAGTACGACCAAAAGCTCTTTTACCCAGGTAGATTTCCGAGCGGCTAGCCTCTTTATGAATGTGTTTATGATCATTTTGCTTGTGTATTCGGCTAGTCCATTTGCCTCAGATATGAAGGGATTCGTGAACTAAATCACGAAGTCCGTTCGCCAAGTATCGTTAATTAGAACATCAAAAATAAATTGCTATGCCTATGAACAATCCTAGCATGCTCCTATATTATTATGCATAAGAAGGTTTATGCGGGATACCTGGATTGATGAACTCTGAAGAACGCGTGCGCGGAGATGCCCTTTGATCTTTCCCACGCACAAAGATTTAATTTCGTAACAGATTGAGGAAATAAATCTATGAAAATAATAATAATATTTTTGAAAACAAAGGAGAGAGAGAAGAAGAAAAATCCTCCTGATTTGATCTTTTGATCTGTATCCCAACTCGATCTGAAAATCTCGTGAAGATTCTCTATCAGATCCCTTGCCCGGTTGAGAAGTAGAATTTCCTACTCGTTCTCAGATCTTAGTCGATCACCACAGCTCCCAAAACTGGTTTGCTATGTGCAACTTATGATCTTGTGGTGTGTTGAGATCTGAGGAACTGAGGCCTATTTAGAGGAAAATACTAGACTCCTATTGGGCTTGAGTTTCATGGGCTAGACCAGGGACCAAAATGCAAATAGCAAATAAGGCCTATCAATTAATTAATTCACATATTCAACCTAGAATATAATTAATTAATTAATATTGATTCATTCCACCAGAGAATCAATATTGTCCTACATATTTGCTACCACGTTTTGAGGTACGGATTGCATGGGCTCGGTATATCCCCACATTTAAGGTTACAGACATTCGTTAATTAATTTAAGCTCTAACAAGCTATTTAATTAATTAACATCTTATATTCCTGAATCAATCCACTCAAACCTTTTTACTTATGCTTGAACTTAATCAGCCTGCAGGACTTAGCATAACGAACCTTTTGAGCTGTTCAGGGAATGTCACCATCCTATACTGGATGTGGTTACCTAGTTCCAGTACCAGACAGTCATACACAAACTGCTATTACCCACGATACAGATATACAAGCTCAACTAGAGCCTTTCACTGCAACTCAAAGTAATACACAATCTGCATATACTTCTGTACCTTCATTTAGGCTTAGGATCTCGTCAAGCCATAGAGATCTAGATTCTTTTAATGTCAGATAAAAGAATCGATCTCGACTTAGGTCCTTATCAATGTTTTCCCCACACCAGCATACCAAGCCATCCAAGATAAGATGCTTATTACTGCGTATGCTGCAGCCTACACCGACGGTTTATCCTGGAACTGTGTCAGCTGTGGTAACTATTTATATCTCGCTAGGTCAAACGATCCATACGATCTTCTACTCACTGTACGATCTCCCTATCGACGAGATAAGAGGATGATTGCGTTTGCGACACATGTTTGTTAATTCAGACAGGAGATGAACATACAACATTTATGATTCCCAGTATTTTAACCAATCGACCTTGTACTCAAAGCATTATACATGTGCTATCCAGAGTATAACGCGTCTAAACTAATCAAACATTCTACGTGGATAGCTTTGCCCTCAGCCCAAGGTTACGTACATGCATCTCGTAGACCTTCTGAGGCAGAGCCTTTGTGAATGGATCCGCTAGATTATTTCTTGTATCAATCTTCTCTACTAGCACATCACCCCTTGCTACGATTTCTCGTATAATATGGTACTTCCTTTCAATGTGTTTCGTTGCTCTGTGAGTTCGTGGTTCCTTTGAATTAGCCACAGCTCCCGAATTATCACAGTATATCATGATTGACTTGGGCAGCTTAGGAATCACGTCCAACTCCAGAAGGAAGTTTCGAAACAATACTGCTTCTTTCAAAGCTTGAGAAGCTGCCACATATTCTGCTTCCATGGTGGAGTCCGCAATGCACTTCTGCTTTGCACTCCTCCATGATATGGCCCCATCTCCCAATGTAAACACATAGCCAGAGGTGGACTTCTTTTCGTCTCGGTCTGCCTGGAAATCCGAATCAGTATAACCCACAGGACACAACTCCTCACACTGATAGACGAGACAATAGTCTCTAGTCATTTTCAAGTATTTGAGTATTTGCTTTACCGTGGTCCAATGCGTCTGTCCAGGGTTAGACTGGTATCTCGCTACCATGCCTACAGCAAAGCAGATATCTGGCCTGGTACATAGCATTGCATACATGAGGCTCCCCACGGCCGATGCATACGGCACGTTCCTCATTTCATCTTTCTCCCTTTGTGTCACCGGACACTGATCCTTGGAAAGAAATATGCCATGTCGAAGGGTAACAGACCTTTCTTGGCAGTTTGCATGCTGAAACGGGCAATCACAGTATCCACATGATCTTTGAGACAAGGTCAGCATCCTCTTATTGCGCTCCCGCAAAACTTTTACCCCTAGGATGTATCCTGCCTCCCCAAGGTCCTTCATATGAAACTGTTCGGATAACCACCCCTTTATGCCCGACAATACTTCCACATTGTCGCCAAATAGGAGAATATCATCTACATAAAGTGCAAGGAACACCACGCTTCCGCTGACACATAGACGGTACACGCAACTCTTGTTTGAGCATTGTGAAAATCCATAGGATTTAATCACTTCGTCAAAACGCAGATTCCATGACCGTGAAGCTTGTTTAAGTCCATACAGTGACTTTCTTAGCTTCCAGACCAAATGTTCTTCGCCCTTCAGCACATAACCTTCTGGCTGTTGCATGTAGATATCCCAACCTTCTTCAAGGTACCCGTTTAGAAACGCGGTTTTGACATCCATCTACCAGATTTCTAGGTCCTTATGTGCTGCTATGGCTAGGAGTATACGAATGGACTTAAGCATGGCTACCGGTGAGAAGGTCTCATCATAGTCTACACCTTCTTTCTGACTATAACCCTTCGCCACCAGCCTTGCTTTGAAAGCTGTAATTTCACCATTCGCTCCTTTCTTTCTTTTGTATACCCATTTGCACCCTATGGCTCGACAGCCATCTGGCAAATCAGTTTTCTGGTATACATCCATAGCCGTAATGGATTCTATTTCAGAATCCATGGCGATCAGCCATTTGTCTGCATCTTTATCAGATACCACCTTGTTATATGTCCCGGGATCGGTATCATCCAGTCTATTTTTCGGGATCAAGTCAGAAGACTCTCCCACGAACATGTACCTTTTGGGTTGGTGGATAACCCTCCCACTGCGACGAGGCATCTGAACCGTGTCAGTAGTTGGCACAGTACGCGTTGGTCCCATACCTTGCATTAGTGGCAGTGTTGGTATAGCCTCACCTATTGTAGGTGGATTTACCATTACACTGGGCTTTCCTGATGGAATTGCTTCCTTGTCCTCAAGCTCGTTGAGGACAATTTCACTCTTACATATTCGCCCTCCAGGAATCTCGCGTTGGTACTGACAACGACTTTCTGATTCTCAGGACAATAGAAGTAACCACCTTTCGTTTGCCTGGGATATCCTACAAACAGCATCAACTTACACCTACTTTCTAACTTATCAGGTTCCTTTGTCAGCATATGTGCTGGACAACCCCAAACTCTCACTCTGTTCAAACTTGGCTTTCGCCCATACCAGAGTTCCAGAGGTGTTTTAGGAACTGATTTAGAAGGTACCAGGTTAAGCAAATAGGCCGTTGTCTCCAAGGCATATCCCCAAAATGAAATCGGCAAGCTTGCATAACTCATCATCGACCTGACCATTTCTAAGAGAGTTCTATTTCTTCTTTCCGCTATACCATTTTGTTGAGGGGTTCCTGGTGCAGTCCACTGGGATGTAATCCCCTTATCTGACAAGTACTGCAAGAACTCGTTACTGAGGTATTCACCACCACGATCTGATCGTAGTGTCTTGATAGTCTTACCTAGCTTCTTTTCTACCTCAGTCCTAAACTCTTTGAATTTCTCAAAGCATTCAGACTTATGGCGAAGCAAATAGACATATCCCAATCTTGAGTAATCGTCAATGAATGTGGCGAAGTACTCATAACCTCCACGAGCTTGCGTGGACATTGGTCCACATAAGTCAGAGTGGATCAATTCCAACACATTCTCTGCTCGAGACTGACTTGCCTTAAAAGGCCTGGTCGTCATCTTTCCTTCTATACAGGACTCACAGATTTGATGCGGTACCACTTGGAAAGAATCCAAGAGCCCATCGCATGCTAATCTTTTAATCCTCTTTAGATTGATGTGACCTAGTCTCAAGTGCCAGAGATATGTTTGATCCTCATCGGAAGAAAACTTTCTCTTTAAATGATTATTATTATTGGATGAGTTTGCAACATTCGCGAAAGATTTATGCATACAATCAATGATATAGAGAGAGTCAATCAGTTTGCCATGACAGATAACACCGTTATTACCAATGATAGAAACTCCACTATCAAAAATAACTGAATATCCATCACAAAATAACTTGGAAACTGAAATTAAGTTCTGCCGAAAAACCGACACATATAAAACATCTCTCAAAATCAAAACATTGTTTTCAAAGCATAAAGTAAAATCTCCAATGGCTACTGCTGAGACTCGCTCTCTGCTGCCCATTGAGATGGTAATCTCGTCATGCTTCAGCTGCCTTGTCGGCCTGAACCCCTGCAAAGTATAACAAACATGGTCAGTAGCTCCAGTATCCACTACCCAAGAATGGGTAGAAACCGATGCTAAACATGTTTCCATTATAAATGCACATGACGCACCTTGTCCAGTCTTCCTGACTTGACAATCTTTCTTCCAGTGACCAGCTTGCCACACCTGAAACACTTGTCCCTTTTAGCAGGCACGCCCGGTGTCCTTTTTGACTTTCTACCAGAAGTTGTACCTTTGGCTTTCTTCTTAAACGTTCCTTTGCGCCGCTTGCCAACTAGCGCAACAGGACGATTGCTAGAAGTAGCCAAAGCAACTTTTTCTGGTTGCATAACTGATTCCGCTACCATCAAGTCATTGAGTAGCTCGTTAAGAGTGTACTCTTTCTTGTTCATGACAACATTCAGTCTAAAGTTCTCATAGGACTTTGGCAGAGAGTTGAGGATGATATCAACCGCGCTTCCGCATCGATACCACCTCCGTGCAGCGTGAGCTCATCCATGAGGTGAGTCATGCCGACCACGTGCTCTCTGACCGAGCTACCTTCTGCCATTTTCTTTCCCACGATTTCCCTCATGAGATTGAATCTGACTGCTCGGTCTGACTCACCATAGGTTGCTGTGAGGCTGTCCATTATGTCACTAGCATTATCATATGAATGATGCTGCTGTGCAAGTACCTTGGACATAGTAGTCATCATATAGCATTTCACTATATTGTTTGACTTGAGCCATTTATTATAGTAGCTCTTTTCCTCATCAGTCGATGCATTAGTGAGATCAGCCGGACGAGGCTTATCAAGGACAAACTTGTGCTCCTCTGCGACAAGGATGCAATCCAAGTTGCGTTTCCATTCTTGGAAATTGGGACCGGTTAATTGGTTTTGTGCTAAGATATTGATTACATTCGGTAAAGACATTTCTGAAAACAATAAATTAAAAATAGAAATTAAAACATAGTCGCAAACTATTGAAACAATTAAATATTGAAACCTTATGATAAAGCAATATTAATATTTCCTCCAATTTGCCTAAGTATTACTGTTGCAAGCCACACATGTGGACCTTTACAACAAAACACTTAACCAGACTGTGCATCTTTCAATTCCAGTCCTTTAATTCCAATCCATGCCTGGGTTCCTTAGACCAATGGAATTAATAATTGGAGACTAACTTACCATATTATCCTACTGAGCAGGGACATCACAAATGAGTTATACTCTGGATAACATCTAAGCTAGCTTACCACCAAAGCCAACCCTCCCATATAAGGATCTATTAGAACACACCCGATCCATATAATAAGGTTGTCTCATTTAATTCAATCCCTAGAGAACTTATGAAAACTCAATACGCAAGCTACACATGTAGACGTTTACGCATGAACTCCCACTTCTCGCATGAAATAAATGTTTGTTTTAAGAAATCCTATCTATTAGAACTTATGAATAATAAATTAAGTAAGCTACACATGTAGACGTTTACCTAATAAATTACCCACTTCCAATAAAGGATCGCTTTGTGGAGGTCTTACTAAATTATGAGCTTAGTAATTTTTAGTTCATAAGGTTCAATTGCACAAATTATTTTATGTAGCCATAATTATAACATTGCTAAAATTCTATCATGCATAGCATGAACTCCGAATTTATAGTTATAATTAATTACACAAAATAAATCACATAGCATGCTTTAAAACTGTAAATAAAAGCAGTAAACGTGCTCCTATTATCTACAACATGCTTGTATGCTGCGCAATTAAATTAAACACGTATATCATGCGAAAACAAATAATAAAGCAAATAAAAAATATCCTCGTGGCCCCATGATACGAAATAAAATTAATTCTAACTATTACAAGTTGGAATTAATAATACAAATCTTCAACTGGGCTCCCACTACTTGGACTGAGATCTGAATTTATTTTCCGAATTTGGGCCTCCAAGATTTGATTTATCGGAAAATTGGACAACTGGGCCAGTTAACCAAATCGCGGACCTAGGCACATATTGCAAGCCCAATAGCCCGCGAGAACTTGGCCCAACGAGCCACCACCGGCAAACTACCGCCGCCGGCGACTCGCCGCCGCCGTGAGGGCTCTCGGAATCGCGCAACAGCCATGCACGTACGTGCATGGTTGTAGCCCGCGATCCGCCTCCTCTGGCCGTTGCCTGTTTTGCATGCCGCCGCCCCAGCTTTCCACGACTGTCGCCCAAACCGCCGTTCACTCTTCTTCTCCACCGTCGGCCTCTATGACTCACCGGAATCGCGCAAGGATGGAATCGGGGCTCGCGCGAACCATGCAAAAAAAAACTTAGGGTTTTTTCTCGCGTTTCGGCCGCACGCCCAGCTCGTCGCCGCCCCAGCCCACGTCGCCGGTCCTGAGCCACCGCCGCACCACCACCTGCTCCACCGACGTCGACCGAAGGGCCCACGCCTGCCGCCGGCGTGCGCAAGGCCGCACGGGTGCTGCGCGCGCGCGCGAGCCCTAGGGCTTGCCGCATCGCGCAAGCCCCCGACGCGCCCAGGCCCGCGCGCCGTCGTCCTGGCCGGCGCCAGTCTTGCCTCTTCGCATCGTCGGCCTCGCCCGGAGCCGCCACACCGCGCCTGGCTGGCCTGGGACGCGTAGCCGTCATCCGTGTGCGTGCACCCTGCCACCGTGCCCCGCCGCGTCTGACCGCCGTGCATGGCCTTCCCGCCGTGCCGGCGCTGTCACGCGTCGTGCGGCCCTTTGTTCTTCGTGTTCTTCGTTCTTCGTGTTCTTTGCGTTTCGTTTTATAGATTTAATTTTTATAATAAAGATTACATTGAATAATCCTAATTACAATCTAAAAAAAATCGGAATCTAACCACGGATTTATCTCGTGGGTGAAAAATGAATCCATATAAAAGGGCGGATTAACCCGAGAACCACGAGGACGAAAAACATACAATCAATCCAAAACCATCCATTGCATGCAATCAATAATAATAATCTTGCATAATCATAGGCAATATTATTTTTCCGATAGACCCAATTAATTAAACCTGGCTCTGATACCAATTGAAGGGATTCATGAACTGAATCACGAAGTCCGTTTGCCGAGGATCGTTAATTGGAATATCAAAAATAAATTGCTATGCCTATGAACAATCCTAGCATGCTCCTATATTATTATGTATAAGAAGGTTTATGCGGAATACCTGGATTGATGAACTTTGAAGAATGCGTGCGCGGAGATGCCCTTTGATCTTTCCCACGCCCAAAGATTTAATTTCCTAACAGATTGAGGAAATAAATCTATGAAATTAATATAATATCTTCGAAAACAAAGGAGAGAGAGAAGAAGAAAAATCCTCCTGATTTGATCTTCTGATCTGTATCCCAACTCAATCTGAAAATCTGGTGAAGATTCTCTATCAGATCCTTTGCCCGGTTGAGAAGCAGAATTTCCTCCTCGTTCTCAGATCTTAGTCGATCACCACAGCTCCCAAAACTGGTTTGCTATGTGCAACTTATGATCTTGTGGTGTGTTGAGATCTGAGGAACTGAGGCCTATTTATAGGAAAATACTGGACTCCAATTAGGCTTGAGTTTCATGGGCCAGACCAGGGACCAAAATGCAAATAGCTAATAATGCCTATCAATTAATTAATTCCCATATTCAACCCAGAATATAATTAATTAATTAATATTGATTCATTCCACCAGAGAATCAATACTGTCCTACCTATTTGCTACCACATTTTGAGGTACGGGTTGCATGGGCTCGGTATATCCCCACATTTAAGGTTACAGACATTCGTTAATTAATTTAAGCTCTGACAAGCTATTTAATTTATTAACATCTTATATTCCTGAATCAATCTACTCAAACCTTTTCACTTATGCTTGAACTTAATTAGCCTGCAGGACTTAGCATAACGAACCTTTTGAGCTGTTCAGGGAATGTCACCATCCTATACTGGATGTGGTTACCTAGTTCCAGTACCAGACAGTCATACACAAACTGCTATTACCCAAGATACAGATATACAAGCTCAACTAGAGCCTTTCACTGCAACTCAAAGTAATATACAATCTGCATATACTTCTGTACCTTCATTTAGGCTTAGGATCTCGTCAAGCCATAGAGATCTAGATTCTTTTAATGTCAGATAAAAGAATCGATCTCGACTTAGGTCCTTATCAATGTGTGCCCCACACCAGCATACCAAGCCATCCAAGATAAAATGCTTATTACTGCCTATGCTGCAGCCTACACCGACAGTTTATCTTGGAATTGTCTCCGCTGTGATAACTATTTATATCTCGCTAGGTCAAACGATCCATACGATCTTCTGTGATCTTCTACACACCGTATGATCTCCCTATCGACGAGATAAGAGGATAATTGCGTTTGCGACACATGTTTGTTAATTCAGACAGGAGATGAACATACAATATTTATGATTACCAGTATATTAACCAATCGACCTTGTACATAATATACCAATCATAATGCTTTCAGTATATAAATCCATCAGGATATTGGGGTGTAGAAAATACCAATCGAGCCCCAATTGTTGTACAATAGTCCTTGAATATTTTGCTAGAGAATTGGGGACCGTTGTTAGTTATGATCTCTCGGGGTAGTCCGAATTGGAAAATTATGTTCTTCTAGAGTAAGTTGATCATCTCAGTATCTCGAATCTTTGATAGTGGTTTGTCCTCAACCTATTTGGTGAACGAGTCCGTAGCAACCACTAAGTACTCCTTTTGGCCCTTGGCTTTTGGTAGTTTACCCACAATATCGATTCCCCATCAGCAAAATAGCCTAGGAGAGATGTTTGCATGAAGCAGTTTGGCATGCTGATGTGTTAGCCCAATACATTTTTGGTAACTGTCGCAATTCCGAACCACTCCTTGTTGTATCATTCTTCATTGTTGGCCAATAGAACCCAATCGAGACAGCTTTATGGACCAGACATCTTGACCCAAAATGGTTTCCACAACTTTTCGAGTGGATTTCCATCAAGAACGAATGACTGTCTTCTTTGGACATGCATTTCATTAAAGGTCCTTCAAATGACCTATTGTAGAGTTGACCATCTAGCAAAGTAAACCGAGCAGCTCTTCGGGTGAGCCAAACTACTTTGAATTTTTGCTGCGGGAGAACTCCGTCTAATAAATACTTGACAATTGGGTCCATCCAAGAGGTTTGCGAGTTATTCGCCAGGCAGATTTCCATTAGTTTGGTGTCCTTATCACTTGTTCCTATCTATAATGCTATGTTGAATGGTATTGTTTGAGTTTCCGAGGAGCAAGTGGTGGCTGCAAAATTGGCAAGGACATCGTCATGTGAATTTTCTTCTAGGGGCACATGCACCACTTCCACTTCTTCTAGCTGTGATTCAAGATCTTAGGCTAACTCATGGTAAGCCAGCATTCAGGCATCCCTTGCCTAAAATTCTCCTCGGACCTGATTGACAATAAGTTACGAGTCCGACTTAATTTTTAGTTTTTTACTTTTAATTCCAATGCCAACTATTTCCCGACAATTAGAGTTTTGTACTCAGCAACATTGTTGGTGGTTCAGGACTCAAAATAGATTACTCGTTCGAACACCTATCTCTCAGGTGATACGAGTAGTATCCCAACTCCACTTCCCCTAGAATTAATGGATCTATTGATGGCGAGGGTCCAGAATTCTACGTTGTTTGAACTAATCCCTAGCTCGACCTTGGCTTGTAAATGAATCTCCGGGGTGTAATCCGCAATGAAGTCAGCTAATATTTGGGATTTGGTTGTACTGCAGGGTTCAAACTGCAATTCATAACCCCTAAGTTTGACTGCGCATTTCATTATTCGGCTGGATAAGTATGACTTAGAGAGAAAATATCAAATGGGAAATGATGAAATAACCTTGATCTCATGTGACTCAAAATATGACCTTAGTTTACGAGAATCTATGATGAGCGCTAGTATAAGTTTCTCAAGGACTGGATGTCGGATTTTAGCGCCAATGAGCATTCGACTAACATAATATATGGAATGCTGATTTCCATCCTCCTCCTGTATAAGTACAATACTAATAGTACATCATTCGCCTAGATTTTGCCATCATCGGAGGAGTTTTCAAGTATTGCTTAAGAAGCCGAAGAGCTTCATCACATTCCCCTTGTCCACTTGAATCTTTTGACCTTCTTAAGTAAGGAGAAGAAGTGGCTCGTCCTGTCTGAATATGGTGCAACAAATCAATTTAGAGCTGCTAATTTTTTGATCATGCATCGCATGTTCTTGACATAGTTGGGGTTGAATATTTTGGATGGATTTGATCTGGGTTGGATCATCCTCGATCCCCCTTTGACTAATAATATACCCGAGGAATTTCATGGATGATATGTGGAAGGTGCACTTAGCACGGTTCAACCTCATGTTGAATACCTTTAAGATCAAGAATGCCTCTACTATATTTTTCAAATGATCTTCGAAGTTATTCAACTTCACTAAGATATCACCGATGTAAACTTCCATTGTTCGGCGATCTGTTGATCGATCATGCGGTTCATCTGCCTTTGATAAGTTGATCCAGCATTCTTTAGACCTAACATCACTTTTTAGCAATATATGCCTTGGTTAGTCATGAAGGTTATTTTCTGTTCGTCTGCAAGATACATTTTAATTTGGTTATACCCGAAAAAGGAATTCATGATGCTCATTACGCCGTATCCTGCCATAGCATCAACGAGTCAATCGATATGAGACAAATGGAATGGGTCCTTCGGGCAAGCTTTATTCAGGTCAGTATAGTCTACACAAATGCAATTTTTCCTATTTTTTTACTACGACTAAATTTGCAAGCCACTAGGGATACTTCACTTCCAGAATGAACCCGACCTTTAGTAGGTTTCTGACTTCTTCGGCTGTTGCCTCAATTCATTTGGGAGCGAACTACCTTCTTTTTAGTTTTATTGGTTTGAATTTGGGGTTAACGTGCAACCGGTGTGAAATAATTACTGGGTCAATCCCGGGCATATTCTTTATTTTGGGTGAGGAACTACCCCAACTTTCCTTTCTGTTCTTCGGATATTTTTCCCTAATGAAGGTTGTCCGAATGGGGTCTCTTGGGTCTATTTGTATTTCCGATCCTCTTTTGACTCATTCATATTCTACCATGTGAACGGCATTAAGAGTGATCTCATAGCAACTTCTCGAGGCATGCTAATCCTCTTTAATGGTTTGTATTCCCCAAGGAGTTGGGAATTTGATCATTTGGTGGTAGGAGGAAGGAACAACCTTCATTGCATAGATCCAAGGTCGTCCGATTAGAACATTGTAGGCCGATGAGGCATCGACCACTTAAAATCTTATGGATAAGTTCATTCCTTTGGAAAATTTTGGTAGTGCAATTTCCTCAAGGGAGTTAAGTTTCTCCCCACTGAACGCAACCATTGTTATTGGGTCGTCAGCTATTTCATTCTATGAGATGCCCATACCTTGAAGAGTTTTGAGAAAAATGATGTTGGACGAAGCCCCACTGTCAATGAGAATTTGTTTAACATGACAGTTCGCAATCATCAAAGATATGACGAGTGCATCATCGTGCAAATGATGTGCTTCATTTTCATCTTCTGCACCGAAGCAAATCTCAAAAAGTGATGCTTCGATTTTGTGAATAGGTTGGTTTCTAATTTCTGAGCAATGTATTTTTGTGGCATTGTGTGATGCTCTAGTTATCGAGGAGCCACTTGTGAGGACATTGATGACTCGCTAGATCTACAGTTGCTGAGGCTCTTCGGGGAAAGGTTGTTTGTTTGCCCCTATAGCTAGCATGAGTTTCGTTGAAGGTCCCTCGCCATTGTTTTTATTCCTTGTCCAAACCCTTCCCTTCTTAGGTGTTTGGAGATGCGTTATGAGTCCTTTGGCCAATAGCCGATTGATATCCTTTTCAAATTGCGGCAATCATCGGTTGGACGGCCGTAGTCCTGTTAAAATTCACAATATAGGGCCATATACCTTTGTTCGAGCCTCAAAATCATCTTTCTCGGCCAGTGAACTTCATTGTTAATCATTTGCATCACTTGGACGACATTGCGTTGGGGGATCCTCGATCCTTTAGCAGGTGCTTTTGATACTACCTTTGCCCCTTGTTTCATTGACTCAGTTCTAGCGGGATATGGTATGTAGTAGACGTTGGTCCATGTTTTGCTTTTCTTCTCTGTGCGAGCAGTTTGAACTCTTGATTTGTCTCTTCGGCCGAAGTTCTCCTCTTCAATCTCCTACCAAATTTGATCTTCGGCCCTTGCCAGTACCTCTGCCATGGTCGAGCAGGGGTACTTTACCAACTTCCAGAAAAGACTGGAATTTCTTTTCACTACCTTTTTGAAGGCTGATACTGTCATTTCTTCGAGGTAGTTTGGTCTTGTGACTTTAACTGAGTTGAATCACCTTAGAAAATCCTGAAGGGGTTCGTTTTCTTTTCTGACAAAAGAATATAGGTCATCTGACCTCTTAGTCGCTCCTTGACTTCTTGAGAAATGATGAGTTTATGATTGATGCAGCTTGGAAAATGATGAGATTGAATCAGGAGGCAAATGCATGAACTATTGCAAGGTCACCCTGTCCAGGCATGCACCGAAGCTTTTACATAACCAAGCTTTGCGTTGGTGGTCGGGGATCACAGCCATCTGCATTTTCAACTTGTAGAGAGTAATGAATACAT
The DNA here is from genome assembly GCA_026898455.1 of Plectranthus barbatus. Classification (NCBI taxonomy): domain Eukaryota; kingdom Viridiplantae; phylum Streptophyta; class Magnoliopsida; order Lamiales; family Lamiaceae; genus Plectranthus; species Plectranthus barbatus. Next base: position 512,201 of record JAPKLW010000113.1, on the reverse strand, counting down.
CGAGATCGGATTTGCCATCGTATATTTTTATTGTAGGCATTGTGAATCGAGATGGAAATTATAATGCCGTTATCCTTCGAGTGACGGGTGATTCGGAATAGCTGTCCAAGGGTATGTTCGTCAGGGGAGTTGGGGCCCCAGGGATTAAGACCATCAATTTTTGCATCTGCTCGAGCTGTTTCTCGAGCAGCTTTATCTTTTCTCCCGACTTATCTTTTTTGGTTCGAACCTAACTACTATTGGGCAGATCTATCAAAGCTTGGGATGTCTCTTTTGTTAGGTTTTGTTTACTGAAATCATTTATTACAGTGAGTATACATTCAACTTTATTTCCTATCTCGTAAATAAAGTTACATGCGAGAACAACGATATGCTCTTATCTCATCGATAGGGATGATCACACGACGTGCTATTGATCGCAGAAGATAGTATGATCCATTGACCTAGTGAGATATAGGTATAGTGATCATATCCGAGACAACTTGAGGATAAGCTTGTTAATTTAGGCTGCAACATAGTCAGAAAGAAGTGATCTGTCTTAATCACTTGATATGCTTGTACGTGCAGTTGCGTATTGATTGGACCAAAGTGAGATATATTCTTCTATCTGACTTCAGAGAATACAAGATATCGTTTCTTGATTGAATCTAAACCGTAATGAAGGTTCAGGAGTATGCATGGGTTGACTGCTTCTTTTACTTGCCATGGTGGAGAGCCTGAGTAACGTGTTTGTATACCCGTATCTTGGGTAACAAGAACTTGTGTAGAACGTTCTGACGACTGGAGTTAGGTTACCATATCCGAGTAATAGGATGGGGATATTTCCTGAGGAGCTCAATAAGGTTCATCGTGCTAATGTTCTACAGGCTGATTAAGTTCAAGCACGAATGATAAAGTTTGAGTGGTACTGCTCTGAAAAATAAGAAATTAATTAATTGTGTGAAGCATGTCAGAAGCTCCAATTAATTAATGAATGTCCAGTAACCTTAAATATGGGGATTTATCAAGTTAATGCAGCCCGTTCTCATAACGTGGTAATAAAGGGGTAAGTCAGTATTAATTATGTAGTGAAAAAGAATTAATATTAATTAATTAATTATGTCCTGGGTTGTGGACATGGAAAAATTTAAAGGTCCACTTTATTATTTGCATTTGGTCCCAGGTCTGTCCTAAATTAAATGCTTAAAGGATCCCACTAAGTTTTCAACCCTAGGTCTATAAATAGTCCTCATTCTCTCCTCAAATAATATCAGTTGAAAAATACAAAAAACCTAGAGAGAGAGAGAGTGAGGGGGCATCTCCAGTGTTAGAGGGAGGAGACAAATTCAACTCTGTCCTGCACATCACAATCCTGTGGAATCCTCACCAGTAGCAGGATTGAACAATATTAGGATACAAATCTGAAGATCTAATTTGGAGAACAAACTTCTTCACTTATTTAATTCTTTTGTTTAAATCTTGAAATTAGTTTCTCTATACTAATTTCTTATTTCGCAGATTTGATCAAGTCGTGTGGTGGAATTAAAGTTTGGATTCAACGCAAAGTTCAATTCAGACACTACGACTTAAAAGGTAACCTTATTATCCATCGCCATTAAATTCATTAGAGCATGCTACGATTTAATATGGATTGGCAATTATTTTGACATTCATGAACAATCCGGGTTTCCTTGGATTAAGTGATTCAATTCATGACAATGAAATCCCTACAATTGGTATCAGAGCCCGGCTCTATTTCATGGCTCAGTTGGTAAATTATTTTTTCGAAGAGATCCCTCAAACAAATCAGGCTTAGGTTTTAATGAGGATAACACGAGCAATCATACATCAACTTCTCAAACTAGAAGTTTAAATGATCATCATTTTAAGAATGATTCTAGTTTAGAAGTTAAGTTGTTGGGTAAAGGAATTGTCAATACTGGCAAAATCCTCAAGTCGACCAATCAGAGCAAGGGACAGAAGTCAGTTCCAAAACTGAGATAAAGCCGATGATGCCCAAGAAGTGGGTCAAGCAGACCGTTCCTAATGCATGGAAACCCACTTCAGCAACCAAGGCTGATTTTCACAAGAAGTGAATTTCATTTTTGGATTCTAGAAATTTGAGGTTCCCTACTTATACTTCTCATGAGAGGAGAACTTATTCGTATAGGAGGGACACCTATATGAGGTCTAATCCCAATCGTTTTTCTAATTAAAGGGCTAGGAAGACTACACACCCCAGACTTGGTTTTTCGAGAACCCAACTAAAACGTAGTTTCAAGAAACTCAGTTTCTGGGAAGTCAGTTCCTAGAAACTTGGTTCCAAGATACTCAGTTTCAGACAAGGTTTCACACACAGAGTCAATTCCTTCACACATGCATCAAAATAACATACATTATTATAGAAGGAAGAGAAAGGCGGAGAAGGTTGTTGTACCTAAGTTTAAGGTGAAGCAAGTATGGATTCCTAAGGGATGGATCCATAAGAGTAATCATGCAGAACCCGCAGAAGCTCGAGTACCAAAGGTCTAACCTTTTCTATTTTGCACGAACATGGTCGCCAAAGTCAACTCAAGAAGAAGAAAAGAGCTTGGATTTTGGATAATGGGTGTTTTACCCACATGTCCGGTGAAAAGGAACTCCTCTCAAACTTGTAAATGGCGAGAGGACCCCCTGCTATTTTTGGAGATAGTTCAAAGGGGAGAGGAATCGGCAAGGGATACTTGAAGTACAATGGGATTATCATCTACAATGTATCCTTGGTCACTCACCTCAACTACAACTTGCTGAGTATCAGTTAGCTTTTCCAATCCGGATGTGAGGTGACTTTTGTCAAAGATGACCGATTGATAAAAGACAAAGACTCCAAAGAGACCGTGCTGAAAGGGATAAAGAAAGAGAGTCTCTATGTTGTGGATTGCAAGAGCGGACCGCCTGACACATGCCTTGTCGCAACAAGCTCATCCCAAAAAGGAGTAAACTGGCTATGACATAAGAGGCTTAGCCATCTAAAATTTAAATCTATCAGGCACTTGGACAAGCACAAGCTTGTAGAGGGTCTTCCTCAGACAAGATTCAAGAAGGAAAAAGGAGTCTGCAAAGCATGCAAGATGGGGAGCAAATCAAAGATTCAAGAATCGACCCATCACATCAAGCACAAACAAGATATTGGAACTCCTGCACATGGATCTATTTGGACCCGTCAAGCCACTCACCATCGGAGGAAAAAGTTTCACTCTTGTTGTAGTTGATGACTACTAAAGATACATATGGCTGAGGATGATGAAGACAAAGGACGAAGTGAAGATTTAGCTACCAGAGCTCATCATTCAAGTCCAGAACAACAAAGGAGTCACAGTAAAGAGGATCCGATCTGACAACGGAACTGAGTTATGTAATGATCCTCTTATGGATTTCTGTGCGGAGCTGGAATTGCTCATGAGAAGTCAGCCCCAAGGACTCTACAACAGAATGGTCTTGCTAAGCGGAGGAATAGAACCCTCAAAGAGGCGGTGAGAACCATGCTTACAGAAGAAAGCTTGAAGGAAGGCTATTGGGGAGAAGTCTTGATGACTGCTTGCTATACTAAGAATTGGAGTGCAATCAATAGTCATCATCACAAAACCCCGTACGAGGTCTATAATGGTCGTAAGCCTTCTATAGCTCATCTACGTGCCTTTGCTTCTCCATGTTACATTCACAATAATGGGAAGTCGAAGTTAAATACTTTTAGTCCCAAGGCGGATGAAGATGTGTTCTTGGTTATGGACACCCTTCATACAAGGGATATAGAGTACTTAACAAGACCACCGAACTTGTGGAAGTAACAAGTTCTATTGTATTTGATGAGTCTATTTTAGTGCGCAGGACCTTAAAGGACCTGGAGCTTGGTACTCATGATATCAAGGATGCTTATGAGAAACTTAGTTCTTAAAAGGAAAATCCTAATGAAATTTCTCAGGTTAGACCAATGAATGATCCATCAAGTACTCCAGAGGACCTAGCCGGTGATGCAACTTATCTTGCTGAGGCCATAGATTCACTAACAATCAATGCAGGTATCAATCAAGGGGACAGTTAGGTGCTCAAGACGAAACTCAGTTTGGCGACCAAGCTAAAAACTGAGTTACCACCCCAAGCTGACTTACCTGAAGATGGAGAATTTCATCCTGAAGTGAATCAAGAAGATCCAGGAATGCACATCGTGAAAGTCATCACTCGAGAAGAAGGCCCATGTCTAGAAGTTGAAGAACAAGTTCCAGAAGATCTTGCCATGGTGGAATCAACCTTGACTCATGTTCCAGTATCGGGCATAGACATTACTGACTATCCAGGAGCATTTATTCAACCTCTTGAAGTAACTCAGCTCAAGAGGCCAAAGTGGTTGAGACACCATCCAGAAGAAGTCGTGCTTGATTATGTTGCAAACCCAGTACCACAAGACAAGGAACTACATTGATTACTTGCTTTATCTCTCAGAATCCAGAGCCCACGAATATTGGAGATGCTCATAAGTCAACTAACTGGATCAATTCCATGCAAGAGGAGCTTGCTTAATTCAAGAGAAATGAAGTATGGTACTTGGTAGATCGACCAACTCATCAGTCAGTCATTGGCACCAAATGGGTCTTCAAGAATAAGAGAGATGATACCAGGAACATTGTAAGGAATAAACCGAGGCTCATAGCAAAGGGGTATGCTCAATATGGAGGGATCGACTTTGATGAAACCTTTGCTCTTGTAGCCAGATTAGAAGCCACCAGATTGCTCCTTGATTATGCAGCACACTACAACTTCACACTTTTCCAGATGGATGTGAAGAGTGCATTTTAGAATGGGGAGCTCAAAGAAGAAGTATATGTAGAACAACCCCCAGTCTTTGAAGAAGGAAACCAGGTTTATAAATTGAGGAAGGCTCTTTATGGGTTGAAGCGGACACCTCGAGCTTGGTATGAGACTCTGTCTCAGTTTCTTCTCAAGAATGGTTTCCAAAAAGGGAAGATCGACACAACTTTGTTTAGGATCAAGGATGGTTCAGACATCCTTTTGGTTCAGATATATGTCGATAATATTATCTTCCAGATGCAGAAACTTGAAGTTATGTGAGAAGTTTGCCCAACTGATGCAAAGCAACTTCCAGATGAGCATAATGGGCAAGCTGACTTACTTTCTGGGTCTTCAAGTTATTCAGTCCGAAGGAGGAATCTTCATCAACCAGAAGAAATACACCAATGACTTGATTAATAAGTTTTGTCCAAAAAAGACCAAGCCCTTGAGGATTCCCATGATCCCAAGTGCTCAGATTAATCTTGATAGAGAAGGAGAAGCAGTCAATCCAACAAGCTACAGAGGAATCATAGGATCTCTGTTATATCTCACTGCAAGTAGGCCAGACACTTCTTACTCAGTTGGAGTACGTGCGAGGTTTCAAGCCAATCCAAAAATTTGCACATAGAGGCTGCTAGAAGAATTGTAAAATACCTTAAAGGGATAGAATCCTTAAGTATTTGGTACCCCAAAACTGACGAGCTTACTCTGAATGCTTGTTCAAATTCAAATTTGGTGGATGCAGAATTGACTTGAAGAGCACAAGTGGAACATGTCAGTTCCTAGGACACAAGCTTATAAGTTGGTTAAGTAAGAAGCATCATTCAGTGGCCACATCAACGACGAAAGCTGAGTATGTTGCTGCCGCAAGCTGTTGTGCTCAAGTGTTGTGGATCAAGCAACAATTGCTTGATTATGAAGTCGAGACTGGGTGTGTTCCAATCTATTGTGATAATAGCAGTGCTATGTGCATCTCAAAGAACCCAGTACACCACTCCAGGACCAAGCATATCGATATTCGACATCATTTCATCCGAGACCACGTCGAGAAGAAGGACGTGTCTGTAGAGTACATTCGTATTGAAGATCAACTAGTGGACATCTTCACCAAACGACTTCCTAAAATTCAATTTATAGATCTATGTATAAAACTTGGTTTGCTGGAATTTGATGAGATCTCCGCCGAAGAGGAGTAGATGCGTAATAGAACTAAGTCCAAGCTCTTAGTTTTCTGATTTTCTTATTTTTCCACAAATTCTGAGTGGTGGAGGTGATACTGACTGAAAATTTCAAGTGGTGTCACCAACATGTTCCAATTTGGTGTGAAGATCGAAGAAAACTTTGAATGAAGACGATGGATGCTGATTAAGACTGAGTTCAAACTATCGTTTTCCATATTTGACTTATTGCTCAATACGAAGGTTCCATACTTAGTCAAAATTTCGAAGAATATTCTAAGTGGGTCCACGCGAAGGAGTGAAACTTACTTCCAACCAAGTTTCAGCTTAAGTGGTGTCTACGCAAGAAGATGTAACTTATTACAAATCCAAAATTTTAGTACGGAGGACACATACTCAGTATGGGTCTCCTACACTTAGCCAAATTTCTGAAGAAATCGGAGGACCATACTGACTTCTGGAGGAAAACCAAGTTTTGCTTCCAACACTTAGAAGATCTTGAAGGAAGGTTGCAAAATTAAACTGAGTTCCAACTCTCAGTTTAGAAACTGAATCTTAGTCAGTATGTGATATGCTGCATTTAATGAAAATAAATGCTAAGGATTCTCAACACAAATCCGAACCTTCTTAGATGTTTGTAGTCCAACAACAACCCACCAAGTCAGCATTTTTTTGGGACTTGAGGAAGAAAGCCACGTCAAATCCCACGATGCACGTTGCAGGCACAGGGCACCTCAACCATCGTAGATTTCCAAGATATCAATCAGACTTCACGGTACACGATCTCAACTGTCGAATTATCTATCAATTACATTGATGTTCTTCTTGCTATAAATAAGGTTCTTCTTCGACTTTCCTGCGAACATCCTTTTAGTCGAACCCTTCCTTCCAATAGACCACTTCGAAACTTATTTTTCCCTATCCTTTAATCTGGTGTCAATGGTGAAGGAGCCCAAGACACCAGATATATCCTCATCTACCCTTTTTGGGTGCGGTCAAAGAGGGGGAATAGAAGTATGGAAGGTGCAGAAGACATCAGAAATCTTGAGCATAACAGTCAACTTAGTACCTCGAAGGAGTAGGAGATATCAGAAGATCCAAGCTCTTCCTCAGGTACACTACTCACTGCTCAAAGTGACGTGCCAACAACAGGAGGCTGGGCATAGTCACTTAGAGAGTCTTCCCCAACAAATGGTCTAAAAATGTTGACAAAAAGACTAGGATAGGTGGAAAAGATGAAGCCCGGAGGTGGTAAATAAGAGAAACCTTCGAGAGCAAAGTTGTTGAAAACCGGTACGAGGGAAGTAGAAAGCTGGTCAGAATATCAAACTCGGTTTCCTTATTGCACAGGCTACAACTAGATGAAGATGGAGACTAGAAGCAGCCTAGTATAGACTTGTAATAGCTATGTATAGGTTTCTTTTAGTTAGTTTATCCCTATACTTGTAATGAAAAATATTAAAGGATAAACTGACTTGTTGATAACAATCTCTATTTGACCAACAAAGGTCTTTGTTCTTCACATGCTGAATTTACACACGCTAGTGTAATCAGCAGGCTTCTAGCTCTCACGTACTTAAGTTTTAATTGCTCTAAACTTACTTGAAAAACTAATCGAGCAATATCTCTCCAAAATTATAAGTAGAAGATCTTAAGTAGGAGCTGAATTTGAGGGGGAATCTTTCTTAGTTTATAAGACTGAATGTCATACATATAAAAACTCTAAAGTTCTTCACTCCTCATCAACTTAGGATAGAGATGGATTTGACCACACCAAAAATGGGGAAATTGTTAGGAATTTTGTTAGAAATATCCTTAATTTTATTCAATGTTTTGGTGGGTCAAAAGCTGTGAAAGCCATCTTAGTCAGCTTTCAGCTTATGGACAAAAATGTAAAGTCCTGTATAGGTTCTTTATCGAGTTGTAATCTGTTTAGACTAAGTCATGAAGTCTAGCACAAAAGCTGAAGACCAAGCATAGGATATGCTTGAGATTTAAAGAAATGTTTTGCGTGAAACTTGGTTTCACCAAGTATGGCCAAGGCCTATACTGAGTTTGAACACTCAGTATAGAGGAACCCATACTGACTTATAAGAAGTCAGTATGAGAGACTGATTGCCATACTGACTTGTGAAGTCAATATAAGGGTGGTCTATACTGACTAAAGGAAAGTCAATATGGAGGCCTAAATTTCTAAGCACGTGGAACACGATGTCCGGGTGATAATAGAGCGGGTCATTTCCTTTAGCTCTCGTACTCATGCACTACCTGTACAACAAAGGAGGTAGTGAGGTAAATGGAAAATAAACCGAAACAACTGAATTAAAAAAAAACTGGAATTTTGAAAACAAGACGGCGTCAATCGACGGTGAATGGGCGTCGATCGACGCGGACACGATTATTGCGTCGATCGATGGCGATTTGACGTCGATCGACGTAAACAACGAAATTCATGAAAATTCAAATAAAAGTACGAAAATTACAACCTAAATCAGTATTTCAATCACAGACTTAATAGTAAGATTATTTCTATTCTATCCCCGGCAACAACGCCAAAATTTGATCACCAAATTATTTAACTAGTGACTTAGCAAAGCTAATAATATAGTGACAAATAAAATTATCGAATCCCAGTGGAAAGAAGTAATGAAAAACCTTAAATACTAAATCATAAGTTCTCAAAATACTGGTTAGGAAAAAATCAAATTTTGGTTTTGTTTGTTTCGAGATTCTTAATGCTTGCAGATTAAAATCAAACAGAAAAATAAAAGACTTTTGATGAAACGATTATGAGAAGTACAGATTCCATGGATATTCACCTATCAAGTATGACATGTATGAATGAATTGATTAATTCCCAATTTAATTCCTCTTCGTAGTGAAACATCAGAAAAGTATTATGAACTTCTTTGTTGGACAATTCATAAAGTAGATTAGTCAATTACCTATCTCCGCTCGGTCTCAAGATGAATTAACTAACTCCAAAAATCAACAGATTTATTCCTATAACCTATGCTCAGACAAGAAATCAAATTATATTGTGAAAAACTCTTTCCATTGCAAACCATTACATTACGTCTCAAGTTCTCAACTAATTAATCCTAAGATGAGGCCAACAAACTCAAGATTATAAATAAGCACAGATTTCACAAACTACGATGGGAAAGGGTGAAGGGTTTCGTGAACTGAATCACAAAGTCCGTTTGCCAAGGATCGTTAATTGGAATATCAAAAATAAATTGCTATGCCTATGAACAATCCTAGCATGCTCCTATATTATTATGCATAAGAAGGTTATGCGGAATACCTGGATTGAAGAACGATGAAGAACGCGTGCGTAGAGATGCCCTTTGATCTTTCCCACGCACCAAGATTTTATTTCCTAACAGATTGAGGAAATTAATCTTAAGAAAATAAATGAATATTTTCGAAAATAAGAGGAGAGAGAAGAAGAAGAATCCTCCTGATCTGATCTTCTGATCTGTATCCCAACTCGATCTGAAAATCTGGTGAAGATTATCTATCAGATCCCTTGCCCGGTTGAGAAGCAGAATTTCCTCCTCGTATCAAGAACTCACTCGATCACTTACAGCTCCCAATGCTCTGGTTTGCTGTATGCAACTTGTGATCTTATGAGTAGTAGGTGTTTTTAGTTCTGAGGTACTGAGGCCTATTTATAGGAAATTCTTGGCTTCTATTGGGCTTGAGTTATCATGGGCCAGACCAGGGACCAGAATGCAAATAGCAAATAAGGCCTATCAATTAATTAATTCCCATATTCAACCCAGAATATAATTAATTAATTAATATTGATTCATGCCACCAGAGAATCAATACTGTCCTACCTATTTGCTACCACGTTTGAGGAACGGGTTGCATTGGACTCGGTTTATCCCCACATTTAAGGTTACAGACATTCGTTAATTAATTTAAGCTCTGACAAGCTATTTAATTAATTAACATCTTTAATTCCTGAATCAATCCACTCAAACCTTTTCACTTATGCTTGAACTTAATCAGCCTGCAGGACTTTAGCATAACGAACCTTTTGAGCTGTTCAGGGAATGTCACCATCCTATACTGGATGTGGTTACCTAGTTCAGATACCAGACAGTCATACACAGATTGATATCACCCAAGACTGCAGAAGTACAGGTTCAACTAGAACCCTCTCTACAACTCAAAGTGATATACAATATATGTATACTTCTGTATCCTCATATAGGTTTAAGATTCCATCGAGTCATAAAGATCTAGATTCTTTTAATGTCAGATAAAAGAATCGATCTTGACTTAGGTCCTCATCAATGTGTACCCCACACCAGCATACCAAGACATCCAAGATAAGATGCTTATCCGCATATGCTGCAGCCTACACAGACAGTTTATCCTGGAACTGTCTCAGCTGTGATGACTATTTATATCTCGCTAGGTCAAACGATCCATACGATCTTCCGTGATCTTCTACACACCGTATGATCTCCCTATCGACGAGATAAGAGGATAATTGTGTTTGCGACACATGTTTGTTAATTCAGACAGGAGATGAACATACAACAATTATGATTCCCAGTATATTAACCAATAAACCTTGTACATAATATACCAATCATAATGCTTTCAGTATATAAATCCATCAAAGGGAAAATAATTCAATTAATCAAACATGCATACATTGATAGTTCAAAACCCTAGAATCTGAAGAGAGATTTAGCTACACATATTCATGAACAAAATCATAGAGATGAAGATGTCTTCCCACAAAAACCCTAAACCCTAAACCCTAAACCCATGAATTGCATAAAGACTTCGGTGTAGATGTCTTCCCACAAAAACCTGTCTTCAAACATAAACCTAAAAAGCTCTAGGAAGTCTCTAAAACCTTCAACTCTAAAATCTCTTAATTGCTATACTGATTTCCACCCTTAATTTCGAATTTTACATGGCCTTTTATAATAGAGAAAGATGTATCAAACAGTATCTAGGATTAGATATGTCTCTATCTTCAAATCAGGATCAGATTAGGAAAACCCGTTGCCGTGTCGATCTATGGAGAAATCCCATCGATCGACGGCCTGGAAGAACCCACGTCAATCGACGAAAATTGGGCGTTGATCGATGGCCTTGAAGAACATGCGTTGATCTCCCTTCAATCTCTTCGTAGATCGTCCACTAAATTTCCCTCGTCGATCGACGTGCCCTTAGCGTCGATCGACGTGGCCCTGGAACTTCGAGCAATTCCCGCTTCTCCCCTTTTTCCGACTAAAAACCTGCATAGTTCACCAATCACGACATTACGAGCACAAAAGCCAATTCATGCACAAAAATATGCATAAAACAATCTAAACATCACTCAATTAGCCAAAGAACAACTAGATAAGTTGGTAAAAATACTAACTTATCACTCCTCGGAAATATGGTGAGGATGCCCTGCCGAGTTAGATCAAAACCGAAAAAGTCGACTACCTTCTCCTTATGATCAGTCGTCTCCCCTCTCTCTCTTTTCTCTCAATATTCCATGTTGAAATTAAATCACATAATGATCTGATAAAGGGAAGGGCTTTTATAGTGCTAGGGTTTGCAAACCCTAACCCTAATGGGCTCTGAGCATTTTGTGGGCTAGACTAGGGACCAAATGAAAATAATAAAGTGGACCTTCTTTATTAATTAAACCCATGTCCAACCCAGAATATAATTAATTAATAATACATTATTTTACCTTCACCATGGAAACAATGCTGACTCACCCCTATATTACCACGTAATTTGGAACGAGTTGCAATAAACTTGAATGATCCACACATATTTAAGGTTTTGGACATTCATTAATTAATTTGGCTTATGACAATTAGCCATAATTAACCAATCCCTTATTTCCTGAGTAGTACAACCCACTCCTTTTCACTTATGTCTGAATTAAATAATTCAACCTGCAGGGTTTAGCATAATGAACCTTGTGAACTCCTCAGGGAATGTTCCCATCCTAAAACGGATATGATTACCTACATGTCCAACCTATGCAGGCCACACCCAAGATGCAGGTATAAGAGTACATTATAGACTCGCCACCTCTGCAAGTCAAAGTGTGGTCAACTTATGTATGCCCCTTAGCCTTCCATTAGAGTTAAGATCATAACAAGTGTCTAGAGATCTGACTCATTCATATGTCAGTTAGAATGACACATCTCATTGTTGATCCCATCAATACATAAAGATGTATCGACACATTAAGCAACTAGGATAAGCTCACTTATAAACTGATGTGTTGCAGCCAAAATCGACAGCCTCTCTAGGAACTATCTCTGTCGTGATACTGTTTATATCTCGCTAGGTCAAACGATTCATATGATCCTCTGTGATCTCCTACACACCATATGATCATCCCTATAGGCGAGATAAAAGGATATTATAGTTTGTATCATATGTTTGCTGTATCAGAAAGCGACTATGTTAACGTAACACATTTATGAAGACCAGTGTATCAAACAAACACACTTAATCATAAATGCTTTTAGTATACAATCCCAACAGAATGTTGGAGGATGTTCTCGTCAAAGTCAATGTTTTCATCTTTATAGAGGAGGACGTGTGAACGTGCCTATGATCTTAGAAAGGCCATTCCTTTCTACCGCCAAAGCTTAGATTGATGCAAAGAACAAGGAGTTAACCTTACAAATTGATGATAAAAAATTTTCTTTCTCATTCTCCAATACATTGAACATGAGCGTGAGGATGCATATGAGGAAAAATGCAATCACATTGAGGTGGTGCCAACTACTGTGTTAACGAGATGTATAGTGGAAGGAAGAGAAGGGGAAGAAGGAGGTTCCGGTGACCGAGTTGTAGCTGGGTAAGTTTCTATCAAGATAAACCGGTATATATAAGGTCTATAAAATTTTTGAGAAGGGATGATGCATGCTTTGGTAATGAGTAAGGTTGTTGAGCTACCAACGTAAAATGAAGTGCTTGTTGGGGGAACCCCGATCTTTTGGTTTTATGGTTGTTTTGTGTAGTGCTAGTTTGTTTTTAGTCCTAAGTTTTTTATGAGCTTGTATTTTGCTTCACTTAACACGTTGTTATCTTCTTGATTTCTTGCATTTACTTGAGTTTTTAGTTAATAATCGATCATGAAATGTTTATAGGGGATATTATGCTTGTCATGGTAAGATTTTGCAGGTTTAAGGCCAATATCAATGAAAACCCGTAGCGAAAGCAGTTGATGTTCAAATAAATAGTCACAAATTCTTACACACGTGGAATCTAAGCTAATGGATCATGGAAATAGAAATATCTTTGAGTTTGATTTCCAACACAACTGGAATCGGGTCAATTGAAGTTCGGGAGCACAAGTTGTGGGCAAAATCGTGAGACTGCGCAGAAGGAGTCGAAGGAAGAGATTTTTGGCAACACAGAAGCCTCTGTCTCGATCGACAGGCCCCCCGTTGATCGAAACATAGGATTTTGCAGCTGTGTCGATCGAAATACAACATTTCTATCGACATGGGCACTAGAAAGGCAGTTTTGCCCAAATTGGAGATATTTCCTTCCCAAGTCATTACCTTTAGAAGATTTAATTTTCCCCCTATAAATTGGACATAGAGGAGCTCGAAAATTGTCCTCAATTTTCCATTAATTTTAGCATCTTTATTTTATTGTTTTCCCTTTAATTTTTTCAATACTTTTTATTTTATTGTTAAAATTGGATTCCAGTATTTCAAGGTTCCGATTTATTTAATGATTCAAGTAAGTTATTTTATGTTTATTTCAATGTGTGATTTTAATATGCTAGGCTAGAACACTTAACAGGTTCTAGGGTTTTCTCCATCATTTTTGGCATGTGTTAATTCGATTGATTCCAAACCCTAATGAATTCGGTTTAAATTCTATGGTTTTGATTTTTAAAATCTATTTTGAATTGAAGGATCGAGAGATGAAAATTGGATTAGGTTTATAGTTATTAATTTGAGACCGAGAGGAGATAATTAATAATCGGAAAATAGAATTTTGATATAATTGGTTTCTGTCTCAAAAGGAAGAATCACTTGTAGGGTTTTCAAATTTGTATCTTTATCGAGATTGACTAGTTTGTGTTCTCTAGACCGAGAGGTAAAATTCACATTCTAGTAATCTAGATTTTAATTGCCCAACAAAGGAATTAATTCCAAAATATCAGATTTCCCACCTAAGTATATATTTTGGGTTTGGATTGATTGTTTATGCATGTTGAATTGGATTGATTGATTACCCTGGAATCTGTGCTTTTTATTATTGAATTTTATTTCAAAAGCATTTTCTATTTTGAAAACAAAAACCCAATTCAAATTTGGATTTGCTCAAACAAAGAATAGATAAACTATGCCAGTATATGAAATAATTTCATTGCACTATCCCTGTGGGTTCGACATTTTTTTGGGTTTATAAATTTATTTGCATCGCTATATTATAATAAATCTGTAATTTTTTCAGGCGATCAGATTGGCGCCATTGCCGGGAATAGTCAGATTTTATTTTGTTATTGGATTGTTTTGATATTTTCTGGATTGAGTTTTTATATTTTATTTTCGAGTTCATGTGCGTGTGTGATTTTTTAGGTTTTGTGCTCTGTTTTGATCGATACGTTGCGTGTCGATCGACACAGCCGTATCACCCGTGTCGATCGACAGAGCCCCTGTCGATCGACACAGAGACTAATTCCCTGTCTTTTGTTTTCTTTTTAGGTGCATGAACACAGAACTCGGGGCAAGAAACTTGAAGCCTTTAACCCAGAAATTGAAGCCACCTGTAGCAGAAACAAAAGAACAAGGAAAGACAGGCATAGATGGAGCACCCACCAGAAGCACCACTTCAAAACATGACTCCCGAAGAGCAAAGACAGTTCGTGGATGAGGTCCGACAGCTCAGGGAGCAACTCCAAGTAGCACAAGCAATTCAAGCAGAGCAAGCTGCCAGACTGGCAGCCATGAACAATGGAGGAAACCCTGAGAGGCAAATTGTGGTGCCCTAAAGATCCATACTTGATCGCTTCCTGCCATAAAGAGAGGAGCTGGGATTCCAAGTTGACATTGTTGCCAACAGCTTCGAGCTGAAGACAAGCCTGATTCAGATGGTCCAGCAGAACCAGTATGCAGGGAAGGCCATTGAAGACCCGTACGCCCATCTCTCTCAATTTATTGAGGTGTGCGATACGGTGAAGCAGAACGGAGTGTTCCAAGACACAATCAGGATGCGCATCTTCTCATTCTCACTTCGAGATGAGGCCCGGTCATGGTTCGCTAGCTTCGACAAGAGCAGGATCGCCACATGGGCACAACTTCGAGCAGAATTTCTCACCAACTTCTTCCCGCCCAGTGTATTCATGAAGAGGAAGTCCGACATCACTCACTTCAATCCGAAGTATGATGAAACCCTCTATGAAGCTTGGAAGAGGTACATGGAACTGTTGCGGATGTGTCCCGGCCATGGGATCGATCTTGAGATGCAGGTGTACCACTTTTATGAGGGACTGAACCCTCACATGAAGGAGTTGGTGGATGCCTCAGCTGGAGGCATTCTTATGAAGAAAAGTGGAGCTGAAGGGATGCAACTTCTTGCAGACATGGCCCTCAACAGCCATAAATGGCCTACTGAAAGGCAGAAAGCAGTCAAAGCAGTGACCACTACTCTGGAAATTGATGCGGTGGCGGAAGTGAAGAAGCTTAGAGAAGAGTTCGCCAAGTAGGAGGCCGGTGGAGCCTCGATAGCGGCTGTTTCAGATCCCAATATGACCATTGTTCCCGTTGAGGCCAACCATATCTACCGAGGAGGTAGTTCGAGCACCTCCAACACTGCTGAAGTGAATTATGCCAATGGAGGTTACAACAACAACTACCGAGCCAACAAATAGGGGTACAATTACAGTGCTAAGAATCACCCTGGTTTTTCTTACTCTAACCCTTATGCAGCTGAGAATCCTCCACCGAGATTCAGTGTTGGAGACGGGGGAAAAATTATGGTGAAGAATAGATCCGTGCTGGAAGAGACACTTGACAAGTTCATCAAAAGCTCCAAAAATAGGTTTGGCAACGTGGAAACTGAAGTGAAGAACATGTCCACTCACATGCAGCATATGACGAAGCACCTTCAGATGCTCAACACACAGCTCAGTCAAATTGCTTCTACCTTGAGCAATCAACACAAGCCAGGCCAGCTCCCCAGCACCGCAGAAGTCAACCTAAACAAGGCAATACAAGTCAATGCCATTTCCTTGAGGTCCGACACGAGGTACGATGGTCCTAGCATACCCGAGAGTGATTTTAGGGCTGAAGAAGAGGAAAATCCCGTATGAGATGCCTCTATCTTGACCGACACAGAGCCTGTGCCGATCGACACAGAGGACAGTCAAAGATGCAGAGGTCGACAGGCAGGCAGCTCGATCGATAGGGGGGATGCAGCCGTGTCGATCGACATCCCCCTATCGATCGAAAAGTAGGACAGAGAGGAGCGATTGATTGACAGGCATCTCGACCGACACAGGGGCCACATGGAGCTGAAAATTCAAATAAGAAAGGTGATCCGACTCCTCCGATGCCCTTCCCTCAATGGTTTGCCAAAAAGATGGAGGACTCAAAATTTGCTCGATTCGTGGAGAATCTCGAGAAAGTCAACATCAATATTCCACTGATTGAGGCTCTCTACGAGACTCCCGGCTACATTAAATTCTTGAGAAAGCTAATGAGAGAGAAAAAGCCGGTAATTGATGATCAAATTATTTCTATTGATGAGCAATGCAGTCTTCTTTTGTAGAAACCAGTTCCAACCAAGAGGTCCGATTGGGGATGCTTCTCTATTCTGATCGAGATTGGGGGAAAGGAGTTTAGGAATGTCCTTTGCAACACAGGGGCAAGTATCAACTTGATGCCCTACTCGGTGTGCAAAAAGTTGAAGACTGGCGAGATGTCGCCAACCACAATCACTCTCCAAATGGCAGATCATTTGATTTCTCGACCAAGGGGAGTAGTTGAGTATGTTTTGATTAGAGTAGGACATCTTATTTTTCCTGCTGATTTCGTTGTCTTGGGAGTGCAGGAAGAGCAAAGGATGCCTCTGATACTTGGAAGGGAATTCTTGGGGACAAGTGGTGCCTTGATTGACTGTCGAAGTGGAGAGATTACACTTCGAGGAAATGATGAGACGATCACCTTTGTGATTGATAAGAGTTTGAAGAAAGTAGCTTGCCATAGCATCTCTACTATTGAGGAAGATGAACAAGCCGCCGAGATCGAATAGGAGCAAGGAAACTAGATGGCAAAATTGCCAATTACACCATCGTCTTCCGAGCTCACCACTATTATTCGCGATTGGATGGTCTACATGATCGATGCAAGGGGGCGGCGAGTCAGAACCCGACCTACTTGGTGAAGGATCCCTATTGTGGAGCCACGATAATAACTAAGGCACTGCATGGAGGTAACCCATTATTTTACTTGCTTTAGTTCATTTTCTCTCTAATTTTTGTGTGCTGCTTTTGTTTCCAAAAAAAAAAATTGGAGCTCTGTCTCGATCGACATAGCGGCGATCGATAGAGCACTCTTTGAGCCAACAGTTGGGTCGACAAGAAGGCTTTGTGTCGATCAACAGGGCCCCTGTCGATCGACGTAGAGTGCTAGTAGCCAATGTATTTCGTATTTCGAGTTCTGCAGCCTCTGATGGATAAAAAGTTGGTGTCTGAGACCAACATCGAGGTATTGTTTCACTCTTGGTCTGATTTTCAAACCTATTCCCTTGTTAATTGAATAAGTTTGGGGGAGGAGGACTTGGAGTTGAAACTATTTCTTCCTTTTTACTTTATGCTTTCAGTTTGTTTAAATTTATGCCTAGTTTAAAATTTTTTGCTTGATTTTGTTGCATTGTTTGAATAAGTGGTGAATTTGTGAGAAAATCTGCGTAGCTATGAGATAACCCTAACAAGAATGCTAGATTTGAATTAATTGACTTGATTATGCATTGATTGTGATAGCGGTTGAGTATGCCTATGAATGTAGAAAACCGCATGATTACTTGTTTTGAAACTTACAAAGGCATGATGTTGATGGTGATTTGATGTTTACTATGGAAGAAAAATTGTCCCAAGTGTGAGATTTTGAGCTTTAATTTCGATTGTGAGTGTGTCTGCATTATTGAGTATCTCTACAACTTACTTTGTTTCGTTTTCGAGACTCCTAGGTTTAGAAAATGATTTTTAGGCCATCTTTGTTTAGCCTATTTATCCCTTACTCTGTCCTAATTGAATATTTATCCCTAGTCAACCCTTTTGAGCCTATGAATTTTCTTTCTTTGTATATGAGTTAGAAAAGATAGGGAAATCAACTCTTGTCTATGAGAGTGAGTTGGGAGTTGTTGGAGTAAGGATAAGACATTGTTGGAAGGGTGAAAAAAAAAAAGAAAAGGTTGAGCTCTAGAAAAATGAAAAAAAAAAAAATATATATATATATATATGTGTGTGTTTGTGTTATTAATCCTTACAAGCTCAAATGTTTAAACAAAATTATTAAAATCATGAAAGGATGTGTGAAAGAAAAGAAAAAGAAAAAGAGAATAAAAGAGCCTTGGTTGATGTTGAATATTATAGGAGAATGGTGGATATCAATAAATAGTGGTTTAGATTAGTTGGGAATGCGCAACTCAATTGATTTTAGTCACTTGACCAAATATTTTCCTACCTTTCACTAAGAAGCCTACATTACAACCTTGAATAAAGTCATTTCTGATCTTAGACTTGTGTGCACATATTTGCAGTGGAGATTTAGAATATTTGCAAGCCTATGGTAGAACTTGATTTACATGATTTGTGTGATCTCATATTATCCTAAACACTTGAGTGAATGAGTGAAAACATTTCCCTTGTGAGTCTTACATGGTTTACAGATTTTCTGATTCTTACAAAGTGTTGATGTTTTGTGGATTTACAAGTTTGATTGTGATGAATCTTGAGAGGCATTGCACTTCTCTTCTACTTGGATTTTTAGTACATTCTTTTGTTGATTGATGACAATTAAGCGTTTAAGTTTGGGGGGTTGATAAGCTCGTATTTTGCCTCACTTATCACGTTGTTTTCTTATTAGTTTCTTGCATTTACTTGAGTTTTTCGTTAATAATCGAGCATGAAATGTTTATAGGGAATATTATGCTTGTAAGATTTTGCAGATTTTAGGCCAAAATCAATGAAAACTCGTACCGAAAGCAGTTGATGCTCAAAGAAAGAGTCACGAATTCTCCCACACGTAGAATTTGAGCTAGTGGAAAATGGAAATAGAAAGATCTTTGAATTAGCTTTCCAACGCAACTGGAATCGGGTCAATCGAAGTTTGGGAGCACAAGTTGTGGCCAAAATCGTGAGACTGCGCAGAAGGAGTCGAAGGAAGAGATTTCTTGCAATGCAGAAGCCTCTGTCTCGATCGACAGGGCCCCCGTTGATCGAAATAGAGGATTTTGCAGCTGTGTCGATCGAAATGCAGTCTGTTGATCGACACGGGCACCAGAAAGGCAGATTTTTGCCCAATTTGGAGATATTTCCTTCCAGAGCCATTACCTTTTGAAGATTTAATTTCTCCCCCTATAAATAGGACATAGAGGAGCTCGAAAATTGTCTTTAATTTTCCTTTAATTTTAGCATCTTTATTTTATTGTTTTCCCTTTAATTTTTCCATTACTCTTTATTTATTGTTGCAATTGGATTCAAGTACTTCAAGGTTCCTATTTATTTAATGATTCAAGTAAGTTATTTTATGTTTATTTCAATGTGTGATTTTAATATGCTAGGCTAAAACACTTAACAGGTTCTAGGGTTTTCTCCATCCTTTTGGCATGTGTTAATTCGATTGATTTCAAACCCTAATTAACTTGGTTCAAATTCTATAATTTTGATTTTTAAAATCTATAGGATCGAGAGATGAAAATTGGATTAAGTTTATAGTTATTAATTTGAGACCGAGAGGAGATAATTTATAATAGGAAAATAGAATTTTGATATAATTGATTTCTGTCTCAAAAGAAAGAATCAGAGGTAGGGTTTTCAAATCTGTATCTTTATCGAGATTGACTAGTTTGTGTTCTTGAGACCGCGAGGTAAAATTCACTTTCTCGTAATCTAGGTTTTAATTGCCCAACAAAGGAATTAATTCACTTTTTATTATTGAATTTTATTTCAAAAGCATTTTCTATTTTGAAAACAAAAACCCTATTCAAATTTGGATTTGCTCAAACAAAGAATAGATAAACTATGCCGGTACATTAAATAATTTTGTTACACTATCCCTGTGGGTTCGACATTCATTTGGGTTTATAAATTTATTTGCATTGCTATATTATAATAAATATGTACTTTTTACAGGCGATCATTTTTGTGTTGAAATATTGTCCAAGTTAGTTAGATAGTGATGTTCCATTGTGTAGCTCATGGATTCTAGTTCGTTTATTTGCTTGTTTGGAGTTTTTAATCTAGGTTGATACTTAATGAATTGTGTAATTTTAGATAATGATGATGTCTGAGGATTGATTGTTGGTTGTTGATTGAATATAATCGAGCGATCACTTGGGACATAAGGGATGTTCTTTATCATGATCATCCTGAGTGATGAGTTACGACTGTCAACCTTGACATTTGTTAAGGGTGAAGCGCATAGAAGCTCAACTTCTTCATTAGTGCCTTCAACTTGACGTCCTCTAGTTGGATCTGTAAGGTCTATAAAAAAAAAATATATTGTATCCCTGACCTACAGTGTAATCTTTTCGACGAGAATCTATATTAGAAGGTCTAATAAGGCTAACAAGGATAATGGTGAGGGATGGGATGATGCTTGACAAATTGGGATTCTTTGTATAGAAACTGGAGATAGAAAGGGTTTTTGCAGCAATCTAGAGGCATTATGAGAAAGGTAATGAATGTGAATGTTAAGACCATCTCTCTCTTTCTATTTATAGGCAGAAAGTCCCAAAAATCTAGGTCCAATCTATGGCTGAAAACGAATCCGCTCAAACTTGCGGTCAACATCTAAGTCAAAACAACTATTAAGTCTTCGAGTAACTCACTAAACATATGATGGTTACAAGGTTGTTTCGCAATTTGTGCTGAATCTTAGACCTACTAAGTCTAACCGCTACCACCCACTGTAGTCAAATTGCTATTACCCTTGGAAAATGGTTATGACTTCTCAAACTTATCATTTATCCTATTGGGATTTGTATACCACAAAGCATTATGATTGGTATATTGGTAAACAGTTATGTTTGATGTACTAGGAATCATTAATGTCTAGTACATAATGTTACAATTCTTTTGTCTGATTAACAAACATACAAAGCAAATAATAGTATCCTCTTATCCCGTCAATAGGGAGATCATACAATGTGTATTAGATTACGGAAGATCGTATGAATCGCTTCACTTGGCGAGATATTAAACGTTATCACACCTGAGACAGTTTCGGGATACTCTTTCGGTATAAGCTGCGACATATTCAGTAATAAGTAGCTTGTCTTGGCTGCTATGGGTTGAATATGGAATTTGTTAATTTAGAATTATTTGCATACTGGTCCCTGTTCTAGCCCATGAAAAGCTCTAAGATCAATAGGATTAAGAATCCTATTTTAAATGCCTTTATTGCTCTACAGTTCAATCATAAGTTATAGTTCGAGAACTGAAACCTATAAAGTGAATCAGAAAGGGGCGCCATAGAGAGAGAAAAATTAGAGGAATCTAATTTTTTTTATCTTATGTGCAATTCGGTAGCAGTCCTCACCATATACCCGCATAGAAGTAAGTAATACAGATACGAAGACTAGACCTACAAGATTCTTTCTTCTCTTTTAATTTGTGTTTTGATTTCAATTATAAATTAAAATTGAGAATTTAATTTTTTAAGTAGGAGCATGCTTGGGAATAACCGATGTATGATAATTATTTAGATATCCACAGATGTCCTTGAGTTTAATTGAATTATGTGAACTCCGGTTCATGTATAATTCCATCATACTCTTCCCAGATTACTGACATCAATTGTTCCCAACAACTGGATTATCCAATAACTGAGATATTAAACTCAATTATAATCCGCATACACCACATATCAAAAGAATAACTACAGTTGAAAATTAGTTACTTGCGACGCAACTGGGAGCTTAAACTCAGTGATATTAAGCAACCTATCAAAGACCAGTTAACCCAAAACTTCATAACTGAGAACTAGGAATCAATTATCTTCGCTAGATACGTCATCCAGTTCCAAAAGACCGAGTTTTATGCATAAATCCTTAAATTTTGCTTCCGCAAGTGGTTTGATGAAATTGTTGGATAATTGATCCTCATTTCTAATATATTCAACGGTTGTATCCTTATTTATCACAAGATCTCTGATGAAATGGTGACACATATCAATATATTTCATTCTTGAGAAATGAACTAAGTTCTACACAATGGATTTAGCTCTTCTATTACAACAAAATATTAGCAGAACACCTATTGCAACATCTTAATCTCTCAGTTGCTAGTTGATCCAAAGTTTTTGTGCATAACAACTTTGAACAACAACATTGTGGATGTCCAGTTGTTGATGTCAAAATTGAGTATTGCTTCTCGCTAAACTAGTTGATCAATTTGTGCCGTAAGAACTAACATGTTTCATTTGTACTCTTATGATCTATTAGGGAACCTCAAGAATCCGAGTCTAAAAAATGAATTAGCTTCAAGTTGTCATATCTGGGATACCAAATCCCTGGAGACTCAGTCCTCTTTAGATACTTCACGATTCATTTTGTATCTTTAAGAGGAGATTTCTTTTGATTTAATATGAAGCACACACAAACTCCGATAACGTGGATGATATCAAGGAAAGTCGTTGCTAAATATAGAAAGAAACCTATAATTTAGTGATTAGTTGTAGGATTAAGTGACTCGCCTAATTAATCTAGAATCAGTTATGTACTAGGTCTCTTCGGAATCCTTAAAGTCTTTGTCTTCTCAAGACAAAACTTCTTGATTAGCTCCTATTATTAATTACGTTGTAATTCAACTTTTTTATTATATTTTGATGTGTCAAACAAACCACTTTGTCAGGTAAAATGTATAGAACTTGCAAGTCTCTAGTTGTGATCTTAGCTAAAAACCGTAATATCCCGTGTAGGATTAACGAGTTTTAATAAGAGCTAGTCATCTCACAAGTTTGAGACTCGTAACCAGTGGCGTCTACAAATGTTGAAGTGCTTGGTAATTGGCAAGTTGTTGACTTAAAAAATCAGCAACCAATAACAATGAGACAAAGAGAATGTGTCAGCCGGAAGCTTTTAGTGAGCTTACTTGAAGATTGTAGTTTATACAAATTTACAAGATTCAGAGACAAAGACCAAGTTGCATAGGAATCTACCATTTTGGATTCCTAAGACTGGGAAAGAGTCGTTCTGACAAAAGGTAGAAAAATCTACCTACTACAGGACTCCACAGTATTGTAGTGTCGAAAGTAAATTGTGTCAGAACTTTCTATTAGTTTAATTTAATTTTTTTCTCACACGGTTTGATCTCTATCCTCAAGACACGTTCCTATAAATAGAGTCTAAGGCACACAGGGAGAAGTTATCGGCTGAACTGAAGCATCCAATATTGGCTCTGTAATCCCCATCTCCATTATTGCACTTATGAGTTTTCTAAGATCTTGTGTATTTCTTACAGGAGGCTCTTAGCATCTAGCTAGAGCTACTTCTAAAGTTCTTATTTTCTAAGTAAGAATTCGAGTTGAGCTTCTTACTTTTTGAGAAACTCCGGTGGAACACCACCCAACTACTAACCTTCTAGATTTTGGGAAGAACACAAACATCCAATCCTTTTTCAGTTGGTGGTTGCGCAACATGTTCGTAAATCAAGTTGAAGCAAGCAAGTTCCTGGTGGACTAGACGAGACGCATACAACAGGTAGACTGAAGAGCTGCCCACAATTGCAACAAATCGTGATACATCACCCTGTAACGAGTTCAAGTAAATTCCATCCTGTGTGGTTGAAGATTGAAATTAGGACATTTGGCTCCGAACCACTATAAAAATCTTGTGTACTTTACATGCTTAACTTTTCCTTGCTCCGTTTTGATTTCTACATTTATTTTGAAACCTAAAAACTATCTAAGTTATTAGTGTATATACTGAGAAATCAACTAAGTAAAGATTTGCCTAATCATTTTAAGAACCCGAACTGACAAGACACAACAATTTCAGATATTAGAAGAGTAAAACTATTGTTTATTTTCCTCACATTTTCCGTTGCGTACTTTATCCTCTAATTTTGGGGACAACGACTCCTTTATGTTTTTCCTCTGATTGATAAAAATCCCTTAAGTCATTTTATTAACTTGAAGACCGATGAAAAACATCAGTTTTCCCATCATAGTCATTAGTTGGGAAAATTTCTCGCACATTGTGGAATCCTTAGAATTGGAAATAATATTATCCACTTTATGATTCGTTGCCTTAGATTAGGCATCATTGTTATCGCCATTAGCACGCTCTTGATTGTTTCTGGTAGTTCAATTGAGTAATTTATTATATGTATGTAATTTTGCATATAAATTGAATTGTGTAGAGCTAACATATATCATTTGTAGGGATTGAAAAATAAACGAATTTTCTTTAAAATAGAGATTTTATGAAAAGTAAATTGATTGGATAGATCTATATAGTATTGTTCATTCACTTATCTGCATGGAAGTGTACGAGTAATTTGGGTTCACTCATCTATTGAAAAAGTAAATTATGGCATGTATGCATCCAGAGAACCAATCTTCTAGTATAAAAAAAACTAAATTGATTTGATTGATCTATTCAACATTGCGTATTCCTTCATCTGCATAGAAATGTATTAATAATTTAAGTTCACTCATATATTCGAAAAGTAAATTGATTGTGGCATGTATGCAAACTTATCCCGGCTCGTATTCTGACAAGTTTGACCGACTCGGACTATTTCTTGACCCACATTGGCAGGCAACCTAACTCGTGACCCGTGCTCTGACTAGTATTTCGACCATTTTCTGACGCGGCTTTGTCACATACTAACCTAATCTCGACCTACATTAGCAAGCGATCGGGTCGAGACCCAACTACCACCTTATATTTAATTAAAAGAATTATAAAATAATTTTAAATTCAAAAATATTATTGATCCACATATTGGCATGGGTTGTGCCCCGAATCGAGAGCCAACTACCACCAAAGATTTAATTAAGAAAATCTAAAGATCCTGACCCAAATATGAATTTTACATTAGTTTTTTATATTAATATTACAATTCTCAAATAAAAAACTTAAAATATTCATTTTAGGTAATGATCTCAATATTATCACAAAAATCATTTGATCGAATGACATTAAACAAATCCCCATGCCAAGAATTGCACTTTTTGGTATTTTTAAAAATCAAGATTTTTCTGATGTGTTTTATAAAAATTTTAAATTAGCCTGGTTAGATTATAATCAGATTTTGTAATTATTTTTCTAATATTAATAATACGTATTTGATAAATATATATTATATAAAATATATTTTTTTGAGTTGTATCTTACTCGGAAGGGTGACATCCAATTTATAATTTTATTATCGATTGAGTTTAGATTCATAATTCTTTATAATTTGAATTAATCGTTCGCACCGATTACACACTCGGCTAAGGTGAGATCAAACCCAACAGATTCTATATTTTAATTCTATACAAAATCAAATAAGAATTTATTATACTAACAATTCTTGTTGCCTAATACACACTCAATTTGGGTGATATCAAACCTAATGTATTTAATAAATTAAGTGAAATTATATACAATATTCAGTTGAGTATGATGTTTAACAGAGAATCTCTCAATGTTAGGACTGAAACAAAAATAGACCAAATTATACTTCAAGCATTTCAGAAAAAGAGGATTGGCAATTGAATATTAAGGGTGTTTCTTTCTACAATTTACCATATATTGTGCATCTTATAATTGTACTCCCTCCGTCCCGGCTGAATTGTCCCGGGTTGACCGGGCACAATAACTAAGGAGTGTGAGTGTAAAGTAAGTTGAGTGGAATTAATATTTTATTGTTGAGTGTGAAAAAGTTGCATTTTTAAGTAATGAGACAATTAAGGTGGGACGAACGAAAAAGGAAAGTGGGACAATTGAGGTGGGACGGAGGGAGTATTATTTAGTAGATTTGAAAAGACTATTTATGATTTGTGCTCATTTATTTACGCCTAACATTTATGTAGAAATAGAAACACACTTGAGTTAGGTTTCGTAGAATAATGGAGTTGAAAATTCAAAAAAAGCAAAAAAGTGGATATATTAATGGAAGGCTGAAGAAGAGATAGAGGTGCATGTGATAGAGGTGTTTTCCGTACAGAATGGAGGGTAGAGTTAGTGGACTTAATTATTGATCGACTGTACGTCGTACCCAGGATGTTCCCCACTCTATTCAATTCTTATTTTTTTTTCTACTAGATTTTCACCCGTGAGTTACACCGCAAAATTATATATATAAAAAATATATTAATTGAGATTTTAATCTATCAAAATATTTCAATTGTATATAAATTCTATAATTTATTGGACACATACAAATCATTTTAATCATTTACGTCCCCAATTTATTGAACATATTGAGATTCGATTTACAGATAAATGGAGTTCTTAGAACTTCGATAGACAATAACAAACAACAACAACAAATAAGTAAATGAAACTCAATCTAATCAATGAGACAATAGAGAAATCAGAGAAATGGGCGAATGTATTTTGAATAATCTGTAGAAAATCTGGCAGCGTTACAGTGTGGTTTTTTAGAGAGCAAAAAAGATACCCAAAATCAAGTCCTTTACCCCTTATAGACAGGATAGGGAGAGGACACTAGACCTAACCCTAGCTTCGAGTCGGTTGTGCTCGCCGAAAAATCAGGATCGGCTCCGGATTTTTCGTGGTCGATTAGGGCTTCCAACGGCCTTGCACCGCCAGGCTTCTAGTGTTTCTTCGCCTTGATGCTCGATTGATACGATCCTCGCCGGAAGGTTTAAATCGCAGCCCAGGAACAAGAGTTGACACGACGCGGAAACGACTCCAAAAGGACTGAAAAACGAAACGACGAATGGATAGAAATTCAGCAACCCTAATTCGATCCTTCAAATGACGTATTCCAGACGAATCTCATATACACCCCAAGAAGCTGAAGAACTATCGACCCTTCAAATGATGTATTCCAGAATAATCTCATATACGCCCCAAAAGCTAAAGAACTAATAACGCAGAACGGTAGAAGACACCACAATCGAATGTGTAAGTTCGATTGATAAGTCAGGTTTGAATTTCAAGGTAATCCACAGAAATTCATGAGTTTTCAGGATTGGAGAAATAACTCACAAAATTATTATTGAACTGAAAACTGAATTACAATGAAAATATGAAGCCCTATTTATAGGGAGAAAATCAAATCTCTAAACCTAATCTAACTAGGAAATCAAATCAAATCTAGAAATCAAATCTTGCTAAAAATCAAATCTAACAAATCTAGAAATCAAATCAAATCAAATTAAAACTAAATCAAATCTTATCAAGATATATCAAATCTTCTATAATATCTTCAACAAATCTTCTTGAAATATCTAGATATATCTTGCTAACTGAATCTCCATCATCGATATCTACCTCTTCAGGTGCTCGGTATCGAGGAGCTGAGAGGGTCGGTGACGATCTCCAAACTTGGGTGTTTCTGGTTCTTCTGTCACTCCATGGGCTTGTTGCTCTGGTCCGGCTGCCATTTGGGCCGACGTACTTAACAGGCCTGGGTCTCGTGGATCTGGCCCCAACAATAGCCCCCAATTTGGACACATACAAATCACTTTAATTATTTACGTCCCCAATTTATTGGACATGTTGAGGTTCGATTTACAGATAAATGGAGTTCTTAGAACTTCGTTAGACAATAACAAACAACAACAACAAATAAGTAAATGAAACTAAATCTAATCAATGAGACAATAGAGAAATCAGAGAAATGGGCGAATGTATTTTGAATAATCTGTAGAAAATCTAGTTGCGTTACAATGTGGTTTTTTAGCGAGCAAAAAAGATACCCAAAATCAAGTCCTGTACCCCTTATAAACAGGAGTTACTTCTAGAGAGAGCAACTCCGATAGGGAGTAGTTCGGATACTACTCCGGGCCGATACGAAGATTTCTTGGGAATATAAGCGCTTGGCTATATTGGGTGGCACCGGAGTACCGTCCCATGGGCCGATGCGTGAGTCCGGAGTTCACGCGGGTTAGAATCATTCCGGGGAATGTTCTCTTGCATGGAACAATATTCTCATGCGAGCACTCTGTATAGGCTCCGGGTAGCGCTGGTGGGAGGAGTTCTAACGGATCGTGAGACACTTGTGGGTTTCTAGGGGAAGCCCCACATTCCCGTCGATGGTGTCAATTGCGTTATAATTCTTCCTGCGAAGTGGGAATTATAGCCTGGGGCTCATAATGGAGTGGGTCGAGCTCGAAGAGTATCGAGGGTTCGGATGCGAGCCCCGAGCATGCTCGGTGTCGACCTAGAGCCTTAGACAATTTTTAAGTTTGCCGCCCTGGCAGTGGCATGTTTGTAATTATCAGCAACTCTAGGGGCAAATACCGAGATGCGAATAGTTTTTCTTTAAATAGGGAGTGAGTGCTCTCTTTCTTCACTTTTCTTTTTTGATCTGTAGCTTCTCCTTCGCTCTCTGTGAATCTTCATCCCCGGCGTACTGCTACTGTTCCGGTGACTGCTGCTTTCGGCGATCTTCCGTCAAATTTTTTTCGTGCACCCTCTTTAAGGTAATTACATTCATTTCCTCCCTTTGGTCTTCTCCTTGCTCTAGCCTGTGCGTTCGCTTCGCGGTGTATGCTTGGGTAGGTTGCTAGGATTTGTATGTGTTGGGCGTGTTTTTTATTGTGATTGATGATTGAGATGTTGATTGATTCCCTGCGTTTACATGGTTTGATTTTTATCATGCCTCTTTCTTGAGCGAGTGTCGGCCTTAATCGGGTGTTACATTGGTTTAGGTGATCTTTCAGTTCGTATGCGGGTTTCTATATTTGTATGTAGGTTATAGGGCGGTACTTCATGTCTATTATCTGCATTCTTTCGTTGGGTTTTTCTGATTCTGTTTGGATCCCATTATGCATTTCTTGCATCTTTTTGCGATGTTTCCCTCTACGATTTTTTGAATTTGTGTGAATATGGGTGCTACTTTCACTGATGTCCTAACCTTGTGCGCGATTGCGGAGTTGTGGTTCGTGCCTTGGCAATTATTTCTTTGGCTCCTATTCCCCATTTTTTTTCTTCAAATTACGTTGTGTCATGTCTTTCGCAGACTCATTGGTGTTGTAAAACTGTTGTGAAAAAGCTGTAATTTGTGTGTTGGGCGACGTAGCCTCGGGATAGTTGTTTGCATGGTATATTGGGTTTAGGTGATTGTCGTAGGGTGCATGATTGGGTCGGTTGGAGCAGTTGTGTGCTGTTTTTCCACCTTGAGTGTGATTTCCTAAAACGGCAAGGTCCTTTCCCTTTCGTCTTGAATGCGTGCATTATTTTTAATTTCCTTTCGGTTTGCGGGGGGCCTCTGTTTTTTTTGTCAATCTATGTTTTTGTGTTCTTCATGTTAGTTATAAAATGGTCTCGGTTGACTTTATTGTGAAGCCCTCTTCGTCTTCGGGTTCGACCGAGGTTGGGGTCAGAGGTTTGCCGACTCAAGATGCAATCTCCTCGGGCTCTGAGGGGGGTCGGTTCGAACACGAGCCGGTTGTCATGGACCTCGATCATGAGGAGATATCTTATCGGGAAGAGTCGGGTAATGAAGCTGATTAGGATATTGAGGACTCATTCGTGCCGATGGTGGTCGACACCTCATTCATCAAGAAGGATCAGATCAACCCCGATGATCCGGTCCAACAGGCAATTTTCCTCGCCACCGAGGAGAGTGTGACAAGGAATTCGAAGGGGGTCGAGTGCCACAAGATGGTGTATACACTTCCCATGGTGGAGGAGCGGTGTTGCCGACCACCGCATATCGACGACGTGGCATTTTTCCTCCCGGTTATAAAGTATGGGATTGGCTTGCCACCTCATGCTTTTTTACGAGCCTTACTTCTATCCTACGGCCTGACCCCCTTCCAACTTGCACCGATCAGCTGGTGCCACATGTTAGGGATGTTGCTCGTGTTTTATGATGCCGGGATCGGGTATCCGACTCTCCGTGAGTGGCACTTTCTATACCATCTTGCTCGTTATGAGGTCGGGTACTACTATTTTTCGCAGAAGGACTCCTTGGCTGAGCCCATAATCACTAAGTGTGCACAGAACACCCCTCGGTGGAAGAACCAGTGGGTATGGGTCTTGATGAATCATTCCGACCCGGAGTTCTTGACCGAGGGAGGAGTACCTATAAGTGTGGGATGAACTCAAGTTTAGCGTTCGATATCGCTTCTCTTCGGCTACTGACCGACCCTCTTTGTTGTTTTGCAGGGTATAGGCAGACATTCCTCAACACTGAGGAGAGCCACCGCATAGATGTTGCGTACTCCAGGAAGTATCGAGCATTTACCTCGATCAGAGGTAAGAGGAGTGTTGGCGCGGAGTTCTGGGTTAACGTGAAAGGGAAGAAGGAGTGACTACCTGAGGATATGACTGGCCTATCACCTGTCGATTTGCTGGCTGCCATCAACGCGCAAAATTGCTAGAGGGAATGGTGCTCATCGACACCAACCGAGTGCAGTCGCCGCTAAAGAAACACACTTCTGGCACCCCACGAGCCTCTACTGGGTTGCATCCCGTATATTCGGGCAGCACTGACCCGATCGACAGACCGTTTGGGGGGTTTGCTTTGGGTCTCCCACCCACTCCTCCTATTCCTCTGACCCGTTCATCCTCTCCTCCGAAGAAAGGGGATAAAGACGAGCGGAGGAAAAAGAAGGTGCAGGAGGTGAGCTCGAATTCTCGGGCTCAGTTGGAATCGACAGAGCACCCTAAGAGGCTCGATGTGATTCTAGCTGGTTTGGGTTCGGTAGACATTTCCTCTTCTTCCTCGTCTTATACCCTCCGGGTGAAGAAGGTCCTCGATGGCAAGTTCAAGGATGAAGATTTCGACAGTGCCTATGCCCGAGAGACCTTCACGATGGAGAGGGACCTCCAAAAGGTAGCTCCGATGCCAAGTTTTCTCCTAGGTTTCGAGCATTGCGGCTCATTAACTAGTCTCATTTTGTTTTGCAGACCACTCGGAGGTTTGCCATTTACACAGAGAGGCCGATCAAGTCCCTCGACTCGGCGAGCGAGGGGGTTAGTCTGTCGAGGAAGGAGCTTGCCGCTGAGCGCGAGAAGAGGGTGGAGCTGGCGAAAAGATATCCGCGGTCTCTGGTGATCTCAAAGACGCATGGCTGGAGTCCCAGGCGTGGCGCTCCAAGAACGAGGAGCTTAAAAAGGAGAGGTCTAAGTTCTCCCGTCGGTGCAAGCTTCTCGACGAGAAGCTCAAGGCCGCCACATCAAGGTTCGAGGCCGCCTTGGAGAAGACAGAGCTTAAACTTACATCCTTCTGAGATTGCTTCCATAAGAGCAAGGAGGAAAAGCTCCACGAACAGAAAGAGCATGAGGTGGAAGTCGAGGCTCTGAAGTCTGGGGAGGGGGTCGACATGCAACTGGTTGTGGCCAGCCCTTCCTTCAAACCAATGTTCGACCTCCTGGTGGGTATGGTCACAAATACCATAGCTGCTACGATCGGTCGGCGTTGCTCGGACTTCAACCTCGACAATATCATGCGCCCTCCGACTCCTCTGCTAGTTGTCACCAAAGGGGTCGACACTGAGCCGAGATCTGCTGAGATCGAGCCGATCAAATAAGTTGAGGTGGAGAAGAGCCAAGAAGAGAAGGAGACAGAGGCATTCTTGAATGATGGCGTCGAGGACGAGATCAAGAAGAAGACTGATGAAGATGCTGTTGTTTATGGGATACCTTATTGTCAATTTTACTTTCTAAAAACTTTTAATACACTGCTTTGCGTTCCAAAACTCTGATACTTTTACTACTGCGCACTTTATGTTTTTGCTGAATAATTCGCTTTGACTTTAAATGTCTTCTTGATTCGACCACTTCTTTAATAACTAGTGTGCTTTGACCTTGTTGTGTTGTATGCTTACTGTAATATAGTCTTGCGGAATCGATTAGATCTTCTCGCTTTGACACCGACCCGCTTCTTGGGTTGGTGGCGAGGACTGTAAGGAGTCTGGGGTCCGTATCAACCGATTAAAGGTCTCGGTATCGAGCTCAAGACTATGCTGCATAATGAGCAGGAAGACATCGCCCCTCCGACGCCCAAGTTAGTAATGATTTAGATGGGAGTAAAATGCTTAAAGTAAATTAAAGTAAAAGATAGAGTAGGGTAGGCGTATCTGTCGTACTACTGATAGTACTTTCTTAGATGTTTGATGTTCCAACTGTTATGTATTTCTATTCCTTCCGCTGTTTCGAGTCGATAGGTCTCGTGTCTTACTATTCTGGCGACCCTATAGGGGCCTTCTCAATTGGGAGCCAACTTCCCCGCGTCGGAGTCCTTGGTATTCTGAAATACCCTTCTTAAGACCAAGTCTCCTTCTTGGAAGCTCCTGTGCTTTATTTTCTTGTTATAGAACCTTTCGACTTGACGTCGTCGTAGGGAAGCCTTAACTACCGCATCGTTCCTTACTTCATCTATGAGTTCCAAATCGACCTGGAGTCGTTCAGCGTTAGTCCGCTCGTCGGAGTGTTCTACCATTGGGCTCTGAGCGACAATTTCCACTGGTGCCACTGCCTGGACTCCGTAAGCCAAGGAGAAGGGGGTTGCACCGTAGCGGTCCTTGGAGTATGGCGGTAAGACCACAGTACCGCTGGGAGTTCTACCTATCTCGAGCCAAGAGGGTTTAGCTTTTTCTTCAAGGTGGCAATCAAAGTCTTATTCGTTGATTCTACCAACCCGTTGGCTTCGGGATAGCGTGGTGTTGAGAACGTCAGTTCGATCCCGTAGGTACTGCAGAAGGTTTGCATTATATCGCTGGCGAAGTAGTCCGTTACCATTAGTATGTGGTCCTTCTGCCCCGTTCCCTTCGGGAGAGGGCCCACTAGGCCCATTCCCCATACCATGAACGGCCATGGGGTGATTGATGCGTGGAGGGGTTCCGCACTCCTGTGGATTGATGCCTCAAAGCGCTGATAGCTGTCATAGTGTCTGACATGATTCGCGGCATCCTTTTTCAATGTTGGCCAGTAGAATTCGGCCGTGATCACTTTATGGGACAAGGATCGAGCCCCAGTGTGGTTGCTGTAGTCGCCTTTGTGTATTTCCGACAACACCAGCTCGATTTCTGGAGAGGCGATGCATCGAAGGAGGGGTCCCCCGAATGATCGTCAGTACAGCCTATTGTTGATTAAGGCAAACCTGGTGGCCATTCTTTTGGTTTTGATGGCTTCATTTTTATGGTCCGGGGTGTATCGTCCTGCTTGGTGCTGAATGAGGGGATTCCTCCAATTGGTTCCATCTTGGTTGACGGGCGCGACGTGGTCTCCTGTGGTGATGGAGGGTGACGGCAGCCATACTTCAGGAGCTGGGCGATTACTTAGAGCAGTGCTGGTGGTGGCTAAACTAGCCAGAGCGTCGGCTCATGCATTTATCTCGCGAGGGATATGGCGGAGGTCCCACACGTCCATCTTGCCCTTGAGTTCTTCAACCTTCGCATGGTACAACTTCAACCGGTCCTTTTTTATAGAGTATGTTCCATCCAATTGATTGATGATTAATTGTGAGTTGCTTTCAATACGTACCCTACGAGCCCTGAGATCCAGGGCTAGCCCCATTCCTTGGATGAGGGTTTCATACTCGGCCTCGTTGTTTGTCGTGTGGAAGTCGAGATGGATGGCTCGCTCGTAACTTTTCCCTTGAGGGTCTGTCAATTCCACTCCAGCCCTATTCCCATGCATGTTGCTGGCACCATCAATCCTTATGGACCACAAACCGGCATCGGCATCGGCCTGTCTCATGCTGGCGACTCCATTTTCCACTTTGAGTTGTAGGTTGGTAGAAAAATCGGTGATGAAGTCGGCTAACACTTGCAATTTGATGGAAATTTGTGGCTCATATTGGATTTCGTAGCCCCCAACTTCTACAGCCCACTTGAGTAATAGACCCGAAAGATCGGGCTTTGAGAGTACTGTGCGTATTGGGTATGCGGTGATTACTTTGATGTGATGTGCTTTGAAATACGGGCGTAGCTTGCGAGCGGCATTCACGAGCGCGAGTGCGAGCCTTTCCAGTGCGGTGTATTGGGTTTCAGCCACTAGCAAGGATTTGCTGGCTTAGTAGACCGGGTGTTGTTTACCGTCGACCTCTCATATCAGAACTGCTCCGATGGCGTGGTCGGACACCGATAAGTATAGCAGAAAGGTTTCACCATTGATGGGTTTGGAAAGTAGTGGTGGGCTGGCGAGGTAAGCCTTTAGCTCTTCAAGGGCCTTAGCGCATTCTTCGGTCCTCTCGAAGTGCTTTCCTTTCCAAAGTGTGCTGAAGAAGGAGTGAGTTCGCTCGAAGTATCGTGAGATAAAATGACTTGGGGCAGCGAGTCGTCCGGTGAGTTTCTACACCTCCTTGGGTGTCTTGGGATGCTCGATACTTTGTATGGCCTTGACCTACATGGGGTCCGCTTCAATTCCTCTTTGGGTCACTATATGCCCCAAGAACTTGCCGGAGGACACCCCAAAGGAGCACTTAACCGGATTTAGTTTCATGTTGTATCGCTCCAATGTTTGAAAAGCGTCCTCGGGATGGGCCACATGGTCTAGAGAGCTTAGGGATTTGACGTGCATGTCGTCGATGTAGACCTCCATTGTTTTACCAATCTTTTCTTTGAACATGGAGTTCACCAGACGTTGATATGTCGAGCTGGTATTTTTCATTCCAAATGGCATTACTTTGTAGCAGTAAATGCCCTTGCGGGTGATGAAGGAGGTCTTTTCCTGGTCATCAAGGTGCATCTGTATCTGGTTGTATCCGGAGAAGGCGTCCATAAAACTGAGCAACTCGTGACCGGCTATTCCGTTGCCTATTGCGTCAATGTGTGGCAGAGGATAAGGGTCATTTGAACACGCCTTGTTAAGGTCTGTGAAGTCAATGCATACCCGATTCTTGTCATTATTTTTCTTCACGACAACTACATTGGCAAGCCAAGTGGGGTAGTGCACCTCTCGGACTGATCCAATGTTGATAAGTTTTTGAACTTCTTCATTTATCGCCTGGTTCTTTTCTGCGGAGAACTTTTGCCTTCTTTGCTGGACATGTCTACAGTTGGGGTCGACCTGCAGGTGATGCGTTATAATAACCGGGTCAATCCCTGTCATGTCCTGGTTCTACCTGGCGAATACATGCATTTTGCATAAGAGGAATTGTAGGAGTGTGTCTCGAACGTCGGGAGCAAGTTCTTCTCCAATGAAGGTGGTGCGGGTTGGATCAGTTTCGTCGAGGATCACTTCTTCTAGCTCTTTGGCTTCGGGTCGCACCGATGAGGATGGTTGCGTGTCGTGCTGTTGTGCGTAGATGGCCTTGATGCTGGCGTAGTAGCTATCTCTTGAGGCCTTTTGTTTGCGCCGAATCGTCTGAATTCCCCATGGTGTTGGGAATTTCAGAACCTTGTGGTATGACGACGGCATTGCCTTAAGCTCGTGAATCCATGGTCGACCTAGGATTGCGATGTGCGCGGATACTGCGTCTACGATTTAGAATTTCACATCCAAATTCAGTCCTCTATAGTACATCGGCAGGGTGATTTCGCCCACTGTCTATTGTTGATCCCCGTTGAGGCCGTACAGGGTCATCGTGATTGGCTCCAGCTTGCTCAGGGGAATCTGCATTTCTTTCAAGGTTTGGAGGAATATGAAGTTCACCGAACTTTCATTGTCGACGAGCAGCCTCTTCACTTGGCAATTAGAGATGAGGAGCGAGATCATGAGTGCGTCGTGGTGAGGGTGGACGAGATCAGGCATATCATCGCATGAGAACTCGATCGCTTCGTGCTCCGGTTTGAAGGTTGCGTTGAGAGCTCCTTGATGCAAAGCTCTTCGGGATCTCTTTGCTGCCGATCTTGACTATCCGTTGACTTCTGATCCACCCACAATGACCTGGATCATTCGCTCGGGTTGTGGAGACTGGTTTTGTGGGTCTGCGTTCCCCGTGGGGT
The DNA here is from genome assembly GCA_026898455.1 of Plectranthus barbatus. Classification (NCBI taxonomy): domain Eukaryota; kingdom Viridiplantae; phylum Streptophyta; class Magnoliopsida; order Lamiales; family Lamiaceae; genus Plectranthus; species Plectranthus barbatus. The sequence goes on along the minus strand of JAPKLW010000113.1, from coordinate 475,957 downwards.
TGCTCTGCCTTCCCCTCATCAGGTGTTCTTTCCCTTGTTGGTTAGGTATTCTGTGAGAAAGTCGTTCATTAAAAGTTCTAGGACTTCTAGGCGGAGAGCTTGACAACGGTCTTGTGCCCGTGGTCATTGTGGAAACCACCGAACTTCTTCGTATCATGCGTCTTTGGATCTGACTTCATCTTCCCCGGCCACTTAACCTCATTCCTAAGGTTTTTGAGGACGTTGTTGACCTCATAGTTTCGGTCAATGTTGAGGTTGTAGGGCACCGAGGATAACTCACCGACCCTTGATGTTTGGCTGCAAGGCTGATCGCGTGTCGACCGAGCGACGATCATTCTGATAATCTCTTCGGTCAATATACCTCGAGTTCGATGGGTCGGTTCTCAACCGATCTCCCCTGTGCAGGTCGGCCAGCTCGTACGCTTTCTGTTGGTCATGCGCGCAATTTGGTTCGATTCATCCTCTTCCCAATTAATTTCGGCCCAGGCCTGAGCGAGGACCGAGTCCATGTTGTAGCAGGGGTAGCTTGTCAGATAACGATAGAGTTTTGAAGTCACGTTTGACCCGTTCTTGAAGGTGAAGACCGCGGTCAAAGGAGGGCAGTTCGGTATCGAGACGAGCTCTTTGTTGAACCGACCGACGTAAGATCTTAATGACTCCCCCTTTTTGATGTGTATGTTGTTGAGCGCATCGGGGTGCTTGGTCACGCGCCTACAGTTTGAGTATTGCTTTCTTAAGGCCATGTGCAGCTCCAAGAATGTGGAGAAAGAGCCTCTTGGGAGGTTGTCGAACCATTGGAGTGCGGGTCCCGTGAGGCTAGACCCGAAGCTCTTACACATACAAGCGTCGCAGAGGTCAGCCAGAATAGACGTAGTCAGCATCTTCTACTTGTAGAGGGCCACATGATCCTCGGGATCAGTCGTGCCATCCTATAGTAGGAACGAAGGTGGCATGAACTTTGCTGGGATGTCTGTGTTGGTTATGTCGGGAGTGAATGGCGAGTCGGCGTAGCTATCATGAGGAATCATGGCGTCCGGGGGTATTGCACCTGGGATCCTAGTTAGCAGCTTCTCAAATATCGACATGCAAGCTTCGAGTCACTTTTCGTATTCGCTCCTCGGATCGAACATTCCACCCTGATCAGTGGAGATGCGTGTGGTTGGTCGCCTGATGATCGCACCTGAGGCGTTAAGACCGGTGGCCACCCTTTGAGGTGGGTCGACGTCGACCATGTTTTCGAGCTCCACTGCAAGTTCCGGCGAGGGTCAGTTGGCCTCTCGCCCGTAGATGGAGGTTCCTCAATGATCGGGCAGCTTTTGAGGGTGTTCACCACTTGACGCAGGTGATGTTCTCTTTACGTAGCTCATGGTTCAATGCGTGGAGTTCCGTGATGTGGGTTTCCATCTCTTTCATGAGACGTTGATTTTCCTCTGACTCTTTAGCAAGGAGAGCCAACGTGGCGTTTAACGTGTCTGGTTGCACAGGCTGCGTACCAGAGATTTGCATGGTTCATCGGATTAGTTCATCCGTAGGGATGATTTCTATTGACCCGTCAGCCCCAGCAGGAGGGTTTCCGGTCGGATTGCCGGTCTGAGCACCAGTCCTTTAGTTGTTACCTGCCACAAATACAGAAAAATAGTCCCAAGAGCCCACAGTGGGCGCCAAATGTTGAGGTTTGATTTACAGATAAATGGAGCTCTTATAACTTCGTTAGACAATAACAAGCAACAACAACAAATTAGTAAATGAAACTGAATCGAAACAATGAGACAATAGACAATTCAGAGAAATTCGGCAGCATTACAGCGTGGTTTTTTAGCGAGCGAAAAAGATACTCAAAATCAAGTCCTTTACCCCTATTTATAGACAGGATAGGGGAGAGGATACTAGACATAACCCTAGCTTCAAGTCGGTTGTGCTCGCCGAAAAATCAAGATCGGCTCTGGGTTTTTCGGGGTCGGTTAGGACTTCCAACGGCCTTGCACCGCAAGAATTCTAAGGTTTCTTCGCCTTGATGCTCGATATCGACCCCTTCATGTTCTCGGTATCGAGGAGCTGAGAGGGTCGTGTCGATCTCCAGACTTGGGCGTTTCTGGTTCTTCTGTCACTCCATGGGCTTGCTGCTCTAGTCCGGTTGCCATTTGGGCCGACGTGCTTAACGGGCCTAGGTCTCGTGGATCTGGCCCCAACAGGACACATACAAAGCACTTTAATCCTATATTGATAAATAAAACTTAAATTTATTTAAAATGAATTACTAAAAATTATATAATTTAATTAATTATATTATGATGTTATAAAATAAAATATTGTATATTCAATTCATATATTATTGAGTAAATAATTGTATATAATTTATCTAAAATTTTATTATAATACAATTTTATTTTTAGAAATACAATAATTTTTTTTTGTTCTTTTGTTCTTGTGCTTCAATAAAATATTATTCGTCACACACTCACACACACATATATATAATAATATTAAAAAGAAATCATATCATATACAAAGCTTATGGGGTTTAATTTAAATATTATTCCATAAAAATATTATACATGTATTATTTAACAAATATTAAATATAATAATTGGTGAGATAAAATATTTTAAACTAAAAAATGAAAAATACAATTTTATTAAATTTTATATGATCATTGTATATCTATATTATAATAGAAAAAATAAATAAATAATATAAAATTAAAATAAATTTTTTTGACAGGAATGGTTATTGTATACTATTTCCCTTTTAATATATTATATAGATTCTTAAGTTTCTTATTATAAAATATCCATAATGCTACTCAATTTATCTACCTTGACATTAAATTTTATATGATAATTGTATATCTATATTATAATAGAAAATAATAAATAAATAATATAAAATTAAAAAATTTTTTTGGCAAGAATGGTTATTGTAGACTATTCCTTTTTAATATATTATATAGATTCTTAAGTTTCTTATTATATAATATTCACAATGCTACTCAATTTCTCTACCTTGACATATGTGCCATGTAGTGTATTTCTATCAATTTCACTTTTACACTCATTTTTCTCTATCTCACTTTTAATAATTTACGGATCCACATATCATAATCACGTCTAAATATAATATAATATATATATATATATACCACAAATATTCTTTTAATTTTTTTATTTAGTACTTCAAATTAATCTTATTAATAATTAATTTCGATTAATTTAAATTTATAAGCAACTTGATTTATAACTTGATTTTATTTAGTACCCCTTTCTCCTTTCTCTTCCACTTGTCTCCTCCACCGCACTACTTCTCTCTCCACTATGTCATCATCTACCAAAAAGATAAACACTACATTGTGAATGCTCTAATTGTATAATTTTGTTTTAATATCTTATTTTAATATTTTAAATAAGAATATATTTATTTCCTAATAAAAGAATACATTTATTTATTATCTGTCAATTTTATATTTTAGTATAATTACATTATACATCTAACTAGGGTCAAATTTATTAATATCTATTTCAATATTATGAATTATGAAAATACCTAAAATATTATATACATTTAAAAAATACTCATTGCACTATTCTGACATTTTTTAGAATTATGTTATAAATTTTTTCAAAAAAAAAATTTGATTGATATATTTTAATTAAAATATATTTTTATTTAGGAGAGAGGGTTTGTATCGTACTCCGACACAATAAAAAAAAATAATGAGACCGTCTCATCTGAGAATTTGAGAATTGAAATATTGATAGTTGATAAAAAAAAAAAAAATTAGTGTTGAAACTTGAAAGCGATGTCACACATTATGTGTCGAAATATAACCAATAAGAATTATATTTTCAATGATTATTCAAGAATCTATTTAGGTTGCGTCCATCGATAAAATAATTATATTACACATTTATTCATGCATTAATAATATATTCCCCGTCCCACTTGAATTGTCATACTTACAAAATTGGACAGTCCAATCAAATTGTCATTTTTCCTAAAATAGCAATTTTTTTATACTTAATAATAAAATATTAATACTACTAACTCGTTCTACACGAACAACTCTTAATTTTCGTATTGAAAAGAAACATGACAATTGTAATGAGACGGAGGGAGTACATAATTCGAGAATTTCCATGGTAATTTTCTTTTGGTTTGATTGGTCGGAGCCTTTTAATATTATAATAATTACACTAGAAACTTTTTCCTTTTTGGAAACGAAATAGTAATTTGTAATAATATTTATGAAATATCTTATGAGGCGAAATCTGAAATAGCAAAATTTAAAAAGCAAAACCAATGTATAGCAAGCCTTATGAAAAACTCCACAAAATAGCAAAAGTGTACTTTTTTTAGGTTAAAATGTCTTAATCACAACATCACTTCTCTTGATTTTTGTGAAATATGTAACGTCTGCATTGTTTATTATTTTTTTGACTCAACTCATTTTTTTATTTATTTACAGATAATAGAAAACAATTAAATATAATATTTCTTGTGCAATATTTTAAATTCGGCTGGAAATGTCCGTCCAGTTGGAACTCGAACAAATCCGGTTGGAAGTCGGGATTAAAATCTATTAAATTGAAAATGGGAAAATCTGGAAAAAAATTATTTACTTATTAAATCCAGATTAAGTTAAATAATTTTCTATTGAAATTGTGTTGGAAGTGGAACAATCAAGCTGGAAGTAGATTAAATTGAGATGGAAGTCGAATAAATTCGAATGAAAGTCGAACTTAAAATATATTAAATACAGATTTATTTAAATAATTTTTTACTGAAATTGTGCTAGAAGTGGAACAATTCAGATGGAAGTGGATTACATTGAGATGGAAGTCGAATAAATCCGGATGAATTCGGATTAAAAATATATAAAATCCAGATTTAATTAAAATAATTTTTAATTGAAATTGGGCTGGAAGTATAGCAATCCAGCAGGAAGTATATAACATTGAGATGGAGTTCGGAAAAATCCGGATGGAATTCGGATTAAAAATATATAATATATAGATTTAATTAAATTAATTTTTTATTGAAATTAGGCTGGAAGTATATAAAATTGAGATGGAAGTCGGGTATTTGGGATGGAATTCGGATTAAAACTATATAAAATCCAGATTTATTTAAAATATTTTTTTATTGAAATTGGGCTGGAAGTATAGCAATCCAGCTGGAAGTATATAAAATTGATATGGAAGTCGGGTATTTGGGATGGAATTCGGATTAAAACTATATAAAATCCAAATTTATTTAAAATATTTTTTTATTGAAATTGGGCTTGGAGTATAGCAATCCAGCTGGAAGTATATAAAATTGAGATGGAAGTCGGGTATTTGGGATGGAATTCGGATTAAAAATATATTAAATTCATATTTAATGGTAATAATCATTATTGAAATTGGGCTGGAAGTATAACTATTCAGCTGGAAGTCGATTATTACAGCTGAAAATCGGACTTCCCAGATGGAATTCGCGTTTACTTCCTTCCCTTTTCACTTCCAATTCATATTAACCTAAAAATTGGGCGTGAAACACACAAATCCGGCAGGAGTTCGAATAGGCTTCCCTTCCCACGTCCGTTTGAACGACCACCCATCTGCGAACCACCGGCGAACCGAACACCACCCACCGGCGACCGGCGAACTGAACACGAACCACCACCGAAATGTCTGCACAGGTATCATCCTCATTTAAAAAAAACTGATTGAAGTCGGGCATGTTGATATGAGCATTGTTGTGGTTTATATTGAATTTCCTCTATTTTTTTTTTGCCTTGAATTGGTTGGTTAATGTTTCTTTCGAATGTGTTGAACCGTGCATATGAATTTCATCCATTTTTCCCTGTTTTATATGTTCGAACCGTGTATATGCATATGAACCGTGCGTGCATGTTTTTTCCCTATTTTTGTGTTTTATTTTTATTGAATTAGTTAGTTTGGTTTTGATATGCTGCAGGCTGCCTATATTCGATATGAAGTCCATGGAAGTAAACCTAAGACTAATTTATATTATAAATGTAAGGTCCTAGATATCATTAAGAAGACATTGTTTGATATAGGACAAGAGGCGTTGGTTAATAAGTTTCGGGCTGGGGTTTTTGGACATTGGTTGGATTGGTCGGAAAATGGACTTAGTTCGTCTTTATCATTAATTGAATTATTTAGTCATGAGACTCAGTCAAATAATCCAGAGTTGTTAAGGTTTAGAGTCAGTGGGCAGGATATCATGTTTTCACAGAGTGAATTCGCCCTTATTTCTGGTTTGAATTTTGGAAAAGCCACTCTTGATCCTATTGCACGCCATGATTTAGAATCTAGTACTGTATTTCAAGTCTTTTGCGGTGGTCAAATCCTAAGTAGTAAAGAACTTTTGGATAGGTTTCAATACAAAAAGATTGATAGTACTCACGGTTTATTGTACCTTAGGGTGGCCAATATATTAGCATTTTGGTTTTTTGGACTAGGGTATACTGAAAAAAGAAAAATAGAAAAGTGGCTGTATGTTTTAAGTGAGGATCTTGATGGTTGGAACCGATTTCCATGGGGTACATATGCATACAAAGCACTGCTCTATTACAAAACCTATATACCCACTACTCGGATTCAACTAAAGAAAAAAGCCCTTCATCTTCCAGGTCCCTTTTGGGTACTACAGGTATGAAATTGTCACCATCTTTTATCTTCATCTTTGTGATTAATGTTTGTTGAAAATAGTTTAATTTTTTTATATGTTGTTAGGTTTGGGCCTATGAGGTCATTCCTGAGTTGGGGCAGGCATGTACCCGGCTAGTTAAAGCCAATGCTGAGCCACGTATGCTGAAGTGGCGGTTCAGAAGATCCAGTGTAAAAAACTGGATAGCCTTCTTCTCCCAACCAGTAATAAAATGAAATTTCAGTGTTTTATCTGTTTTGAATGGAAAACTGATTATATTGTCTAATATATTTTTAAATTTTGCAGCTTATTGTGGTAACTGCCCTACCTCCTACGGAATTGGAGAAGAGTAGCCAATATTGCCTATCGGCACAAGGAAATGATAGGATGGGTGTGAAATATGTGGGTCCCATATCGACTCAAGTTCCAGCTGAAGTTGATGGGTCGGAAATGCAATATCTTGAAGATGAAAACCGTTCAATGGAGATACCATTTGAGGAGTTCTCCGGAGTAATGGTTGAAGTAGCGGTGAATGATATGCATTCTCACCCACCAGAGATTGAAGAGGTGCATGCCACTGAGCATGCGACTGAGCATGCCACTGAGCATGCAGCTGAGCAGCCAGATGTGGAGACGGAGCAAGATTCAGAGCCGGATGAACGGCTTGTTAGAAGAAGGAGACGACAGAAACGACATAGGATACGTAGTTCTTCTTCTTCTTCTGGCGGGGAAGAACGTAGGCAAGAGAGGGATGCGCAATTGTTTGGAAAAATCAAACAGTTCGTGTTAGATGATGTGAAACACTGGGTTTTGGATGAAGTTGTTCCAACTATGAAGGAGTACATTCGCGAAGTGGTTACTTCATCGTGCCAGCGATCAGATGCTTCGTCCTCTCAACCTATGCCACAGAATGAGCCCCGGTTATCCACTATTTTGCAACAGCGACAGCCACGGCCACGTTCTGACGCACCACATGTATATTTTATACAGTTTAGTCCTATTTTGCCATTTAAATTACTAATCCTAATTGCATTGCAGATATCTGGTGGTGATCTTGATGATGACAATGAGATGGAACCCATTGTCCAGTATTTTGGACCTCTATATGTGAATAAGCTCATCAAGCAATCTTACCAAGTATTCCGGCAAGGTTCATCAGATAAGGCCCGGATCTCTCAAACAACTGGCTTGCGGCTCACGAATGCCTTTTTTGAACAACTGGAGGATGTATACTCATTCTTAACCGTGGCGCAAATAGAGATGTTTGTTCACGCCCTCTGGTGAGAATTTATTTATTTAAATTCAATGTTGTTTTTATTTAATTAAATAGAACATTTTATTTAACATGTTTTTTCATGCCCGCAGTGTCAAACTGATTTCAAATAACAAGTTTATCTTCTCTGCTTGTAATCCCGATGAAGTTTGCATTCTCACCCCGAAATTACAGGTTAGAACTTATTTATTTATTTAATTAATTCTTCATGTTAATTACATGTTTCGTTTTTTATATGAAATATAGCAATTATTCAACAAGTCTTATCCGATAAATCCTTCAAATCGATCAAAAGCACCGGGTCTTTCACCAGAATTGCTACAATTCATGGAAGGAAAGGATAATTCATGTTCTCGGCCGTGGTACAATGCTACTGTGGTAAGTATTTGTTTAATAAATTATTTCAGCATGCTTGTAAATTATGATAACAATTTATTTTTTTGTATAGTTCATTATGCCGTATAATGTTGGAGATCATTAGTTGACATTGAGAATCGACCTGTCAACTTGGAGTTGTTGGATATATGATGCTACAGTCAAACGAATAAGTTCGGTTGGTAGGAGAATGAGATGTGATTCAGTACGGCGCATCACATATCAGCTCCACAAATATTTGTAAGATGGGAAATATTATGAGCAGAGCACGCTTGGTCTGCAGCCGTGCAAGGATAAGATGGCGGTGGACTTTGCTCAAGGGTTCGGTGAAGCAGTGTATGCATGCATGTTCATGGACCAATTAATTTGTGGGCGACCGAATGTACCTTGGGCCGAAAGGGAAGGATGTATAGATAGATATAGATTGTATATGGCTCATTGCTTATTCGATTTGTCATATGAAGAGTGATGTAGAATTTTATTAGATATTTTTAATTGTTTATTTAGATATTCGAATATGTTGGTTTGATCTGTTGTGAATTATTTATTTCTGAATATGTTGGTTTTTTGGTTGGTTAATTGAGCGACAATTTCTTGGTTTTTTTTTGCATAAATTGGACGAATTCCTGCCAAAATCACCGAGTTCCATCCCATTTTTGAGTATTTCCATCCCAATTCTAGTACTTCCATCCCAATTTCGAGGAGTAATTTATTAATTATTAAGTAGCAATATTATCAATATTTCGTCCAATCCGGATGGAACTCGTCCAATTGGGATGGACCTCGTCTCAATTGGGATGGAACTCGATAACTTGGTGTGGAACTTGCCCCAATTATCAATATTTCGTATCCGGATGGAACTCGTCCAATTGGGATGGACCTCGTCCCAATTGGAATGGAACTCGGAAAATTGGACAGGAACTCGCCCCAATTATCAATAATGTTATTAATTCGTATAATATCAGTTTAATTTCAACTATAATGTAACCATAACATTATATTT
>JAPKLW010000113.1:422475-459632 GCA_026898455.1 Plectranthus barbatus | reverse complement strand
GTGACGGTTAATTTAGATGTCTAGCTATTGATAGAAGGACCGAGAGGTGAATATTAATAGTGGGAATAGGAATACATGATACGATCTACACTATCCAAACAGATGTACTAGATGTAGGAATTGAACTGATTTGCTCATCAGATTGACTAATTTGGTGTACTTTGAGACCGAGCGGAGATAGTCACTAGTTAGTAATCTAGGTTATATTTGCCAAACAAGGAAATATAGCATTGTTGCAGTATTCCACCTGTTAAATTAATTGATTCCGACATGTCATCCATAATATGAATTCTTCCCTAGAATCTGTGCTCCTTTAATTTACTTTCAAAACTCCTTTAATTTTCAAGTATCGTTATCTTTATTTTTGAAGTTAAAACCCTGATTTTGGATTCCTCAAACAATGAATCTTAGGATCATAGCTAGTATATAGGATAGTTTCCCCATACAATTCCCCTGGATCGATAACCTTAGGGTTTACAAATTTATTTGCCGCTGTTATTATAATTAATCTGTTAGAAATAGCAGTGATCACTATTCATGACTGAAAACATTTTGTCGCAAGTGAAACACTCATTCAATTTGAAACACTCTCTCATGCAATCGAATACTCATTCTCAGAAAACTCTCTCAAAAATCAAACACAATCAAACACGCTTTCTAAAAAAATATGGAAAATTTTCGTTCTATCATTTTGCATTACAATGGTCAATGGGACAATGCCTACAACTACATCGGCGGAGAAGAACGAGTTATCATGATATCCACTCATGATATCACGATAGAAGGTCTCCAAAGAAATGTTCAATACATCCTAGATGCTCATGCCATGGTGGGCTCTTACACCCTTTATTATCTTGCTGAAACAAGAAGTGGGAGGACGGTTCCTACAGTGCTGGCTACAGATACACACCTTCAACGGCTTTGTAACATGTTGTGGGAGCCGAAACTTTATTTAGTGATGAAAATGCAATCAAATGAAGCTGTTAGAAGCTCTCGTCGACAACTATCTCCGTACAGGCCATACATGGCTTCATTGAGCCCACAACCGCACAACCGTTATAGTCCAACACCAGAAGAACTACATCGTTTTTCTACAACCATGATGTTTGGAGAAGGAAGCAGTGGAAGTCGAAGTTCTCCAGTCCCCGATTTAAACTACACTGCACCTGAAAATGATAGTGATGATGATGGCAACCATGATGGTGGTGATGAGGGTGATGATGATGAAGACGGTGCCGACACACAAAATCCGAATGTAGTTGTCCAGTCAGATGAGGACGACGAAGCAGAATTCGATACGGAATCATCCGATGGTGATGAACGCCACAATTACAATGCTTCGTTATTCAATTGTACAATTGAAGATTTCACCGCTTGGGTCCGAGAACAAGGTGGTATCGGTGCCATTGTATCAAGCCTGGTCCCGACTCAGCCTTTACCGGCTGAAACAGTTGATGTCCTAAGTCATCAAATGAACAACTGGTTATTGCCGATAATTCCAGTAGATACATCTGACGTACCTATATCACGAGATGTTCAAGCAGTATTGGACGAGGAATTGCAAAAAGGATCATTGTTTTGGTCTAAAGAAGACTTGTATGTGGCTGTCGGACTTTGGCACATGGAGCATCAAGTTGAGTTTAAAGTGTCGCGATCTACCAAAACTCGGGTGGAATATAGTTGCAGCCGCAGTGATAACTGTTCGTTCATGATTCGAGCCGCTAATTCAGATGGATGTTGGATTGTATACAAATTCTGCTCGAGTCATACTTGTGTTACAAGTATGGACAACATTCGAAGCAGAACTATACGCTCGAAGGCTATCTCTGCATATTTTGCCCGAAGAATGCGCCGACAAGGATCGATGATGAAACCGCGAGATATAATGGCGGAGCTGCAACATAATTTTGGAATTAAGGTGAGCTACAACAATGCCCTACGAGCTCGAAATGGAGCCATAGCTATGATATATGGTGGCTTAGAGGATTCTTTCAACTTGCTGCCGAAATATTTTTATGTTCTCGAACAGCACAATCCCGGCACCATTACCGATCTTAATATCGGCGAAGATGGACGACTACGACAGTTTTTTGTTTGTTTGGGTGTGTCGCGTGCAGCAATCTCGACTTTATTACGGCAAGTGATTGTCGTTGATGCCACACACCTCAAGGGCAGAAATAAAGGTGTGCTATTGGTTGCTGTAACCAAAGACGGAAACGAGCAGATATTTCCTCTGGCAATTGGATTTGCACCGATCAAGAATGATGAGAGCTGGACTTGGTTTATGTCCCGGATCCGGATGGCTTTCCATTCTGATGAGCATTTGCTGATTGTTTCAGATCAACACATCAGCATAGCAAACGCAGTAAGTACGGTTTATCCAGAGGCAACACACGCTTTGTGTAGTTACCATATCCAGAGCAAGTTGACAACCTTCACTGCTCCAATTGTGAGGTTATACCATAAGGCAGCCTATGCTTACCGTCCTATAATCTATCAGAAGGCAATTGACCAGATTGCACAATATTGCCCGGCAGCTTACGACAAACTCATGATGCTCGGACCGGCAAAGTGGGCAAGGTCAAAATGCCCAGTTCGCCGATATAGCTTCATGACATCGAATGCAGCCGAAGTATTCAACTCCCGACTGTTAGATGCTAGACGTCTGCCGATCTGTTCCGTTGTCGAGCTATACAGGCACATTGTAGAAAAATGGTTTGACGAAAGGCGTGCTAAGGCGTTTGCAAGAACCGAAGAGTTGACTAAGGAATGTGTGGCCAAAATGACTCCAATGCTGGAGCTCTCAAACAAATACTCTGTTGTGGCTATTACTGATGATCAATTTAAAGTCAGCCTCAAAGATACAACGTGGGAGGTTGATCTCCAAGACAACTTGTGCGACTGTCGTGAATTTCAGCTGGATCTTATTCCATGCTCGCATGCTATTGCTGCAATTCGGTTAGTAAATATATAAATACATCATTCTTTAATTATAATGTTCACTACTTAATCTTTGTTGTTGACACAGCTTCAAGGATACGAGTATATATGACTACGTTTGGTCATACTACAAGACATCGAATTGGCAAGAAATATATGGAGGGGTTATACACCCACTGCCTCCCAAAGATGAGTGGATTGTATCACCAGAAGCACAAGCTTGTGTTGTTTTGCCGCCGATTGTGAATCGACAAGCGGGTCGACCCAGAAATAGTCGTCGTCCTTCAGGAGCAGAGGCGGGACAAACATCAACCACTAGATGACGAGCTACAAAGAAATGCAGTATATGTGGATCTACAAGTCACACGAAACGTGGCTGTCCAGAAAGAGTTCCGCCTGATTAATTTGTTTGGTTTTTAGGAAATGTATTGCATAACGTATTGTAATATGTTTGATTTAATTGTCTTAAATTGAGGACATGAAATTTCGATTGAATGTGCTTGTGATTCCCATAATTTATATTTTATGTGCTTAGTATTTCATTTCTAAATGCAAACAAATTTTACATGATTTATATTACTTGAGAATTGCAACATGTAATGGAATTTTCAAAAGATCCCACACGACCCTAAATCCTAAAATGGACTTCCATTCCATTTTTGTTGAGTTCCACCTCATTTAAGCGAGTTCCATCTGATTTTATACGAATTCCATATAAATTCCATACGAAGTCCAACCGATTTTCATACGAATTCCATACAATAAAGCATAAATAAACCGAATTCCATACGAAATATTTTCGGATTTAACCAAGTACCGAATTCCAGCTAGAATGGCCGACTTCCATCTGAATTGATTTACTTCCAGCCCAATTCAAAGCGAGTTCCATCCCAGTTTCAAATCTGAAGTCCGCTCAAATTTTTTATTACATTTTAAATTCAACCCTAAATGAATAATAATAAAATAATCAAACAGTTGGACTTTTCACACTAATCGACAAAAATGATTGGGAGATTGAGACAGTTTTGACAGAGAAAGTACACTTTTGCTATTTTGTGGAGTTTTTCATAACAGGTGCTATTTGGTGGATGTGTTTTATAACTTTTGCTATTTAAAATTATTCCCTCATATCTTATTCTGTTAGCACCCCCTATGAATTTGAAGCAGTCCCATCTTATGCTCAGTTGTGCAATTAATCATAATTAAAGTATTTAATCACTACATTTTGATTGTATAACATTTTTCTACTAAAACTAGTATTAGATGATGTCGTTTTCATCTAACTGTGGAAACGTTGAATTATTAAATGTATGAAAATAATTCATTATTTGCCATACATATATGTGGATGCGAGTGAAGTAACGTCGCTTTTCATGTAGGTATCCCTGCAAGTGGTCTGGCAACTTGTAATATTCATGATTTTCTTCGAGGAAAATTATTCAGATTTGTTAAATAAAGCTAATTAAACGCGAGTATGTTCGTCAATAAATTACCTTATAAATATAAAATTAATAATTTTACAAATGTTATTTTTAAACTTTAATTAGTTGTAATGATTATAAGTATTTGATTTAACTATGTTAGTAATTTATTGAGAATAATTAGTTTAAATAAAGACGTTTTTTTTTTAAATGAAGTAGTAAATTTAGAAAACTAATTTGTGCGTGTAAACTTGTAAACGTTAACAATAATAAAATTTAAAATTTGACTTGAAGAATTAATTTAAGATAATCTTCATTATTTCACACATTCAATTACAGGCGATGGTAAAATAAAAAGAATAACAAATATCCCAAAAAAAAAAAAGGATCTAACATATTCTCCAGTCACAATGGAGAACTAACTAAGCTCTAAATAAAGCAATCAATCAAAATCAAGTAGGATTTTCCCATATCCCCCTCAAGCTATAGATAGGTGTAGATAGAAACACAATCCAAGCTTGGAGATAAAGTGTTGAAGTTTAGTGGAGTTCCATTGCTTTGTAACTGAACCAGCAAGCTGCTGAGAGGATGGAACAAATAGGGTAGGGATGGAACTCTTTTTTAACTTGTTGTGGACAATTTGACAATTAATATGAAGATGCTTTGGCCGTTCAAGGAAAACACGATTTGAAGCAATGTGAATAGCTGTCTTGTTGCCGTAGTAAAGCTTTATCATAAGGGAGTGATTCATAACTGCAAGTTCGTTCTATGAAGGTTTGAGTGAGAGTTGATCCCATTAGTTACAACTCAAATTTCTTATATAGAATTACGCTTGCTGGACTAACCTAAGTCAGGTTTATGCAAGGATAACTGACTCGATGTATGACTTGACTCATTAAAATACAAATTTCCTAATACTTTTGTTTATTAATGTATCTATATTTTATCTCACTATCATTAAAATACTTTATCTTATCATAAGATTAATAATTATATATTATAATTTTAATCCCAAGTTAAATTAATTATCAAATTTTATATTTTTTAAATACTATATTATAAAATCAATTATTTAAATCTCAAAAAATATATATAATATCATAAAAAATAAATTCTTATTATATTTATTGCTCCCGAAATCAGAGAGCAAGTATATGCAGCAGAAGTATAAATGCTTGCAGCGGAAGTAATAATCAGATAAACTTGCACTTGTTTTCCTAAACAATTAGAATTTAGTTTAGGGTACTTGAAACGATTAAGCTTAAGTCTGTTGTTATTAAGTCAGTTTAGCAGTATATAATCTTCAATACTTGGATAAGTATTGAAGGTTTTGAAAGTCAGTTTGAGGAACTAGACAAGGCAAAAATATAAGTGAAAGCAGTAAAGAACACACAATATTTATAGTGGTTCAGATCTAAAAATCCTACGCCCACTTTTTAGACCCAAGGTCTGGTTAAATCAATAAGTAAGTACAAGCCTCCTTGTGATCTATACACAATCCGTTGGCACCTCCGTCCTTCGGCCAGCTTTGGTCATTCGCCTAGGAACTCCTTGTATGTTTAGTCTTCAGGTTGAAGTGAGGACGACACCCCACAACCTTCTTCCCGGTGGTTTGGTGTTTACTGTTCTTCCTAGAACTCAGGTAATTGGCATAAGCCCGTGAGAATCAGGATCCCAGAGTAGGAGACTGACTGCTATGAATATATCTCAGAAAGATATATTCACCAAAGAGTAGCTTCAGCCTCGTGCTAAGGAGAAGTAGCACAGAGTAATGACTTGAGTCAGGAACTCAAGTCTCATGTATGGAAAAACGAAAACTCAGGGAGTTTAAGCGCAGAGACATCTTAGAAGAATGCCTTTTGTCGTGTGAAGATTTTCAGAATTCGTAACCGTTTAAGGTTGAAGGGCAGACCAATTTATAGAGGGATCCTTGAGCATTTTTAAACTCTTCCCGTTGGACACATTAATCCAGTTGTTAGACTCATGGAAGATGTCGTCCAATCATAGACCATACCCTAGGTCTGCTCTGCCCTGCTGTGTCAGTGTACTTTTCACTAACTTTGTGTCAGACTAAGTTTCAGTCTGAGGAATTCAAGTTTGGATATCCTCGTACTACTAAAACTTGCGCATGTAAATACCAAAGTCTGACCGAGCTTTGATGACTTCGAATAGCTCTTGCTTTAAAGGTAGAGGCTTTTATACTGACTGACCATAGTCAGTATAACTAGCCCTTATACTGACTTCCCATATTCAGTATGGCTAACCCTCATATTGACATCTCCTAGTCAGTATGAAAAAATACCCTCACACTAACATATCCTAGTCAGCATGGGAATGCCCTCATACTGACTTCCCTAGTCAGTATGGGAAGACCCTATGCTGAGTACCCAAGCTCAGTCTTAGTTTAGGCCATACTTGGTGAGAACCAAGTTTCAAGGCATGTGCTTCGTACGTTCTCGAGCATCTCCTCTGCTCGGTCTTCAGCCACTAAGTTCTATTACAACTCAATTGATCCTATATAAGGATTACATTTTTAAAACTTTAGGAACTGAAAAATTGACTAAGATGGCTTTTACAATCTTTGACCCACCAAAACATAAAAGTAAGGAAGGATTTCACTAACAAAAATCCTAACAATTTCCCCCTTTTTGGTGTGGTCAAAGCCATCTTTAACCTAAGTTGACGAGGAGTGGATAACTTTAGAGTTTTTATGGATTTGACAATAAGTCACTTAAACTCAGAAAAGTTCCCCCTCAAATTCAGCTTTTTACTTAAGATCTTCTCCTTATAGAATTGGGGAGATATTGCTGGATTGATTTTTCAATTCCTTTTAGAGAAATTTTAATCTTAAGTACGAGAGAGTTAGAAGCCTGCTGATTACACTGGCGTGTGTAAGCTATGAAGAATGAAGACCTTTGTTGGACAAAAAAAGATTGTCATCAACAAGTCAGTTTATCATTTAATAATTTTCATTACAAGTACAGAGATAAACTAACAAAAAGAAACCTATAGAGAAATATTACAAGTCTATACTAGGTTGTTTCTGGTCTTCATGTTCTTCAAAGTGGCTGCGCTGGATCTGCGTAATGAGGGGATTTGGTTTGATATTCTGACCAGCTTTCCAAGGATTCCTTCATACCGCTCTTCAGCAGCTATGCACTCGGAGGTCTACTGGCGTTGCGAGGTATACCAGCAGTAGTGGCAAGACATACGGGAGAATTCTTCTCTGGTTCAGAGATGAACAAAAGAGAACATCCCCTACGATTGTCTTGCCTCTCCGGGCTTCTATCCTTATTCGACTGTATGAACTGATTTCACAGTTTGTCGACATCATGCAGTGAAGAGCTCTCGACAAAAGAAGCTAGAGAAGTCCATGTAGACTAAAAGAATAAAACATAGAGATTTTCTCTATCTCTACTTTTGATGTCGGAGCTTCTATGCTCTTGATTCAGATGACTTCTGCACCTTCCATACTTCTTTTCCCCTTCTTTGATCGCACCTAAAAAGGGTAGCAAGACTAAGTTCGGTGGTTTGGGCTCCTTTGCCATAGTGCCAGAACGAAGGGTGATTGAAAATGAAACTGAAGTATAAACTCGGAAGGAAGGGTTCGACAGTGAAGAAAGGAGATGTTCTTCAAGAGAAATAGAATGAATCCTATTTATAGCATATAAAATAGTCATTTAATATTGATAAATATACAGTAAAACCTATCAGTTTCTAGAATCTCGGCGACAGTTGGGATGCATTGCCTCATGATGTGCGTTGAGTTATTTGATTGAAGCGTCGTAGGAAGAGACGTTATCCACGTGTCAAATGTTGATTCTTCGATGCAGGATATGCATTTAAAGCATTGTTACCGATGCAATCGCTCTTGGAAATCAAAATCCAGTCTTTCGATTTTCTATGCTGACTAAGAGTCTGTTCTAAACAGAGAGTTGTAACTAAGTTTAAATCCACATCCGTCCTTCAAAAAGTCTAAGTGTTGAAACCAAAACATGGTTTTCTTCAGCATCTCAGTATGATTCACAGAGTATTCATCCTTCATGTAGAGACTTGGTTGAAAGCAAGTTTCTTCTTCCATTGTGGATGCCTCTGGACGATTTCTTCAGTCCTTGATTGGGTGGAGAACTTTATACTTTATTGCGAGGACACCACTTGAAAGGATTTTCTTTAAGGAATAATTACGTATGACGTCTCTATGCTGAGATATACATTAATTCCTTAAAACTGAGAGTTGGAACTCAGTTTTTATTAGCAACAGCTCAACCTTCATCGAACTTTTTCATCGATCTTTCCTTTTTGATTAGGTCTGGTGGTGGCACCATTTGCGGATAATGGAAGAAATAAGCAAAACTGAGAGCTGGGATTCGGTTTAATTCCACATTTTACTCTTCTTCTAGCACAATCTTGTCGATTTCCAAAACACCAACTTTGAAGCAGAGCTCTTTGAATCTTGTCTTTTGAAGTGGTTTGGTGAAGATTTTCGCCACTTGATCTTCTGTTCGGTTGTACTCTACGGACACGACCTTCTTCTCGACATGATCTCTTATAAAATGGTGCGTTAAGTCAATGTGCTTTGTTTTGGAATGATGAACTGGGTTCTTCGTGATGCACAATTGCACTGCTATTATCACAGTAGATCGGTACACACCCAGTTTTGACTTCGTAGTCTAGCAGTTGTTGCTTGATCCAAAGTACTTGGGCACAATAGCTTGCGGAAACAACATATTCAGCTTTGGTTGTCGATGTGGCCACTGAGTGTTGCTTCTTGCTGAACCAACTTACAAGCTTGTGCCCTAAGAACTGACACGATTGGCTTTTGCTCTTCCAATCAATTCTGCATCCTCCAAAATCTGAATCTAAGTAAGCATTTAGAGTGAGCTCATCAGTTTTGGGATACCAAATACCTAAGGATTCTGTCCCTTTGAGGTATTTGACTATTCTTTTGGCAACCTCCATATACGACTTCTTTGGATTAGCGTGAAACCTCACACATACTCCAAATGAGTAGGAAATGTCTGGCCTACTTACAATTTGGTACAAAAGTGACCCAATACTGCCTTTGTACATGGTTGGGTTGAATGCTTCGCCTTCTTCATCAAGATTGATTTGAGCACTTGGGCTCATAGGAATCCTCAAGGGCTTGGTCTTTTCAGGAAAAAACTTGTTGATCAAGTCCTTGGTATACTTCTTCTGGTTGATAAAGATTCCTCCTTCGGACTGAATTACTTGAAAACCTAGAAAGTAAGTCAATTTACCCATCATGCTCATCTGGAAGTTGTTTTGCATAAGTTGGGCTAATTCTAAACACATCTTCACATTTATGCAACTGAAAATAATGTCATCGACGTAGATCTGTACAAGAAGGATGTCTACCCCATTCTTAATCCTGAACAGTGTTGTGTCGATTTTGCCTTTCTGGAAGCCATTCTTGAGGAGAAACTGAGACAGCGTCTCATACCAAGCTCTGGGTTTTTGTTTTAACCCGTAGAGAGCCTTCCTCAATTTCTAAACTTGGTTTCCTTCTTCAAAAGCCAGGGGCTATTCCATATATACTTCTTCTTTGAGCTCTCCTTCAGAAAGGCACTCTTCACATCCATCTGGAAAACTCTGAAGTTGCTGTGAGCGGCATAGGCAAGGAATAGTCGGATAGCTTCAAGTCTTATCAGTGGAGCAAAAGTCTCATCGAAGTCGATTCCTTCACATTGAGCATACCCTTTTGCTATTGGCCTTGCTTTATTCCTTACTATGTTGCCTGTCTCATCTCTCTTGTTCTTGAAGATCTATTTGGTGCCGATAACTGTTTGATGAGTTGGTCGATTCACCAAGTACCATACTTTTTTTCTCTTGAATTCAGCAAGCTCCTCTTGCATGGCATTGATCCAGTCAGTTCATTTCAGAGCATCCAAGATCTTTGTCGGTTCTGATTGTTGAGAGATAAAGCAAGTAAGCAATGCACTTCTTTGTCTCATGCGAACTGAGTTAGTAACATTGTCTAGCACGGCCTCCTCAGGATGATGTCTCAACCATTTCGGTTTCTGGAGTTGAGTGACTTCAAGCGGTTGAGTAGATGCTCCAGGATACTCATCACCGTCTGTTCCCAATACTGGAACTTGAACTAAGGTTGACTCCACCATAGCTAGATCGTCTGGAATAGGAACTTGAGTTGCACCATTTGGATTTGAATCCTCTTCTCCAGTAGTGTTTCCAACTGAATGCATTCCTTGGTCTTCTTGATTCATTGTCGGTTGAACCTTTTCAGGGTGGTCATCTTCATCTTTTGGTAAGTTAGCTTGAGTAGGAAACCCTGTTTCGGTTTGGCCTCCTGACTGAGCTGTATCTTGATCTCCTAAGGTTCCCTCTCAATTGATGTCTGTTGCTATTGTTAGTGAACCAATATCCTCAGCTAGATTGGTTGCATCACTAGCCTTGTCCTCTGGAGTACTTGAATGATCATTCATTGATCTAGCCCAAGAAACTTTGTTAGAGTTTTCTTTATCAGAGCTGAGTTTCTTACAGCTATGATTGATCTCATGATCACCAAGTTCCAGGTCCTTTAGGGTCCTGCACACTAAAATAGACTCATAACAAATAACAGAGCATGTTACTTTCACAAGTCCGGTAGTTTTGTTGAGTACGCTATATCCCTTATATGAAGGGTGTCCATATCCTAGGAACATGCCTTCATCAGCTTTGGGATTGAAAGTATTCAAGTTAGACTTTCCATTATTATGGATGTAACATGGAGAACCAAAAGCACGAAGATGAGCTATAGAAGGCTTACGACTATTGTAGACTTCGTATGGAGTTTTGTGATGGTGACTGTTAATAGCGCTACTATTCTGAATATAGCACGCCGTCATCAAGGCTTCTTCCCAGTAGCCTTCCTTTAAGTTAGCTTCAGCAAGCATAGTCCTTACCGCCTCTTTGAGTGTTCTTTTCTTCACTCAGCAATACCATTCTGCTGTGGCGTTCTCGGAGCTGACTTCTAGTGAGCAATGTCAGCATCAACACAAATATCCATCACAGGACCGTTGCAAAACTTAGTAGCCTCACCCATGTGTATCTCGAGTAGTCATCTACTACAACTAGAGTGTACTTCTTTCCTCCAATTGTGGGTGGCATGACAGGTCCAAATAGATCCATGTGTAGTAGCTCAAGGATTCTTTCTATGCTTGTTGTGATGGTTTAATTCTTGAATGAAGTTCTGGTTTGCCTTCCTATCTAGCACGCTCTACAGATACCTTCTTCTTTCTTGAACACTACTTGTGGTAGACCTTCCACAAGCTTGCGTTTGGCTAAGTGTCTGATTGATTGGAAATTCAGGTGGCTAAGACTTTTTTGTCATAGCTAGTTGACTCCTTCTTGGGATTAGCTTCCTGCGACAAGGCATGTGTCACGCTTCCCTCTCTCCCAATCCACAAAGTAGAGACTTCCTTTCTTTATTCCTTTGAGCATAGTCTCCTTGGAGTCTTTGTGGTAGATCAAGCAGTCTTCTTTGGCAAAAGTCACCTCATACCCAGATTGAATGAGCTGACTGACACTCAACAAGTTGTAATTGAGGTTGGTGTCCAAGGATACATTGTTGAGGATGATTCCATTGTGCTCTAAGCATCCTTTGTCAATTACTCTCCCTTTTGAGCCGTCTCCAAAAGTAACTAGAGGTCCTCTTGACATCTTCAGATTTTATAGGAGATCTCTTTCTCCAGTCATGTGTGCTGAACACCCACTGTCCCAAATCCAAGCTCTCTTCTTCTTCTTGAGCTGACTTTGGTGACCCTGTACCTACAAAATAGATAAGGTTAGACAAAAGGTCCTCATGTTTCTGCGGGTCCTGCATGGTTATTCTTATGGATCCATCCTTTGGAAATCCATACTTGCTTCACCTTGAATCTAGGTATCACAACTTCCTCTTCCTTTCTCTTCCTTTTGAGATAATGGATGATATTCTTATGCATGTTTGAAGGAATGGAGTGCGTGTGTGAAAGCTTTCCAAAAGCTGAATTTCTCAAAACTGAGTTTCTTGGAAATGACTTCCCGGAAACCAAGTTATGGTATGATTCTCGGAAACCTAGTCCAGGATGTGAAGTCTTCATAGCCCTAGAAAAGAAAGGGTGATTAGGCTATGACCTCGCATAGGTGTTCCTCCTATACTGATAAGTTCTCTTCTCATTAGAGTTATGAGTAGGGAACCTCGGATTTCTAGAATCTGGAAATGATAATGACTTTTTACGAAGTTCAGTCCTAGATGTTGAAGTGGGTTTCCTTGTATTAGGAACATTTTTCTAGACCCACTTCCTAAGCATAGTAGGCTTTATCTCAGGTTTCTTTGACTTGTTAGTCAAATTATTTTCAAGCATTGGTACTGAGTCAGTTTCGAAGCTAACTTGTTCCCTTTGCCCTGATTAGCCGTTAAGAAGTCCTTGCCCATACTGACTACTCATTTGCTAACAACTTAACTTTTAAACTAGAATCCTTCTTAAAATGGTGATTTGAAACATTTCTAGTTTCAGAAATTGATGCATGATAGCTCAAAACATTTTCTGAAAAACCTAATCCTGATTTATCAAATGAATCTCTTTGTAAACTTAGGGCTTCTAAAACATTACTAGTTCTAATATAGAGTGAGGAATAGGATTCAGAGTCGTCTTCATTGCATGCTATAGGGATAGAAACCGATTTACAAATGTGTACCAAGTTTTGAAACTCAGCTCCAATATCTTCTTCTTCGGATTCTGACTCTCCTTTTTCTCCAAGTTTGGCCATCAGCACCAGGGATGCTTCCTCCATGGCCTCATCATCCAAAGTGTAGTAGCCATCATCGTTATTTGAAATGTCTGGCACTTCAGTTCTTGATAGCATGGCCTTTGCTACAGCTCTGGAAGATTTCTTCTCAAATACCCTTTTCAGGCGTTCTCTCTCCGCTTTGGATAACAGGGGGCTCTCGTAGTTTAAGTGATCTGGAGAGTTGCACTCAAAGCATGCCTTGGGAGGCCTTTTGCTGAATTTTTGTTCACTGGGTTGTGAACCTTCCTTCTTAGCTTTGGATTTCTCAAGCAGCTTTGTTAGCTTCCTCATTTGCTCCTCATTTGCTTCCTTCTTCAGGTTGGAAGGCGATGGAGCTGACTTCGATGTAGACGTTTATCCAAATGATCTATCAGCTTAGTAAGGCT
Source organism: Plectranthus barbatus (assembly GCA_026898455.1). Taxonomy (NCBI): domain Eukaryota; kingdom Viridiplantae; phylum Streptophyta; class Magnoliopsida; order Lamiales; family Lamiaceae; genus Plectranthus; species Plectranthus barbatus. The sequence continues at coordinate 446,098 of JAPKLW010000113.1, read as the reverse complement.
TTTGAGGCCTTCTTTTGAAATCTCTTTTTGCAAAAAAGGCAGCATCTTCTCCGGGATGAGTGCTGACATTCCGCAAAACTTCATTCCTATTCGCCATTAGTATGTCCTATTCATGAGCTTGTAGCTTGGCAAACACATCCTTGGTCATCATCTTGGAGAGATCCTTCTCCTTTAAGCTGGTAACTTTGATGAACCAATCCTCCTTGAGCATCTTAGAGAGAATCTTCGCGTTTATATCTGCAATCTCATAAGTTCTCCCCAAATTTTTTAGCTCACAAATAATAGCATTAAATCTAGCTTCCATAGATTTTACACTTTCACCGGGAAGAATTTGGAATGACTCATACTTATCTACAAAATCTTGAAGCTTGTTTTGCTTCATCTGACCAGTCTCTTGGCATAGAGTGCCAAGGAATTCCCACATGTTCTTGGCATTGTCGAAGGCAAGAGCTTCGACAACCTGTGGCTCTAGTAAGGATTGTAAAATGAACTCCATGGCCACTGAATCCAACTGAAAATGAATTCTGTCCTCATTCGTCCACTCCGCGTGAAGTTTGTTAGACAAATCCGGGCCTTCTGCTCCCCTTAGCTGGGTATTAACTTTGGTGATCTTCAGTGGTCTGGTTGATATACCCTCAGTCATATCCGGAAAAACGTTCTTAAGCATTATCAGAGAGCACTTCTTCCATATATCAAAGTTTTCTGATGAATACTTTGGAAGCTCCGTAATATGTGCCATCTCTATGTACCGAAGATTTTAAAACACACACAACAAAAAAAAGTGCAAGAAACATAGATCTAGTCCTAAGAGACGCAACACAACCTTGGTCTGTAAGAACTTTGGCGCGTGAGACCACTTGTTGGTCCCAAAATCAGAGAGGAAGTATGTGCAACGGAAGTAATAATCAGATAAACTTGCACTTGTTCTCCTAAACAGTTAGAATTTAGTTTAGGGTACTTGAAATGATTAAGTTTAAGTCTTTCCTTATTGAGTCAGTTTAGTAGTATATATACTATTCAATAATTGGATAAGTATTGAAGGTTTTGAAAGTCAGTTTGTAGAACTAGACAAGACAGAAATATAAGTGAAAGCATTAAAGAACACACGATATTTATAGTGGTTCGGATCTAAAAATCCTACGTCCACTCTTCAGACCCATGGTCTGGATAAATCACTAAGTACAAGCCTCCTCACGATCTTTACACAACCCGTCGGCACCTCCGTCCTTCGGCCTATTGTGGTCACTCGCTTAGGAACTCCTTGTACGCTTAGTCTTCAGGTTGAAGTGAGGACGACACCCGCAACTTTCTTCCTGGTGGTTGGATGTTTACTATTCTTCCCAGAACTCAGGTGGTTGGCATAAGCCCGTAGCAATCAGAATCCCAGAGTAGGAGGCTGACTACTATGAATATATCTCAGAAAGATATATTCACCAAAGAGTAGCTTCAGCCTCGTGCTAAGGAGAAGTAGCACGGAGTAAAAACTTGAGTTAGGAACTCAAGTCTTGTGTATAGAAACACGGAAATTCAGAGAGTTTAAGCGCATAGACGGCTTAGATGAATGCCTTTTGTCATGTGAAGATTTTCAGAATTTATAACCATTTAAGGTTGAAGGGAAGACCTATTTATAGAGGGATTCTTGAGCATTTTGAAATTCTTCCTGTTGGACACATTAATCCAGTCGTTAGACTGATGGAAGACATCGTCCAATTATAGACCATACCATAGGTCTGCTCTGTTCTGCTGTGTTAGTGTACTTTTCACTAACTTTGTATCAGACTAAGTTTCAGTTAGAGGAATCCAAGTTTGGATATCCTCATACTGACTTTAACTTGGGCATGTAAATGCCGAAGTCTGATCGAGCTTCAATGACTTTTAGTAGCTCGTGCTTTAAAGGTAGAGGCTCTTATACTGACTTCTCATAGTCAGTATAGCTAGCTTTCATACTGACTAACCCTCATACTGACATCTCCTAGTCAATATGGAAAAACGCCCTCATAGTGACATCTCCTAGTCAGTATGGGAATGCCCTCGTACTGACTTCCCTAGTCAGTATGGGAAAACCCTATGCTGAGTACCCAAGCTCAATCTTTGTCAAGACCATACATGGTGAGAACCAAGTTTCAAGGCATTTGCTTCGTCAGTTCTCAAGTATTTCCTCTGCTCGGTCTTCAGCCAATAAGTTCTATTACAACTCGATTGATCCTATACAAGGATGACATTTTTAGAACTCTGGGAACTGAAAAACTAACAAAGATTGCTTTTAAAATTTTTGACCCACAAAAACATAAAAGTTAGTTAGGATTTCTCTAACAAAAATCTTAACAATATTTACCAATTTCGGAAGATCTAAATAATAACTTTAAATAAAATCTTATCAATGATAATGACGATAAAAAATTTTAATATATTTTTGGGCAAATACTAAAATGCATATATATATATATATAAAGTAGTGATCATATCATAAAAGACTTTCCCATGCTAAATGAGAGTGAATCTGGGCTGTTTATTTTTGTAAATCGACGCACCGGATTATTCCAACTCCTTTAATTAATTGGGCCGAGATTTTTAATAAAAGGGTAAAATAGTAATGTAGCCTTTAAGTTTGAGTAACCGTCTTCTCTATTTTAGATCTAAACATTCTCTTTCCTAATTTTCTCTTTCCTCCCATTATAATCAAATGATTATATCTTTCTCGATTCAAATCTATTTTTTACGAATCATATATCAAATTAAACGTATTTTTACAACAATTCATATGATATCCATATTGAATATGTTAAATTGAGAAAATTCGCACAAAAATCTTGATTTTATATTCAGCTGGTATATATTCTTCATTATATTTACGTTCACGATAAAAAATGCATCAATTATACATAAAAAATATTCCCAAATATATGACGTAGTTTTATGCCCAAAATATTGCATTTTTTACATCGAATTTATGCATATTATGTTTTATGAACTGCACAAAATAAATTTTTTGAATATATATTTTTTACATTTTTACCCTTTTATGCATTGAGTATGTGCAAAATATACACTGAAAATTGGACTAAATTTGTTTAATCTGAGCCGTCTATTAAAATATTTAATGGCTCATATTTTTTCGCATTTAGTACGAGAAATCCTTTTATCAACTAATTAATCACTACACTATATATATATATATATATATATATATATAATATTCTGTTGAAATGTATCCAAATGTCATAAGATAAACTATTATTTAATATATATTAGATTGCACAATGTACTAGACATGGCCAAATGGGCCCGGAACCGGCTGAACCGGCCCGGAACCGGCCCGCCGGTTCAATGAACCGGCCCGGAACCGTGGGCCACGGTTCGAAACCGGAACCGGACCCATATTTACACGGGCCGATTCCGGTTCAACATTTTCGGGCCCGTGGAACCGCCAGTTCCGAACCGGCTGAACCGGCGGTTCCTTTTTTTTTTATTAAAAAATATTAATTATAACAAATGTGGTTGTGAGGGTTCGAACCACTACCCTCAAAGAAAATATCACGTCACTCAACCACTGGGCTAATCAACTTCGTTGTGAAATTAAAGGGTTATAATAAATATATTGTAAATTGTTTCAAACAATTTCATTTTCTTTATAATCCAAATAACTTATTTCCTTATTATTATTGACTAAATCACATTTTTAAATATATAAAAACTATAAATTACTTATTATTATAAGTAATTCTTATTTTTTCAATATTTCTTATATATTACTCCCTCCGTCCCACCTCAATTGTCCCACTTTCCTTTTTCGTCCGTCCCACCTCAATTGTCTCATTACTTAAAAAGACAATTTTTTCACACTCAACAATAAAATATTAATTCCACTCAACTTACTTTACACTCACACTCCTTGGTTATTGTGCCCAAAGTCACCGGGACAATTTAGCCGGGACGGAGGGAGTACTAAACAATAATAATATCCTTAAATAGGATATATAATTGACAAATATTATTTCAAACCAATGAAATTGATTGTTAAAATATTATTGCATCTTATAAGTTACAATATATCTCACATAACAATAGATTGATTCATAATGAATATAAACTTTTAAGATTGCTACTAACTTAAAAGCAAATCTTAGATTAATGGGTAACATATCATATTTATTTATACTAACTTTTAAGAATATTATTTTAATTAAATGTTATTTAGTTTACAACTATACGATTTAATACAAAGATTGGACTAAAAAAATAAAATGAATACACAAAGAATTAAAGAGGTTTTCAATTTTCATATATACTAATTTAACTCAAAGGTTTTATTATAACAAATGATAATTATGTCATTAAAATCTTATCATTTAACAATTAATAGATAACAAATCTAAACTTATAATAATGTTACTAATTTTAATATTAAGTATTGAAAAAATGCATAATATATCATATTATTTTAGTTGAACATTATTTGTACTATTATAAAAGCTTCAAGAATATCAAGTAAATAATAAACAATAATTTAAATCAATATATTTATTTAATTAATATTATTGTATATTATAACTTATAAGTTATAACATATTTTACATTATAATTATAATAAATTTATAAAGGTAATAGTTTTATATTTTTTAGATCAAATTTATTCTAACAGAGGATTAGTAGCCTAGTGGATAATTGATCTCTAAACTTCATAGAGGTCACAGGTTCGAAACCTCTTATTTACATTTTAAAATTTTTAAAAAAAATTTAAAAAAAAAAAAAAAACCGGCTGAACCGCCGGTTTGGCCCGGAACCGGGTTGACCCGGAACCGCCGGAACCGTCCCCTTCATTTGGCGGGCCGGTTCAGGGCCCTGGTTTCTGGAACCGCCGAACCGGCGGTTCCGAACCGGAACCGGCCCGTGGCCATGTCTACAATGTACCGGTGTAAAACTTTTACTAAGTATATAAATAACTTTATTGAAAAAAAAGGGCGAAGCAAGCATGAATTGAAAGCTAAAAAAATAGAATTTGAAATTACAAAGTGAATTCCAAATAAATGATAAAAAAATATTTGTTATTGTGTATTTTATTTTATTTTTTTATATTTTTGATAGAATACTAATAGATAAACAAATTTTTGGTTAAAAACAAATGAATTATAGAGCTGATATATATTAGGTTTGTTAGGTTTTCTTAATGGTTTATGGAATTTTTATTTTTTTTTGTAGTTCATCTATAGCCCATTTGCAGCCCATAGAAGATTCAAACGCTTTTAGGATGTGAATGTTTTAATTTAGTGAAAAATCATTCTTACCAAAAAACAGTGTTTCTCACATTTAGAAATCCCTCCATTTTTTTATGCAAATCATATCTATTGAGAATATAAAAAAATGAGTATACAAATATTATTAATTAATGGTTTTGAGATTAATAAAATATGTTTTGTATAGTTTGTCTCACTAATATTTTATAGGACAAATCTATTTTATATATAATACATGCAAGAAAATATCTCCAATTATCAGACATCAATTTAGACTCGCTAGAGTTGTCTATTTTATGGTTAACGCTCCCAAGAAATATTGATAATTCAATTTAGGACAATTGTCCATCGTTTGGCTATTTTATGGGTGATTATGAATAAAGTCAGGTTGTGAGTTCTTTGTGATCGTTTAAAAGAATTAAAAGTTGATCTAGTATGAATCGAGTCTAGCTCGTGTTTTATGATTTTCAATTAAATAGGCTCAGGAGCCTCATTGGTAAGCTCGAGTTAATTCGAGCTAGGCTCACAAATCTTATTGAGTTTAATATAATTTATATGTTACAAGGCAAATACATAGAATGAGGTCGATCTTTCTTTCTCACTTGTCTTTCGCATGGAAATATGACTACAAGTAACCCACATGACATCAATACTTATGTTGTGTCTGGACATGGTTTCATTTCAATATCTAGTTACCTTTGCCTACGGCAAAAATAGATAACTAAACTCGTGCAGTAATGCATGCATGAGACTCCCACTATCAAAGCAAGTGATGTTCATGCAGACTCATCTTACCCATAGAAGAAGAATGCCATTTAAAGTAACAACCTTTTTATAGCGTACTTGTATGCTAAGAATGAATCACTACATTTTCAATTTAACCCACCAGAGACAATGTTATACACCTATTTCTTGCAGTAATGCAAGACTTTAATCCCTAGCGTGTTACCAGCATTTCTCATGTCCTCCTTTTGAAACTGTTCGGATAACTATTTCCTTTTGCCTAACAACACTCCCACAATGTTTTTGTTGGTTCCGAAATCAGAGATTTTTTATATGCAGCTGAAGTTTAAAAAGATTGCAATTCTGAAAACTGAAAGTCAGTTTTCACTTTCCAAAAATAAAGTTATACACTTCAATACTTATAAAGTATTAAAGGTTTTAAATGAGTAAAGTAACTTAACTTGCAAAAAATTAAGTATAACAGTAAATCAACTAAGGATATTTTATAGTGATTCGGAGCCTTAAGTCCTACGTCAACTCTTCCAAACTTAATCGAGAAACCACTAAGAAACAAGTACAAGCTTTCTCACGATCTATACTAGCCTGTCGGAAACCTCCGTCCTTCGGTCTGCTAGGTCACTCGCCCAGAAACTTGATCTGCTACTTCTTCAGAACTGAAGTGAGGACGCACAACCTTCAATCTGGATGGTTGGATGTTTGCTGTTCTTCCCAGAACTTCAGTTGGTTGGCAAAGCCCGTCGGAATCAGTATTCCAGAGTAGAATGCTGACTGCTGTGTTTATTACTTGAAAAGTAATAAACACCAAGAGAGTAGCTTAAGCTTGGAAGCTTTAGCCTCGTGTACTTCGACAAATTCATGGATATAATAGCTTGATCTTAAGATGTTAAGCCTCGTGTTCTGATAACATGGAAATTCAGAGAGCTTTTAAGAGATTTTGAGATTTCAGTTCGACAGAATTTCTGCTAAGCTTTTTGTGAGATTAAGGTGTTCTTTTCTAAAGTGGTTGTCTCCTATTTATAGGCAGCTTGGTCGATGATTTGAATTATGTTCGTTAGACACAAAGATTTAGCTTTTACAGACAAATAGAATGTCGTCCAATCATCGCTCATTCTTTTTCTGCTGTTGCAACTTGCTCTTGGCTCTGAACTACTTCTGACTGTGGCAGTGTACTTTCACCTGCTTTTGTCAGACTCAGTTTCAGTCGAAGGAATCTTAACTTTAAGTTCCTCGTACTGATTTGTTGATCAACACTCAAAGGGTTCTTGATATGACTTTGAGCTCCACTTCAGATTCCTTTTGTATTCATACTTTTCACGTGCTCTGTGAGCTGTGAAACTGAAAACTGAAATTCCAAAATTTCAAGTTTTAAGTTTCTGGTGTTCTTTTGTGAAAACTCAGTTTCTAGAAACTGAGTTTCCGGATATTTTAGTTTCATGTTACAAAACTTGACTTCAGTATTTCAAGTTTCTCAGAGTCTTCATTTCAAGTTCTAAAACTTGATTCTCGATCTTCTGAGCTTCCAGTTTCTAGTTTATATTACAACTCGATAAATTCTATACAAGGATTACATGAAGAAACACTCTATAAACTTAAAGTCAGTTTTGACACACCAAAACATTAAAATAAAGGGTGAGCTGAAACTCAGTTTCTAACAGTTTCTGAATGCAGAAATATTATCTATACAATGTATAAGTAAAACCATGCTTTCACTACCACACAACCGCTACGCATAAATCCACTTCTCAAAAATCCAAAAGGATTTGACTCATCGAGATGTTTGTTATGTGACCTTGAAGCTTCTTTAAATCCTTACAAGCATTTTACTTTAACTTCAAGACAAAATACTTCTCACCATACTGCACAAGTCCAACTAGCTGTTGCAAGTTAATGTCAACACCTACCCCAAGGCTCCTATTTCTCAAAGAAACATGGACTCTGATATTCCGTGCCATTTATTGAGGAACATATGTGCTGTCATGAATAGAATAACTCAAGTGGTCTGCAACCAGTTTGAAGGTAATGTTATAGTATATGTCCGGATACATAATTGTTGTGAACTATAGTGTGACTACAGAACCAATGTGCAAGTATACACAATCCACAAGTAATATAGTCAAGTGAGACCAGATATCGAACCCAAGGGAGTGATTGTCTAAATCGTGCACAAAGAATAGTTTGTAAATCAAGAGTTGTTTGTTTCTAACTTCTACTCAAAACATAAATATGCATAAACTATAATTCCTACTAAAGCTATGATCAGTAATATTTCCTCGTTCCACAAAATGAACATAAATGTTATAGATGGGTTCACAAATACTAGAAAACACACTCGGGTTATGGAACATAATTCATCACTGCTATTCTATATGCTAAAGTTTATGTCTCGCATTCCCCTGAACCTTAGAACTTTTTCTAATCCTGCCTAGCAAACTGTCGTTCTACTAGATCTACACCCTCTCACAAGGATTCGTATGTCTATGCCTCTCTTAGTGATTCAATGATGAAGTAATCAAACTAGGTTCGGTTAAGTTGTGCCATCTCATATGTCTAAGAAATCAGCACAATTATCTAAGATCCCCTCGGCCTATTTCACCTTTCGGTCTCCACAAGTGATGGGTTTCTATCCATTGTCGTGCTCAAGAAACGATTGAAAACAAGATCAAAGATAAATTCAGTCATGCAAAACATGATTCTAACATATATTCAAGCAAATGATGTTTTGTTCCACAACCCAAGGGCTTAATAGAGTTAGCTCATGTTCGAAAACAAAAGAAATAAGAGCATAAGATCATTCGTCATCAAAATACAACTTGAAAATCTAAAAGCAAACTATGGACGATGATCCTTTCGTGCTCCGATTACTTCCTCTCCAAGCTCGATCTCCAAGCACCTCTGCTCTTCGTTCGTGTGTTGTTGTAATTCTGTATTTTCCAAAAGTGCCTAGCCTTTGTTGATATTTTCTTTCTCACAGCCGTTGATCTCCTTCTCCCTTCCATGATGCATCCACGTGTGCAAATGTCATTGTTTCCTTCAGACAAGGGATCGGCTTCCTTCAGTGCCACTTGTCTCCCCAGCTGACAAGATAAAAAAGGACCTTTATTCTTGTCTCTGAATGGTCCCGGAGAGAGGAAACCTCATTCCTTCTAATTATGCATTTCCCATGCTCAAGCATATCTTCTATCAGCATGCGGCAGTTAAGCTCTAGCTTTCAGAACCTGAACTAAACTTCACCCAAAGCTTGTAAAAACTTATTAATACTTGCATAAGTTAAAAATAACATGACCTATTTACAAAGATACCAAAAACAAGCAGAAAGGACTTTGATTACTAAGTAACTTATTCAAAACAACATCTAAAATTCATAAGAAGGAATCAAAAGTTAACTCTTTATGAGAGTTATCACCCCCCCCAAACATAAGATTTTGTTTGTCCTCAAGCAACCAAAATAGACTCAAACCATAGAACCCAAAGTTCTTAAGTAATAAGCTAGAATAGTATATCTCCTTTTTATTCAGCCCTCAGCAAAGATCACAAAGAAAACATGAATGGTGATTCTTCCGATTGTTCAACTTCAGTCCTCATTCTTTACGAAGTTTAATAATGCACACTCACCAAAATTTACAATCCAATGTTCACAGAAAAGGAAATTAGATTTCAAGATAGCCAAATCATAGCTGAGCTTAACTTTAATTACTTATTCAAGCCTCAATGCTCATCAATGCCATGTTTCTTTTCCTACCCAATCATCCTCTCTTGTTTTCAACTAATAGGCTTCACATCCCACTTAGATCAAAAGGACTTTCAAAGCTTCTAATGTTAGACCAAGGATCAAGTTGAGAAAATTTGGAAAGAGTGACTTTAAGTCTAGAGGTGTTGTCCTTCTTATTCTACCCTTGAATTTATTTCAATCTTCTTTCTATAACCTCTTTTTTTTTTTTCCAGCAATTTGCTATTACTATCACACTTGGCTAAATCCCCAACAAACGATGTGGAAATTAGCTTTATTTCAAACATTTTACAGGCTAACACAACTGCCTATTCTCTTTTTCTTTCTCTTATATATATATATATATATTTTCAGGCCAAAATGCCTTTCTTTTCTTATCTTTTTTTTAAAACAAGGGTAACAAGTTAACACTTCTGCTAGAAGTGACACCCCCCCAAACTTTAAACATAACATTGTCCTCAATGTTAGAGAAGAACTAGATCGGAACAACCCTCTAGACTAGGACCTGTTTGGAAAATGGCTTAACATGAAGTAGGTGTAAAGAAGAAAAGGCTCAGGCTCAAAATCTAGGTGCAAAGGAATATGAAATCATAACCAATGAATTATCTGAAGGCACAAAGATCAAGCGACTGCCTTAATCATCTCTAAGGAGTATGCTTAGACCTAATTCATCTTGACCAAGATTGAACTTAGGGTAGATGACATTTCACAATATGAAGTCCAAGATGCGGTACCAGCTAAGCTCAAGCATATGTCTAGCATATCAGGTTTATTCAAAAACAATGTTGCATGCAAACTCTGTTTCGCAGATCTTAATATCATGTACACAGTTAAACAACGAAAGTATACGAGGATTGACTCTAAAAAATCATGATCATCACCAAACATGGAACAGAAGGAATGAGGAAAAACGAGACATCATCGGGCAAGAGGAGAACACACTACTAAACTTAAGACTTATTATTATAAAACCAACCGAAACTTCATGCTTTAACATAGAATAAGCATGAAAGTCGGACAACCACCAAACAAAATCAAAAGACGATAATCATAAAAACAGAAGTCACACAAACGAAAATAGAAATTGTTTTTGCAAATACGTAGAAAGGTTAGAAAAGACCCCTTCCATCAAGCTGACCCATCCGCCGCTTTCTTCACCTTGACACGACCACCCTTCTTCTTCAACAATCTGGCAGTTTGGATTTTGACCTTCAGCAGTACCTTGTGCATCATCCGGAATCCTTTCAATAGGTTCACCTGCTTTGCTTTGATCTTCGAAAGTTCCCGCTGCAGAGCTTCCATTGAGTTGCCTGCCCCGGCAGTCTCCTCACCTTGAGCTCAGGCTTGTGCGGCAGCATGGCGCTTTGTTAGGTACGGAATGTTGAAATAGCTTTTTGCTATGCTCCTCGGCTCCTCAGCATGGAAAGGAACTCCGGCCTGCTTGCAAAGTTCAGAAATTAGTGAAGGACAAAAGAGTGGTCCAGCCTTTTAGAAGCTTGGACACCAACTGAATCGATGATAAATGATGCAATGTCAATTGGATCGCCCTTCACTATCGCATCTATCATCAAAATTCGATCCTGTCCCACCAAAGTGTTGTGGGTCGTGGAATTGATTCGGTTCCTCAGAAAATGAATCCAAATGTTGGCTTCAGTTGTCAAAAAGCTGGCCAACGCAGAAAGATTATCCTTAGTTTCATCCACCCAACGTGCTCCCAACACTGATACAACACTCAGAGCTTCATCCGACTGCTCCTTCGTGGCTGAGTTCAACAAATCAAAGAAAGTATCAGGCTGCGGTGGATGTGTGCCATAGATTTTGTGCACTGTTCTGGGGTTCAACACCACCTCCTTTCTTCAGACAGTGGCCCTGTATTAATAGTCCACCCCCGTATATTGCACAAAATTTGCATAAAATTCCCTGACCAAAGCGATAATCGGTGGAGGCTGCATGATCACGAAGGGCTCCCATCCTTGTTGTTCAACACTTTTGAGAACTCCTTCAGGCAGTTTAGACAGATCCTTGAATCCCCATTCTAAATTGAACTTGCGGCTCGCAAGCTCTTGCATTCTATTCTGATGGAGCTTTGATGAAAATTTTGGGATTCTATCAATCTCTTCTGCAGACAATTCTACAACCTTGGCCTTGCCACGCTTAATCTCTTTCTTTCTTGCGTTGCCGGACTTCTTCATGGAGCTGTCTCCCACTTCCTTGACAAAAACTTGCTTCACACGCTTTCCAGTGTTCCTATTCCTTAAAATCCCCTTGTCATCTTCAATGGTTTCCACTCGCTACCTCTTCTTTGGTGTTGGCTTCCTCTCAGGTACAGGTTTCTTTCCTTTTGTACTTGGTTTTCCACCAGATGTGACTGCTTGCTCTAGCGATGCTGTAGCATTGAGTGCTTCAACTTCCTCTTCAACTTCGATGCTCTCACTCACTTCCTTCTCTTTAGGAAGAAGCTGACTCTGGGTCTTCGAACTTTTCTGAACACTGGGCTCACTCTCCACTACAGGCTCTTCAGGCTGGCCTGCCTCTGATTCCTTTGTACTATCAGCATCACCCTCTGATTTCTCTGACTCGTGCTCGCTTTCCGGCTCTTCAGACTGGCCTTCAGCATTGTCCTCTACCTCTGTTTCCACATCTTCATTCTCCGGTTGTTCTGATCCATGTTCTGTTTCTGGCTCTTTAGACTGGCCATCCACACTTTCCTCTCCCTCAGATCCCGCATCTTCAAATTGTGCATCTTCCTTTTCTTCAGCAACGACTTCCTTCGCGGGTTTCTTTACAGTTTCAGGAGCAAGTTTTGATGTGGCTTCATCAACAAAATCCATCAGGTCCCCTTTCTTGGGCTTGGTGCCCACAATCTTAGGCTTCATGGCTGGATCATCAGGAATCTCCACTGGATTCTCTGCACTAGTGGGTGGTAACTTCGCGTTCCTCTGAGCCATTATTGAGATAGCAACCCTGCTTGACCTCCTCAATGGTGGAGTAGGCTCCGGCTTCTTTGCCTTTTTGGTAGTTTTGGGTTTTGATGAAGCTGGGCTCGCCTTTTCTGGAGTCGTCACAGGGGACTCAACTTCCATCCCTAGTCTTTTCTTCCCGCTTTGCTTCATCCTCATGTTCAAATCTACAAAAAGCAAATTTTCAGACCCCAAATCCCAAGAGCAAGATATGGCATTCGATTGCTTAAAATTTTCTTTTCAAATCAACATTTTCACCCCCAAACTTTGAGTTCACTCAAAGTTTCATGCAACAAATTAAACACCCGTTTGAAATTTTGAAATTATCTTGAGCCCTAGCATAAACTTGTCAGAGTATTTTGTCAGAACTACTGCATGCTACTCGCAATGATCACAAAAACCAAAACGAATATTAAATTTCTTTAGTCAAGTTCGTGGGTTCAAAATCATGCGAACACAGAGTTTTAATCCATAGCACAGACAATAATTCACCAAAAACTTCAGGGACACGGACATACCAGCCATTCTTCATTGCGGGATCAAACACGAACAAAGAACACCAAATTCAAAACAGAATTTTAACACCCACAAGTAAGAAAATAAAGTGAAACAAGAAGTTGTACATGTTGTTGGACACAAACGTCTTGATTTATGGACAAAGTTTCCCAGTTTCCTCTGCCAAATTTGCTAAAGTCGGAGTGTTTTTGAAGTTGTGCAACAATATGTACAATATATAAATAACCCCACTTTAAGCAAAAATAAACATCAGAAATAAGGAAACCCTTCAACTTCCCTTGATTAGACACAACCTTTCCTTTCAATTCAAAAAGTAACTTTCCTAAACCGTCATTCCTAGGGATAACCGCACTCTCTCTCCTCAACGGCTATGTGTTTAATCCCTATCCACAAACTTTCCAAAATCACTGTTTGTCTTTTCTTCTTCTTTTTTTTATTATTATGTTTATGTACTGATTTATAGAATAAACTCTAAACACTCAAAATACTATTACCAAATAAAATACTAAGTCTACTTTACGAAATTAAAAACAAGTGCTCAATACTCATGCTACTTACAGGCTGTAGCATTAAACCATTCCTAAGGTTTATTCTCAGAAAATTTAAATTTATCTAGACAAGAAAATAAATGCAGAATTAAAATAAACATCCTAAGGCATCACCACATGCTTCATCTAATCCTCATGATGGCTTAGGCTACCTCACTTTAAGGTTCGTCCAATATGAAAGAAGTTTTCAGCTTGCTCCAGCCTCCTTCATGATATTGCTTAACCCTTTGTCCATTGACTTTAAATGTATCTCCTATGCCTTCATCTTTCAGCTCCACAGCCCCATGTGGGTAAATCTTCACCAACGTGAAAGGTCCTGACCATCTGAACTTGAGCTTGCCAGGAAACAGCCTCAGCTTAGCATTGAAAAGTAAAACCTGCTGCCCTTCTTCCAAATTTCTATTTACAATCTTGCTGTCATGCCATCTCTTCACTTTTTCCTTGTATATCTTTGCATTCTCATAGCTTTGAATCCTCAATTCTTCCAGTTCATTGAGCTGCAACATCCTCTTTTCCCCACTTGCCTTAGGATCGAGATTCAATTTCCTGGTGGCCCAGAATGCCTTATGCTCCATTTCCAGGGGCAAATGACAAGCCTTCCCAAATACAATCTATAACGAGACATCCCCAAAGGTGTTTTATAGGCTGTCATGTAAGCCCACAACGAATCATTCAGATGTTTAGACCAGTCCTTCCTTGTAGTGTTTACAACCTTCTCCAGCACACTTTTTATCTCTCTGTTGGACAATTCAGCAAGTCCATTGGTCTGCGGGTGATAGGCAGTTGAAACTTTGTGGTTAATGTTGTATCTGGCTAAAAGAGCAGCCAAACTCTTATTAATGAAATGTGTTCCCGCATCACTGATGATAGCCCTTGGAGTCCCAAACCTTGTAAAGATGTTCTTGTGCAGAAATTTGATTACAGTAGCAGTATCATTGTGAACACAAGCACAAGCTTCTACCCACCTAGATACATAGTCAACAACTAACAAAATATATTCATTTCCAAAAGAAGAGGGAAATGGCCCCATGAAATCCATACACCACACATCAAATAGTTCTACTTCCACTATGTTGTTAAGAGGCATAGCATTCTTGGCTGGCAAATTCCCCACTCTTTGACATCTATCACAGCTCTTTACAAACTCAAAAGCATCTTTGAAAATCCTTGGCCAATAAAACCCTGACTGCAACACTTTGGCAGCTGTTCTCTGTCCCCCAAAATGCCCTCCATATGTTGATGCATGAAATTCATTCAAAATTTCTGGAATCTTGTAATCTGGAACGCATCTTCTGAAAATCTGATCAGGACCCAGTCTATATAAAGTTGGATCATCCCAATAATAGAACATTGCATCGTGTAGAAACCTTTTCAACTGCTGTCCATGCAAACCATATGGCTTTTGACCTGTAGCAAGATAATTTGCAATGTCTGCAAACCAGGGTGCATCTTCTTTGCATGCCATGAGTTGTTCATCTGGAAAAGCATCATTAATCTGTTCTGTGTCATCCACTCCAAATGGATTTTCCAGTCTTGACAAGTGATCAACAACTTGATTCTCTGTTCCTTTTCTATCCTTGATTTCCAAATCGAATTCTTGCAGGAGAAGTATCCATCTGATGAGCCTTGGTTTTGCATCTTTCTTAGCCATTAAGTACTTGATTGCAGAATGATCAGTGAATACAATTACCTTGGCGCTTACTAAATAAGATCTGAACTTATCAAAGGCAAATACCACTGCCAACAGCTCTTTTTCTGTAGTGGTATAGTTCCTCTGTGCACCATCCATTGTCTTGCTAGCATAGTATATAGATCTGAAAATCTTATCCTTTCTCTGTCCTAATACTGCTCCAACTGCATAATTACTTGCATCACACATCAACTCAAAGGGTTCATCCCAACTTGGTGGTTGCATTATAGGAGCTGTAACAAGTGCATCTTTCAACTTGGTAAATGCTTTCATACAATCACTGCTGAAATCAAACTTTCTGTCTTGTTCTAGCAGTTCAGATAATGGCTTGGCTATCTTGGAAAAATCCTTAATGAACCTTCTATAAAAACCAGCATGGCCCAAGAAGCTTCTAATTGCTTTCACTGAACTTGGAATTGACATTCTGTCTATTACTTCAATCTTTGCAGGATCAACCTCAATGCCTTTGTTTGAAATCTTGTGCCCTAAAACTACCCTTTGCTGTACCATGAAGCAACATTTCTCCCAGTTTAAAACCAACTGTGACTTCTCACAAATCTGCAACACTCTCTCAAGGTTTCCCAAACAAGTGTTAAAATCTCTTCCAAAGACTGAGAAGTCATCCATGAACACTTCTAACCCATTCTCAATCATTTCAAAGAATATAGAGATCATGCAATGCTGAAAAGTTGATGGAGCATTGCAAAGACCGAATGACATTCTTCTAAATGAAAAGGTCCCAAAAGGACAGGTGAATGTAGTTAAACTCTGATGTTCTGGAGCTATGGCAATCTGATGATATCCAGAATACCCATCCAAGAAGCAATAGTAATCCTGACCAGCCAATCTGTCCAGCATTTGATCTACAAAAGGTAGTGGAAAATGATCCTTTCTGGTGGCATCATTCAACTTCCTGTAATCTATGCAGATCCTCCACCCAGAAACTGTCCTTGTAGCTATCATTTCATTCTTCTCATTCTGTACCACATCCTTTCTTGGGTACACATTGCACTGGACTCACCCATGAACTGTCTGAAATAGGGAAAATGATCCCTGCATCCAACCATTTGATGATTTCTTTTTTCACAACTTCCTTCATGTTGGGGTTGAGCCTTCTTGGTGGCTGTACCCAGTTCTTGATCCCATCTTCCAACAATATCTTATGCATGCAAATTGTAGGGCTTATTCCCTTAATATCTGATATGGTCCACCCAATTGCTTGTTTATGTTTCCTAAGCATGTGCATAAGCTTCTGTTCATCCTCATCTTTCAAATTAGAAGCAATTATCACAGGTAGAGTGTCTGCTTCTCCCAGATACACATATTTCAAGTGATTTGGCAAAGGCTTGAGTATTAGTTCAGGGGGATCTTCATGTGAAGACTTTGGTTCCTTCTGTTCTCTATTCATAAGGTCCAGTGATTCGAAATTAGCTTTGTACCCCCCAAACTTTGCACCATGCTCAACCCATGCTGCAGCATTCTCATCAGTCATATCTTCATTTTCACATTCTTCCTGCTGCAATTCTTCCACATGTTCTGCTATAATGGATTCCAGTATTCCAATGGTAAAATAGTGTTGGTCCCGGTTTTCAGAGTATGAACGTTAGCAGCGAAAATAATGATAAATGTTTTCTTGCACGCTGGTTACACCGCTGACTG
Source organism: Plectranthus barbatus (assembly GCA_026898455.1). Classification (NCBI taxonomy): domain Eukaryota; kingdom Viridiplantae; phylum Streptophyta; class Magnoliopsida; order Lamiales; family Lamiaceae; genus Plectranthus; species Plectranthus barbatus. Next base: position 429,020 of record JAPKLW010000113.1, on the reverse strand, counting down.
GGACCTGTCAGCTGGTGAATCAAAACATAGAATATTTAGCCTTGTTTGCACAGTTATTTATCAGTTTCAGAATATACTCCAACACTTGTGTGCTGGGTTTAAAATATGAGCAGAAAGCTGATAAATAACAAAAGGATTTTTATAGTGGTTCGATCAATCGATCTACGTCCACTCTCCAGTCGAAGCACTGGAAATTCCACTAAGAGTAATCGGTTACAGGTGTCCTACGATCTATCTCTAGCTGGTGAATGCCTTGTCCACCAGTTCACTAGATCAACCGCTCCCGGTCCTGGTTCCCTCTTCAACTCTTCTCAGCTGGCGGAGTGCGAGCACGTCACTTCAACCTCCTCAGCTAACTGGGTGTTTTAGTTCTCCCAAGAACATAAAACTCACAACGGCAAGGTACGCCCGTAATAACTCAAGTGCTGGGATGCACAGGAGCTGCTGTGAACTCTCTCGGAAGAGAAAGAACACCTAATGAGATCTTTAACTTACAAGTGTAAAACTTGAAGTCTCGTGTTTGATAAATCAACACACGGAAAGCTTATGGAAAGCCTCGAAAGTTCTGTAAATATTTTGACAGCGTTTTTGCTAGTTCGTGCGAAAGAATTTCGGGGGTTTGAATGTTGACAGTTCCAACGTATTTATAGACGCGGGATCTGATTCAAACTTTCTAGCCGTTTGGACTCATCCGGAAAGGTGTCAGACCTGGGATGTCCTTCTGACGGCGGTAGGTATGTTTTTCCGGAAAGGATCCATACCTATGACCGCTTTATCTGACACAGATCTCTTTGTGTCAGAACGGCTTTATTAGTCAGTCCGAGGAATAAGACTGGTGTCTTCTGATAGACTTTAAGGTATCCCCTTCCTTAAAAGTCATACTTTGTCAGTCGATTCCTCAGCGAATCTTCTTTTTGTCTCTACGGCGCTGGGAGAGAGAATCTGGAATTCTGCTGGTAACATCTGACTGGTAGATCATTCTGGTGATCTTGTGCTGGCAGTCTCTGCTGGTGACTTGCCCTGGCATAATCTAAGTCTACCAAATGTCTGGATGTTAATTCTTCTTGGAATCTCCCATGACTGGTGAAATCACCTCTGGTGAATAGTGTAAGCAAGAACACGTATTCTGCTGGTAAGATTTGTCAGCCGCCTGCTGATGAAACCCTTCCCAACTGGTGAACAGTACCCAGTCATAAGCGCTTCTCATGCTGGTGAACAGTGTCAGCACGAGTCTTTGTCAGCCACCTGCTGATGAAATCCTTCCCGACTGGTGAACAGTAGCCAGTCATAAGCGCTTCTCATGCTGGTGAACAGTGTCAGCACGAGTCTTGATCAGCTGCGACTTACAACTCAAAGACCTAAACAGGACTTTACATTTAAGACCAGATCTAGAGCTATCTAGAGACAACTTACGCTGGTAGGACTTAGGATTTGATCCACCAAAACTACAATCTATACAAATAAGCTACTGAGGGAGGAAACCTTAGACAGATTTCCCAACAATTTCCCCCTTTTTGGTGCGATCAAAGCCTAACCAGCGAGCACTCAGCTGATGAGGAAAGTTACAGATAATTTCAGGGTTTTACAAGTGAAACTTATCAGATCTAAACCCACGAAATTACTTCCTCAACATCAGCTCTAACTAAAAATCTTCCCCCCTCAAACTAGGAGAGATAATGCTCGTTTAAAAAATATGGAAATTAAGATCTGAGCAAAGGATAAGCATGTAAATAAATTTAAAACATGCAAGACGAGTGCTGGTGCTGATTACACTGGATGTGTAAATTCAGCTGGTAAGTAAAAACTTAGACAATTGTTGGACAATTAGAGATTGTCATCAACTTGTCAGTTAACATTCCATTAAAGATTTAGCAATTACATGTACAGTGAATGATAACTGACTAGTCTATGGCATGGAAGATGATCCTGGTGACTGAGTCCGAGCACTGGTGATAGACCTCAGGATCTCAGTAAGTGCGGCCATGTCTTGCTCTCTCTTCAGCCTCTCTTCAGCAGCAATGCGTCTCTCCTCCTCAGCAATTCTGGCTCTCTCCTCTTCAGCCAGTGCTCGCGCCCTTTCCCCCTCTTGGATCCGCGCCAAAAAGGTGGCAACACCGGCGGTGACAGACTCAAATCGTTGCTCTACATGGTCTTGGAAAGAGGCGAAATGTTGATCCATCCTGGCGTCGATGTAAGCAAGAAGTTGCGCAGGAGGATGAATTTCAGAGATTAGCTCCGCAGAAACTTCCATGGATGTGGAAGGCGCATCAGGTGCGGTAGTAGCCATTGCTGGTGCAGAATCAGCTGGTACCTCCACTGGGGCGGGCTCCTCCGCGGGCACCTCGGCTGATGCTGGCTCCTCCGCGAGCACCTCGGTTGGTACTGGCGAGCCTTGTGCAAAAGTAGGTGGGGCAGTGAAAACAGCCAGCTGCCAGTCAGCTTGAGGTGGGGCAAGATCGCCCATGACCATTGGAACAGTGGGGACGGCAGTGGTCAGCCACCTACCTCTGGAGGGATCCTCCTCCACAAAGTGGTCTACCAGCAGAGCGCTGGCAGCCATATCAAAGAGAACAGCAAAGTAGGGAGGGATCCGGGGGAGAGAGACGAGTACCTTTAAGCGTCTGAGAGCATAGATCAGCTGGTACCCGCGGCTGGTGCTTTGGAACTGGAGAAATGGTAACTTCACCATTTTGGACCGAGGAAGACCTGAAGTCCCAGTCAGTTGTCGGTAGAGAGCAATCTTCCTCAGTCGGCGCTTGATTCGCCTAATCGACAACTGATGGTGGCCGTGAGCTTCAGTGTCCATGAATTCGTTGGCCCATTCCTCCTCTGATCGCCAGTATCCAAGCCCAAGCCTGGCATACAGGACCGCCTTCTTCTCCACATTTAACTGGCGTTGGCACCAGTCAAAGATCCTCCAGCGCCGGAACTCCAGAAAGAGTTCTTCATCAAGAATATCACTCAGGTCCACATACCTGGTGACCAACTCTTCATCAACAGCCCTCTCCACCTCGGCTGTGATGTTCTCATCATACTCATAGAGGGAGAAATTGAAATACTCCACCGGTTGTAAGGGCAGGCACCAGTCAAGGATCCTCGAGGCATAGATCGACTGGTGAGGGAGACCGCTGGTGGGGATGATAAAGAATGCTGATGGTTCAGGCACTCGTGAATTATGGAACGCCAGATCCCCACGGTTCTCCCACCTGTGAATCCCTGTCACTCTAGCACGATAGGCATCCTCATCGATGAGTGAGTAAAAATGGATACCTAACATGTAAGACCTCCTCTCTGGTCTCACACGTTGTGCTGGTGCTGGTGAGGATGCTGCTGGTCGTCCAGAAGATGTAGATGTTTCTGCGATTTGTGGACGACTGGCAGGATGACGAGCCTCGTCTTCAAAATTAGGGAATAGATCCCTGGGCTCCATCCTTTGTACCCTGGAGTGCTGCACTACTGGTGGTGATTCGTCGTCGGGGATGATGATGACTGGAGAGGGTTTATCATCAGCGACGCCAACAGCAGTCTCCATATCAGCTGCCTCCTCCACATGCAATTTGGGCTCCGGCTCAACCTCTGAGTCAGAGCTCATATCAGAGAAACTCGCCAGTTTTTCCGGGGTGGTCGCCCGCTCAACAACTCTTCCACTGGCACCCCCTTGCGCAGCCAGTGGGTCTTCAGATTCACCTCCACCACCCCCTTGCGCGGGTGGAGGGACTTGAGGCACATCCTCCTCAGGCTGGTACATATCTACTAGAGATAGTACGTCCTCCTCAGCTCCCATGACCATCAGGCGCGAGAAAGTTTCGTCAGAAAGGATCTGGCCTGGAGCTGGTGCTGGTGGCATGTCACTTGAAGTTTGGGCAACTGCCCATTTGCCCTTGGCCACCTGATGCACTTGCTCCGCCAGTTGCGCCTGACGTCGAGAATCATGCTCAGCCTTTATCCTAGCAAAGGTTTCATCGCGGGCTGCCAGTTGTGCCTCCCTTCTCCGCTGGTCGGCTAAGGCTTGCAGCCTTGCCTTTGCTTGCTTCTTCCTCACAATAGAAGCATTGTGGTCCCTCTTAGCTTGCTCAACCAGCTTTTGAGCTTTTGTTTTGACCCTTTTCCTTTTCCTGGTCATTTTATCTATCGTCTCCTTCTCAGTCAGTCCAAGGATGGACTTCTTGACTGGTATAGATATCTTCTTTGATGCTGGATCATATATAGTAGCTGGCTGGGGCAGCTGGGGCTGGTGAACCTTGGCTTTCTTCCTTGGAGAAGACCTGGTGACTGGCATCTGTGCTGAAGGCTCAGCAGATGGAAATTGACTGGTTTCCTCAGCCACTGCCTGCTCCATTGAGGTGAATAAAGATTCAACCTCAAATTTCCTCTTCAATTCGGTCTTGGCCTCAGCTGTCAGTGGGAGAGCAACTGTTGGCGCTGCCTCCCATATCTGTTCTGGGTCCTCCTCAGACACAGATTCAGCTGGATCGATGGCCTTCTTGCCCTTCAGTCGACGGGGCTTTTTGTAATCCGGGTCAGCAAGCTTGACTCTTGTGACCGGGATGAAGTCGGAGCCAACTAGCTGCTCCCCTCGATCGATCAAATCCCCCATCTCCACTTCGAGGATGTGGCTGACCCGCAGCCCAAACGACACGGCGTGAAGGAACTTCCCTTCCGCCTTCACTGAGCTGTTTCTCTCCACGTTCTCCAGTAGGCGCCCGAATATGAATTCGGCCCAGTTGCCATGAACGCCATCCACCAGTGCGCACATGACGGAGAACTTCTTTAAGCTCAGTTCAGCATAGGAGCCGACCTCGCACTGGAGCATGCGCACGACAATATCGCAGACCATCTGCCAATAGTCGCGCATCTCCGACTTCTTCATGCCAGTCTTGAAGATAGTCACCTCCTTCTTCTTCCATTCAGTCCACCTCCGCCTGAACTCCACTGTATCATCCTTGTGATACGTCGCCACCTCCTCACCAGTACTCCTCAGCCCAGAAAGGTTGGCCAGGTACTCTGCGTCCACGGTGATCAGTTTCCCGAACACTGACGTGGTGAAGGATTTCCTGTCATCAGCGATGACTGCGCGAGCATAGAACTCGGCAACCATGTGCGGGTGGAAAACTCTGGGAGCCGCTGTCAGATATGGTCGGAGCTGCTCCCTGTCAATCATCTCCATCAGCTCTTCGCCAAAGTGTTTCTCGGCTAACTTATCATTTAGAATTTTCTCCTTCTGGACTTGGGCAGCCCGGATTTGTGAGTTGGAAAGGAGATGTTGGGTGGCCTTTTTGTTTAACTGGACAAGTTTATTAAAGGAATAGGAGTAGTCGATGTCTTCTTCCTTCACAATGCCTGTGAAGGTAGGCATGTGAGATTCGGCTAAAGGTAAGTCTAAGGACTCAGTGGAAGATGAAGAACGAGTATCAGTAGCAGGGTTGGAAGAAGATGCCATGATTGCAGGGAATGTTATGGAAGGATGAACAAAATAAATGTTCTGAAAGGTTGAGGAATCATAAAGATTTTTCCGATGAAGAAGGTCGGATATAAATACTCGAGCCATGCAGGAATAGACGGACGAGATGAACTCGTAGAAAGTAAGAATCAATGGTCATCAGCAGGCCCGATTCCCTGTAGCGACGTGCGTGGTCGTGGTGACGTGAGATATTGCGTGTAGCTGACGTGGCACACGCTGATTGGTCGCGTGCCAGTGTTTGGCTGCGCAGTTACTGTGCGCATTAAATGTGGCATTAAATGCCGTATTAAATACGAAGATATGCACACGCAAGACCAATTTTGAACAATCCTGCCATTTTTGCGACAGCTGGCACGACCCTTGATCTTCAAGAGATCGTCAGTTGAGAGCTGGGACTCTACTGGTCATCAGTAGTATATACCAGTCGCATACTTCCCCCTGTCAGTATGGCCTTCTTATCAGTCGACAACTGGTTCCCGTGTATTGAAGTTTCACCAGTCGTTGAAGTTTCACCAGTTGTCTGCTGACAACTTGAAAGATCGAGAGAATTGAGAGCTTGGACTCAATTTATTCTGCATAATCTTCTCTTTAAGAAATTCACTTCCTCACCATCGCTTGGAATTGGGAGCTGGGCCCCAATTTTACTTCGACTGATGGTATTTGGCTGCTGGCAAATTCGAAATGAGAGCTGGGACTCATTTCCTTAGTCATTTATGGGATAAGTTCTGCCAGTAGGTATCACTTGTGGTCTTGAGACACCACTTAAAGAAAACATCAAGACTAAGAACTTGGACTTAGTCGTAATCAGCATTCTTCAGAAAATCAAGAACGGAATGAGAGCTGGGACTCATTCTTCCTCAACACTAGGGCTCGCATCAATCTCCAAAAGACCGAGTTTGATGCACAACTCCTTGAATCTTGCTTCTGGCAAAGGCTTGGTGAAAATATCAGCCAGTTGATCTTCGGTTCTGATGTACTCTACGCTGATATCCTTCTTCTCGACATGATCACGTATGAAGTGATGTCGGATATCTATATGCTTGGTCCTAGAGTGATGAACCGGATTCTTTGTTATGCACATAGC
>JAPKLW010000113.1:380214-416369 GCA_026898455.1 Plectranthus barbatus | reverse complement strand
CAATCTATACAAATAAGCTACTGAGGGAGGAAACCTTAGACAGATTTCCCAACAATTTCCCCCTTTTTGGTGCGATCAAAGCCTAACCAGCGAGCACTCAGCTGATGAGGAAAGTTACAGATAATTTCAGGGTTTTACAAGTGAAACTTATCAGATCTAAACCCACGAAATTACTTCCTCAACATCAGCTCTAACTAAAAATCTTCCCCCTCAAACTAGGAGAGATAATGCTCGTTTAAAAAATATGGAAATTAAGATCTGAGCAAAGGATAAGCATGTAAATAAATTTAAAACATGCAAGACGAGTGCTGGTGCTGATTACACTGGATGTGTAAATTCAGCTGGTAAGTAAAAACTTAGACAATTGTTGGACAATTAGAGATTGTCATCAACTTGTCAGTTAACATTCCATTAAAGATTTAGCAATTACATGTACAGTGAATGATAACTGACTAGTCTATGGCATGGAAGATGATCCTGGTGACTGAGTCCGAGCACTGGTGATAGACCTCAGGATCTCAGTAAGTGCGGCCATGTCTTGCTCTCTCTTCAGCCTCTCTTCAGCAGCAATGCGTCTCTCCTCCTCAGCAATTCTGGCTCTCTCCTCTTCAGCCAGTGCTCGCGCCCTTTCCCCCTCTTGGATCCGCGCCAAAAAGGTGGCAACACCGGCGGTGACAGACTCAAATCGTTGCTCTACATGGTCTTGGAAAGAGGCGAAATGTTGATCCATCCTGGCGTCGATGTAAGCAAGAAGTTGCGCAGGAGGATGAATTTCAGAGATTAGCTCCGCAGAAACTTCCATGGATGTGGAAGGCGCATCAGGTGCGGTAGTAGCCATTGCTGGTGCAGAATCAGCTGGTACCTCCACTGGGGCGGGCTCCTCCGCGGGCACCTCGGCTGATGCTGGCTCCTCCGCGAGCACCTCGGTTGGTACTGGCGAGCCTTGTGCAAAAGTAGGTGGGGCAGTGAAAACAGCCAGCTGCCAGTCAGCTTGAGGTGGGGCAAGATCGCCCATGACCATTAGAACAGTGGGGACGGCAGTGGTCAGCCACCTACCTCTGGAGGGATCCTCCTCCACAAAGTGGTCTACCAGCAGAGCGCTGGCAGCCATATCAAAGAGAACAGCAAAGTAGGGAGGGATCCGGGGGAGAGAGACGAGTACCTTTAAGCGTCTGAGAGCATAGATCAGCTGGTACCCGCGGCTGGTGCTTTGGAACTGGAGAAATGGTAACTTCACCATTTTGGACCGAGGAAGACCTGAAGTCCCAGTCAGTTGTCGGTAGAGAGCAATCTTCCTCAGTCGGCGCTTGATTCGCCTAATCGACAACTGATGGTGGCCGTGAGCTTCAGTGTCCATGAATTCGTTGGCCCATTCCTCCTCTGATCGCCAGTATCCAAGCCCAAGCCTGGCATACAGGACCGCCTTCTTCTCCACATTTAACTGGCGTTGGCACCAGTCAAAGATCCTCCAGCGCCGGAACTCCAGAAAGAGTTCTTCATCAAGAATATCACTCAGGTCCACATACCTGGTGACCAACTCTTCATCAACAGCCCTCTCCACCTCGGCTGTGATGTTCTCATCATACTCATAGAGGGAGAAATTGAAATACTCCACCGGTTGTAAGGGCAGGCACCAGTCAAGGATCCTCGAGGCATAGATCGACTGGTGAGGGAGACCGCTGGTGGGGATGATAAAGAATGCTGATGGTTCAGGCACTCGTGAATTATGGAACGCCAGATCCCCACGGTTCTCCCACCTGTGAATCCCTGTCACTCTAGCACGATAGGCATCCTCATCGATGAGTGAGTAAAAATGGATACCTAACATGTAAGACCTCCTCTCTGGTCTCACACGTTGTGCTGGTGCTGGTGAGGATGCTGCTGGTCGTCCAGAAGATGTAGATGTTTCTGCGATTTGTGGACGACTGGCAGGATGACGAGCCTCGTCTTCAAAATTAGGGAATAGATCCCTGGGCTCCATCCTTTGTACCCTGGAGTGCTGCACTACTGGTGGTGATTCGTCGTCGGGGATGATGATGACTGGAGAGGGTTTATCATCAGCGACGCCAACAGCAGTCTCCATATCAGCTGCCTCCTCCACATGCAATTTGGGCTCCGGCTCAACCTCTGAGTCAGAGCTCATATCAGAGAAACTCGCCAGTTTTTCCGGGGTGGTCGCCCGCTCAACAACTCTTCCACTGGCACCCCCTTGCGCAGCCAGTGGGTCTTCAGATTCACCTCCACCACCCCCTTGCGCGGGTGGAGGGACTTGAGGCACATCCTCCTCAGGCTGGTACATATCTACTAGAGATAGTACGTCCTCCTCAGCTCCCATGACCATCAGGCGCGAGAAAGTTTCGTCAGAAAGGATCTGGCCTGGAGCTGGTGCTGGTGGCATGTCACTTGAAGTTTGGGCAACTGCCCATTTGCCCTTGGCCACCTGATGCACTTGCTCCGCCAGTTGCGCCTGACGTCGAGAATCATGCTCAGCCTTTATCCTAGCAAAGGTTTCATCGCGGGCTGCCAGTTGTGCCTCCCTTCTCCGCTGGTCGGCTAAGGCTTGCAGCCTTGCCTTTGCTTGCTTCTTCCTCACAATAGAAGCATTGTGGTCCCTCTTAGCTTGCTCAACCAGCTTTTGAGCTTTTGTTTTGACCCTTTTCCTTTTCCTGGTCATTTTATCTATCGTCTCCTTCTCAGTCAGTCCAAGGATGGACTTCTTGACTGGTATAGATATCTTCTTTGATGCTGGATCATATATAGTAGCTGGCTGGGGCAGCTGGGGCTGGTGAACCTTGGCTTTCTTCCTTGGAGAAGACCTGGTGACTGGCATCTGTGCTGAAGGCTCAGCAGATGGAAATTGACTGGTTTCCTCAGCCACTGCCTGCTCCATTGAGGTGAATAAAGATTCAACCTCAAATTTCCTCTTCAATTCGGTCTTGGCCTCAGCTGTCAGTGGGAGAGCAACTGTTGGCGCTGCCTCCCATATCTGTTCTGGGTCCTCCTCAGACACAGATTCAGCTGGATCGATGGCCTTCTTGCCCTTCAGTCGACGGGGCTTTTTGTAATCCGGGTCAGCAAGCTTGACTCTTGTGACCGGGATGAAGTCGGAGCCAACTAGCTGCTCCCCTCGATCGATCAAATCCCCCATCTCCACTTCGAGGATGTGGCTGACCCGCAGCCCAAACGACAAGGCGTGAAGGAACTTCCCTTCCGCCTTCACTGAGCTGTTTCTCTCCACGTTCTCCAGTAGGCGCCCGAATATGAATTCGGCCCAGTTTCCATGAACGCCATCCACCAGTGCGCACATGACGGAGAACTTCTTTAAGCTCAGTTCAGCATAGGAGCCGACCTCGCACTGGAGCATGCGCACGACAATATCGCAGACCATCTGCCAATAGTCGCGCATCTCCGACTTCTTCATGCCAGTCTTGAAGATAGTCACCTCCTTCTTCTTCCATTCAGTCCACCTCCGCCTGAACTCCACTGTATCATCCTTGTGATACGTCGCCACCTCCTCACCAGTACTCCTCAGCCCAGAAAGGTTGGCCAGGTACTCTGCGTCCACGGTGATCAGTTTCCCGAACACTGACGTGGTGAAGGATTTCCTGTCATCAGCGATGACTGCGCGAGCATAGAACTCGGCAACCATGTGCGGGTGGAAAACTCTGGGAGCCGCTGTCAGATATGGTCGGAGCTGCTCCCTGTCAATCATCTCCATCAGCTCTTCGCCAAAGTGTTTCTCGGCTAACTTATCATTTAGAATTTTCTCCTTCTGGACTTGGGCAGCCCGGATTTGTGAGTTGGAAAGGAGATGTTGGGTGGCCTTTTTGTTTAACTGGACAAGTTTATTAAAGGAATAGGAGTAGTCGATGTCTTCTTCCTTCACAATGCCTGTGAAGGTAGGCATGTGAGATTCGGCTAAAGGTAAGTCTAAGGACTCAGTGGAAGATGAAGAACGAGTATCAGTAGCAGGGTTGGAAGAAGATGCCATGATTGCAGGGAATGTTATGGAAGGATGAACAAAATAAATGTTCTGAAAGGTTGAGGAATCATAAAGATTTTTCCGATGAAGAAGGTCGGATATAAATACTCGAGCCATGCAGGAATAGACGGACGAGATGAACTCGTAGAAAGTAAGAATCAATGGTCATCAGCAGGCCCGATTCCCTGTAGCGACGTGCGTGGTCGTGGTGACGTGAGATATTGCGTGTAGCTGACGTGGCACACGCTGATTGGTCGCGTGCCAGTGTTTGGCTGCGCAGTTACTGTGCGCATTAAATGTGGCATTAAATGCCGTATTAAATACGAAGATATGCACACGCAAGACCAATTTTGAACAATCCTGCCATTTCTGCGACAGCTGGCACGACCCTTGATCTTCAAGAGATCGTCAGTTGAGAGCTGGGACTCTACTGGTCATCAGTAGTATATACCAGTCGCATACTTCCCCCTGTCAGTATGGCCTTCTTATCAGTCGACAACTGGTTCCCGTGTATTGAAGTTTCACCAGTCGTTGAAGTTTCACCAGTTGTCTGCTGACAACTTGAAAGATCGAGAGAATTGAGAGCTTGGACTCAATTTATTCTGCATAATCTTCTCTTTAAGAAATTCACTTCCTCACCATCGCTTGGAATTGGGAGCTGGGCCCCAATTTTACTTCGACTGATGGTATTTGGCTGCTGGCAAATTCGAAATGAGAGCTGGGACTCATTTCCTTAGTCATTTATGGGATAAGTTCTGCCAGTAGGTATCACTTGTGGTCTTGAGACACCACTTAAAGAAAACATCAAGACTAAGAACTTGGACTTAGTCGTAATCAGCATTCTTCAGAAAATCAAGAACGGAATGAGAGCTGGGACTCATTCTTCCTCAACACTAGGGCTCGCATCAATCTCCAAAAGACCGAGTTTGATGCACAACTCCTTGAATCTTGCTTCTGGCAAAGGCTTGGTGAAAATATCAGCCAGTTGATCTTCGGTTCTGATGTACTCTACGCTGATATCCTTCTTCTCGACATGATCACGTATGAAGTGATGTCGGATATCTATATGCTTGGTCCTAGAGTGATGAACCGGATTCTTTGTTATGCACATAGCGCTGTTGTTGTCGCAATAGATGGATACACAACCAGTGTCCACTTCATAGTCTTCCAGTTGTTGCTTGATCCAAAGAATTTGAGCACAACAACTGGCAGCGGCAACATATTCAGCTTCAGTGGTAGATGTAGCAACAGAGTGTTGCTTCTTGCTAAACCAGCTGATTAGCTTGTGTCCTAGAAACTGACACGTACCACTGGTACTTTTTCTATCTATACGGCATCCAGCAAAATCTGAATCGGAATACCCAATGAGTGTAAGCTCATCATGCCTGGGATACCATATACCAAGGGATTCAGTCCCCTTTAGATATTTCACTATTCTCTTAGCAGCTTCCATGTGTGACCTTTTTGGATTGGCTTGAAATCTGGCACACACTCCGACTGAGTATGAAATGTCGGGTCTGCTGGCTGTGAGATAGAGAAGTGATCCAATGATACCTCTGTAGCTGGTGGGATCAATTGATTCCCCTTGTTCATCAAGAAAGATCTGACAACTGGTGCTCATCGGTATTCTGAGAGTCTTAGTCTTCTCTGGGCAATATTTCTGAATTAAGTCCTTGGCATACTTCCGCTGATTAATGAAAATCCCATCAGCTGACTGCTGGACCTGGAGTCCTAGGAAGTATGTTAATTTGCCCATCATACTCATCTGAAATGAGTTCTGCATCAATTGAGAAAACTTCTCGCAGAGAGACATATTCTTTGACCCGAATATAATGTCATCGACATATATCTGCACCATTAGCATATCATCAGCATCCTTGATGATGAAGAGTGTCGTATCGATCTTCCCTTTCCGAAATCCATTACGGATTAGGAATTGTGATAGCGTTTCGTACCAAGCCCTGGGCGCCTGTTTCAATCCATACAGGGCCTTTCTCAGCTTGTACACTTTGGTGCCTACTTCAAAGCCTGGAGGTTGTTCGACATATACCTCCTCCTTTAACTCGCCATTCAAGAAGGCGCTCTTCACGTCCATCTGGAATACCGTGAATCCATGATATGCTGCATACGCAAGGAACAGCCGTATCTCCTCCATTCTTGCAACTGGTGCGAAGGTCTCGTCGAAGTCGATGCCTTCACACTGCTTGTAACCTTTGGCGACTAATCGAGCTTTGTTTCTGATTACAATGCCATCCTCATCTCGCTTGTTCTTGAAAACCCACTTGGTGCCAATCACTGACTGATGTGATGGTCTCTCTACCAAGTCCCAAACATTGTTGCGAGTGAATTCCGCAAGCTCTTCGTGCATGACATTGATCCAATCGGCAGATTCTAGCGCAACTCCTATGGAAGTAGGTTCCATTTGAAAAATAAAACAAGTCAGAAGCGCTCTGCCGTGTCGAGTCTGGATAGAACCTTCCGGATCACCGAGAATAGCATCGGATGGGTGATCTCGCAGCCATTTGGGAAGATGAGAGTCTGCTGGTGTTGGCTGTGAGATTGGTTCTTCTGTCCTGATGACTGGTGCTTCCAGATCTTCACCAGTCAGAGCTGGTATTGTAACTGGTGGTTGATCTTCACCAGGCGGAATAATCTCTTCATCAGCTCCACTATCTGACTGATTTCCTGAGCCTTCTATGATGTTGTCACCGTCAGCTGGTGCATCCATTCCAGCTGGTTTGTCGCTATCTTCTGACTCAAAGATCCCAGTCAGAATTCCCCCTGGATTATTGCTAGTTCCACTCAGGGAGATTGAGTGTAATGTCTCAGCAAGGTCAATTGCATCACCGACCCTCCCGGATTGCTGATGGGCAACCGAGGAAACTGGTTGTGAAGATGATCCAGTCATAGGTCTAGTCAAATCAGTTGGTTGAGCATTGGAAGAATTCCTGCCCAGCTGATCAATGACATCATTGACCTCAGGAACATCTTCAGCCAGTTGTCGTAATGTCCTGCGCACTAAAGTAGCTTCATCAAAAACAACATTGCATGTTATTTCCACAAGTTTGGTGGTCTTGTTAAATACTCTATAGCCCTTGTGAGAGGGATGTCCATATCCGACGAAGACACCCTCATCAGCCTTAGGCGAAAAAGTATTTAACTTTGACTTACCATTATTATGGATATAACATGGTGAACCGAAAGCACGGAGATGAGCTATAGAAGGCTTACGACCAAAATAAACTTCGTAGGGAGTTTTCTGGAGTCTATCGTTGATCCCGCTTCTATTCTGAGTGTAGCAGGCCGTCACCAACGCTTCTCCCCAGAAACTCTGTCATAATCCAGATTCTGCCAGCATGGATCGGACGGCTTCTTTCAGCGTCCTGTTCCTACGTTCTGCCAGTCCATTTTGCTGCGGTTGCCTTGGTGTAGATCTTTCATGCTTGATGCTGGCTTCCGCGCAGAAATCCATCAGCAGACTGTTGCAGAATTCTGTCCCATTGTCTGACCGTATCCGCTTTACCATAGTTTCTCTCTGTTTCTGTGCTTTGATGATCAAATCTGGAAGAATGATCTTCACTTCATCCTTGGTTCTGAGAAGCTTTACCCAGGTATAGCGCGAGTAGTCATCGACTACCACCAGCGAATAACGTCTTCCTCCAATGGTTTGAGGTGCTATTGGTCCAAAGAGATCCATATGTAGCAACTCGAGTACCCGACTGGTACTGGGGCAGACTGGCGCCTGGTTCTTGAAGGACTTCTTTGTTTGTTTGCCCTGCTGGCATGCTTTGCAAATCCCTTCCTTCTTGAACGCTCCCTTGGGAAGTCCATCCACAAGATCATGCTTGGCCAGGTAGTTGATAGTTCTGAAATTCAGGTGACTCAACCTTTTGTGCCACAGCCAGTTTGTTTCCATAGAACTGGTGGCCACGAAGCATGAATCTATCCTCCCGCTTTGCCAGTCGACGGTATAAAGCCCTCCGTTCCGAATACCTCTCAGCTTGATCTCGCCAGTCTTCTTGTCCTTGATCTGGCACTCTGATTTATCAAATATAATTGTATATCCATTGTCGCACAGCTGACTAATACTCAGGAGGTTGTGCTTGAGATTAGTAACAAGGGATACATTTATGATTCTGACATCGTCCTTCTCGATGTAGCCCTTGCTAATAACTCTGCCCTTTGAGTTATCACCAAATATAACTGGTGGTCCTTTGACCTTGGTGAGATCTGAAAACAAAAACTCTTCACCAGTCATGTGAGCCGAGCATCCACTATCTAGGATTCACTCGCTCGATCTCTGAAGCTGTGATGCATGATCCTGTACCTGCAAGAAAGAGATAGAATTTATTTAGGTCCCCGATCATCTGCGGGTCCTGCAGGGTTAGATCGCTGAATTATTCCTTTCGGAATCCAGACTTTAGTGATTTTCAGCTCGGTTTTACCCTTGCTGATATCATTAGTGGCCTTTCCCTTCCTTTTGAAGTAATGCGTGAGTTTGGGTTGGGAAGGTGTGGCTGTGTGTGTAACTCCTTTGGAAGTATTCTTCCGCTGAGAGTTTCGGAAATATTTTTCCGGTTGATTGTGTTGCCTTCGTGGTCTCTGAGAGTGTGGACCACCATGGCTAGCCTTCACAGCCCTTTGAGAAAACTTGTGATTGGGCTCAGGCCTCTGATAGGTATTCCTCCTATCAGGCATTATCCTTCTCTCAGAGTTTCTCTGAGATTGGGATCCCCTGTAAGTATGCTGGTGATTGGCATACTGACGAGGTTGTGTGTGGATTCTCTTGACAGTTGGTGCTGGCTGTCGGATTCCACTGTTAGCTGATGCGGACTTCATTGCCTTAGAATTATTCGGCTTAGTCTGCGTCCTAGGGTGTGCTGGCGTCCTGTCAGCAGAGGACTTTGCCAGTTGAGGTTTTTGTCGTGATGACTCACCTATGAATCTGGTCTTATGATTCCTATGCTGATCAGCCATACGGGACTGGTTGGTATTACCAGCTGGTGCTGATGCATTTACCACTTTGCCCTTGCCCTTACCAGCAGTGAGTTGTTTGGGTTGGTTTGTGCTCAAATCTGTTTTAAATCCCAACCCGGATTTATCGGTAGGCTTTCTCCAATGGGATAGAGCCTCTTCCAAATTCTTGGAGCCTTTATTTAAATGATTTATTTTACTATTTTGCTCAAGGACGACCTTTTGAAAAGTATCTCTCTCAGTTTTTAAAATTTCAAAACTCTTAAGCAATTCTGAGTGAGTCTCTTTCAGAGTGGCTAACTCTACACCGAGTGACCTAGATTTTTCAATCTCATTGGTGAAAATAGAAATCTGATCTTTTAGCGAGGTGTTTTCGCCAGCCAAGATATTCTTTATTTCGTAAAATTTTAAAAATTCTTGCTGAAGAATATCTATGGTGACAACCTCTGAGTCGGAGCAATGCGACTCAGAATCGTCTAGAATGCGTGCAGACATGATATGCATTGGGGGAACAGATTGTACCTCATCATCAGCGGCAAGTGCTCGTTCTGCCTCACTGTCAGCACATTCTTCATTTGATTCTTCTCCGAAAGCCGCCATAAGTGCCAGTAGAGCTTCCTCTTCTGACTCTTCATCTGACGCGTATTCTCCGTCGTCATGGTCAGGTATATCAGGAACCTCTGTCCTGGTCAGCATGGCCTTTGCAACGGCCTTTGATGCACGCTCTTCAAAGAGCTTCTTCAGCCTTTCCCGCTCATCTTTATCCACCTGTGGACATTCAAATTTAAGATGATCAGGGGATTGGCATTGATAACAAACGCGGGGAGTTCTCTTGATGAATTTTCCATCAGTTGAGCTAAGAGATACTCCCTGTTTCGACTTGGCTTTCTCCAGAAGAACAGCCAGTCTCTTCATTTGTTGCTCAAGATCTGCGATAGAGCTCTCGCTGCCTTTGGAGTTAGATCCCGATGTGGATGGGATCTCTTTCTGCTGGTTGTGTGGCCCAGCAGATCTGTCAGTGTGAAAAGGCTTCTTGGGCTTCCATTTGAAGTCCCTCTTGACGAAGTAGGCTTCGTCTTGTGTTTTGATGCTGGGAGATCCAATATTCCGGATGGCTTCATTCTTGTTCACCATCTGGATGTCCCACTCATGTGCCTGCAGTTGAGCAAATAACTCCTTGGGAGTCATTTTGGATAGATCCTTCTCCTTAAGAGCTGTAGTCTTCACGAACCAGTCCTCCTTGGGCATCTTGGATAGGATCTTTGCATTAAGATCTGCATTTGAGTATTTCCTGTCCAATGACTTCAGTTCGCTGACGATGGCGTTGAATCTAGCCTCCATCTCCTTGATGGTTTCCCCAGTCAGCATCTGGAAGGACTCGTACTTGTCCACTGCAACCTGCAATTTGTTGCGCTTCATCTGATTTGTCTCCTGACAGAGACTGTCAAGGTAATCCCAGACTTCCTTGGCGTTGTCAAAATGGAGGACTTCCTCCATCAGCGGATCTGGAAGAGATGACAGGATCATTTCGTGAGCAACGGAGTCCAGCTGATTCCGCTTCCTGTCCTCAGTGTTCCATTCTTCTGGGGGCTTTGGGATCTCAGCAGCTGGGCGATCTCCTAGCTGGTGTTGTGTCTTGGTGATCTGGATCGGCCCTTTCTCCAGCACGTCTATCATTTCCGGATGGAAACTTTTCAGTTGAATGAGTGACCTCTTTCGCCACATTGCGTGCTTGTCAGGATTGTAGTTGAGTAGCTTAGGAATATTCATCTTGTGTACCTGAGCTAATCAACAGAAAGAGTAGAGTGCAAGGAAACGTGGATCTCGGTCCTAAGCGACTCAGATATGCGATCAGTCTAGAAAGACCGACCGCTCTGATACCACTTTTTGGTCCCGGTTTTCAGAGTATGAACGTTAGCAGCGGAAATAATGATAAATGTTTTCTTGCACGCTGGTTACACCGCTGACTGGGACCTGTCAGCTGGTGAATCAAAACTTAGAATATTTAGCCTTGTTTGCACAGTTATTTATCAGTTTCAGAATATACTCCAACACTTGTGTGCTGGGTTTAAAATATGAGCAGAAAGCTGATAAATAACAAAAGGATTTTATAGTGGTTCGATCAATCGATCTACGTCCACTCTCTAGTCGAAGCACTGGAAATTCCACTAAGAGTAATCGGTTACAGGTGTCCTACGATCTATCTCTAGCTGGTGAATGCCTTGTCCACCAGTTCACTCGATCAACCGCTCCCGGTCCTGGTTCCCTCTTCAACTCTTCTCAGCTGGCGGAGTGCGAGCACGTCACTTCAACCTCCTCAGCTAACTGGGTGTTTTAGTTCTCCCAAGAACGTAAAACTCACAACGGCAAGGTACGCCCGTAATAACTCAAGTGCTGGGATGCACAGGAGCTGCTGTGAACTCTCTCGGAAGAGAAAGAACACCTAATGAGATCTTTAACTTACAAGTGTAAAACTTGAAGTCTCGTGTTTGATAAATCAACACACGGAAAGCTTATGGAAAGCCTCGAAAGTTCTGTAAATATTTTGACAGCATTTTTGCTAGTTCGTGCGAAAGAATTTTGGGGGTTTGAATGTTGACAGTTCCAACGTATTTATAGACGCAGGATCTGATTCAAACTTTCTAGCCATTTGGACTCATCCGGAAAGGTGTTAGACCTGGGATGTCCTTCTGACGGCGGTAGGTATGTTTTTCCGGAAAGGATCCATACCTATGACCGCTTTATCTGACACAGATCTCTTTGTGTCAGAACGGCTTTATTAGTCAGTCCGAGGAATAAGACTGGTGTCTTCTGATAGACTTTAAGGTATACCCTTCCTTAAAAGTCATACTTTGTCAGTCGATTCCTCAGCGAATCTTCTTTTTGTCTCTACGGCGCTGGGAGAGAGAATCTGGAATTCTGCTGGTAACATCTGACTGGTAGATCATTCTGGTGATCTTGTGCTGGCAGTCTCTGCTGGTGACTTGCCCTGGCATAATCTAAGTCTACCAAATGTCTGGATGTTAATTCTTCTTGGAATCTCCCATGACTGGTGAAATCACCTCTGGTGAATAGTGTAAGCAAGAACACGTATTCTGCTGGTAAGATTTGTCAGCCGCCTGCTGATGAAACCCTTCCCAACTGGTGAACAGTACCCAGTCATAAGCGCTTCTCATGCTGGTGAACAGTGTCAGCACGAGTCTTTGTCAGCCACCTGCTGATGAAATCCTTCCCGACTGGTGAACAGTAGCCAGTCATAAGCGCTTCTCATGCTGGTGAACAGTGTCAGCACGAGTCTTGATCAGCTGCGACTTACAACTCAAAGACCTAAACAGGACTTTACATTTAAGACCAGATCTAGAGCTATCTAGAGACAACTGACGCTGGTAGGACTTAGGATTTGATCCACCAAAACTACAATCTATACAAATAAGCTACTGAGGGAGGAAACCTTAGACAGATTTCCCAACAAATAGTCTTCTGATTCATCGGGTAACTTCATGGTGTTGTACTGGTTAAAAGTAGCCTGCTCTTCATGAACTCTCATGATCAATGCCCCTTTTTCCACATCAATCAATGTTCTCCCTGTGGCTAAGAAAGGTCTCCCCAAGATGATGGGTACTTCTCTATCAACTTCATAATCTAGAATGATAAAGTCTGCGGGGAAAATGAACTTATCCACTCTAACTAGTACATCTTCAATCTTTCCCTCTGGGTGAATAGTTGATCTATCTGCAAGCTGCAAAGTAATGGTTGTTGGTCTTGCTCCTCCTATACCCAGCTTCTTAAAGATTGAAAGTGGCATCAAGTTCACACTAGCTCCAAGATCACATAATGCTCTTCCTACATCCCTTCCCCCAATTGAGCAGGGAATGGTAAAACTCCCCGGATCCTTTAATTTTGCTGGAATTTGCCTCCTCAAAGGTCCAATAACTTCCTCAAACAGAGACACAGTCTCATACTCCTTCAGCCTTTCTTTTTAGTCAAAATGTCCTTCAGAAATTTCACATAAGTTGGCATTTGTTCCAGAGCTTCCACCAAAGGTATATTGATGTGGATTTGCTTGAGCATGTCAAGGAACTTTTTGAACTGCTCCTCTTCTTTCTGCTTTTTGAATCTGACAGGGTATGGTGGTTGAGGTAGATTGCAGTCATCTTCCACTGATTTCCTTTTACTAGTTGGTAAATTTCATTCAGGAGCTTCAACAGGCTTTTCTTGGTTTACCAACTCCTCATTGATTATTGGATAGGTTTCTCTAATGGGAGTTTTTCCCTCCCTCTGTGCTTTAGTTCCATTCTGATCCTCTTTTTTAGGTAATTCCATCGCTTTCTGATGTATTTCATTTGGTTTCTCTTTAGTCTGTTTTCCACTTCTCAAAGTGACTACTTTGCACTGCTCATTTCCCCCTCTTGGGTTCTCTGTGTTACTGGGTAAGCTTCCCTGTGGTCTATTCTGGATATCATTAGCTAACTGACCCATTTGAACCTCCAAATTCCTTAATGAAGAAGCTTGACTCTGTATCAAAGCATCCTGGCTTTTCAGTCTTACTTCATTCTTTGCCATAAATTCCTTCATCATTTCTTCCATGGTTTTCTCAGGTTTCTGAGGTGGTGCCTCTAAACTTTGATGCTGACCACTCTGCTGTTGATTGTTCTGCTGCTGGTTATACTGGTTATATCCACCTTTGTTAAAGTTATTATGTTGGTCCCGTGCTCTAGCATTTTGATTTCCCTGCCCAGACCATGAAAGATTAGGATGGTTCCTCCACCCTGGATTATAAGTGTTTGAATATGGGTTATTGTTTCCCTGGTACTGTTGAGGTCTATTTCCCATATAGCACATAGATGCTGGATTTGAAGGACATTCCTCAAATTGATGTCGTTCCCCACAATAAAAACAACTCAAAACCATTGCAGTTTCAGTTGGCATCGGGGAAACCATAGCTTGACTGGTGTTCTTCTCAATGCTCTTCATGGTTGCTCCCAGAGCTTCCATTTGTGCAGTAAGAACCTGAATAGGATCAACTTCTAAGACCCCTGCAACTTTTGGAGTAGCTACAACTGCTGCTCTAGAGTTTGCCCACAGAAAATTGTTTGCAGCTACTTTGTCCAAAATTTCACAAGCTTCATTGTAAGTTTTGTCCAACAGAGCTCCTCCTGCAGTAGCATCAATCATCATCCTAGAGTTTCCAAGTAGTCCATTGTAAAAAATCTCTATCTGAATACCATAAGGGATTCCATGATTTGGACATCTTCTCAGTAGTTCTTTGTACCTTTCCCATGCCTCACTGACTGATTCATCACATTCCTGTTTAAAGGACATAATAGCATTTCTACATCTGGCGTTCCTGGTAGGAGGAAAATACTTTATCAGGAAAGTCTCAGCTAGCTCATTCCAAGTTGTTACAGATCCCGGTGTTAGATTTATGAGCCATGTCTTAGCACTATCCCTCAAAGAGAAAGGGAATAGGCGCATCCTCAATGCCTCAGGTGTTACTCCTTGCAGTTTAAAATTGTCACAGACCTCCAAGAATGATCTTAAATGAAGGTGGGGATCCTCCGTGGCTTGTCCACTGAACTGTCCCAAACTTTGTAACATCTGGAACATAACTGGTTTCAACTCAAAGTGTCGTGTCTGCACTTCAGGTCTCACCACCCGAGGATTAAAATCAGCAAATCTTGGTCCCATGAATGATCTGATCACTCTATCCTTCTCATCAATCTCTCTCTCTGGTAGTTCATCAGCCATCTTTCTGATTTTCTGTTTCCTTCTGTTCCTTCTAAAAGTCCTCTCAATTTTTGGATCAAATGGAAATAGTTCTCTTACAATCTTTTCACTCATAAACTACTGATCTTCCTGCATTATGAAAATGATTAGTTTCCACAATCAGATCTATCATATAATATAATACTCAAACAATTCAAAAGCATTCAGATTTAAATTTAATCTCTCCCCAACAACGGCGCCAAAAACTTGTTGTGAACTATAGTGTGACTACAGAACCAATGTGCAAGTATACACAATCCACAAGTAATATAGCTAAGTGAGACCAGATATCGAACCCAAGGGAGTGATTGTCTAAATCGTGCACTAAGAATTGTTTGTAAATCAAGAGTTGTTTGTTTCTAACTTCTACTCAAAACATAAATATGCATAAACTATAATTCCTACTAAAGCTATGATCAGTAATAGTTCCTCGTTCCACAAAATGAACAAATGTTATAGATGGGTTCACAAATACTAGAAAACACACTCGGGTTATGGAACATAATTCATCACTGCTATTCTATATGCTAAAGTTTATGCCTCGCATTCCCCTGAACCTTAGAACTTTTTCTAATCCTGCCTAGCAAACTGTCGTTCTACTAGATCTACACCCTCTCACAAGGATTCGTATGTCTATGCCTCTCTTAGTGATTGAATGATGAAGTAATCAAACTAGGTTCGGTTAAGTTGTGCCATCTCATATGTCTAAGAAATTAGCATAATTATCTAAGATCCCCTCGGCCTATTTCACCTTTCGGTCTCCACAAGAGATGGGTTTCTATCCATTGTCGTGCTCAAGAAACGATTGAAAACAAGATCAAAGATAAATTCAGTCATGCAAAACTTGATTCTAACATATATTCAAGCAAATGATGTTTTGTTCCACAACCCAAGGGCTTAATAGAGTTAGCTCATATTCGAAAACAAAAGATATAAGAGCATAAGATCATTCGTCATCAAAATACAACTTGAAAATCTAAAAGCAAACTATGGACGATGATCCTTTTGTGCTCCGATTACTTCCTCTCCAAGCTCGATCTCCAGGCACCTTTGCTCTTTGTTCGTGTGTTGTTGTAATTCTGTATTTTCCAAAAGAGCCAAGCCTTTGTTTATATTTTCTTTCTCACAGCCGTTGATCTCCTTCTCCCTTCCATGATGCATCCACGTGTGCAAATGTCACTGTTTCCTTCAGACAAGGGATCGGCTTCCCTCAGTGCCACCTGTCTCCCCAGCAGACAAGATAAAAAAGGACAGTTATTCTTGTCTCTGAATGTTCCCGGAGAGAGAAAACCTCCTTCCTTCTAATCATGCATTTCCCATGCTCAAGCATATCTTCTATCAGCATGCAGCAGGTAAGCTCTAGCTTTCAGAACCTGAACTAAACTTCACCAAAAGCTTGCAAAAACTTATTAATACTTGCATAAGTTAAAAATAACATGACCTATTTACAAAGATACCAAAAACAAGCAGAAAGGACTTTGATTACTAAGTAACTTATTCAAAACAACATCTAAAATTCATAAGAAGGAATCAAAAGATAACTCTTTATGAGAGTTATCAATAATCTCCTTTGAAGAGTCAAAATGTCAGATCAAAGACAAAGTCACTGGAGACATCAAGCTGAGGGGAGTTTGCAAAGTTGGACTCTATGTAGTAGACTGGCTGAGTGGGCAGATTGATTCGTGCTTTGTTGCTACCATCTCGATAGAGAAGACAATCAATCACTTCGCCAAGTACGAACAGGTAAATGGATTACTAAAATGAGTGTTCAAGAAAGAAGGAGTATGCTAGGCCTGCCAGCAAGGAAAACAGACCAAGGCCCCTATCAAGAAAAAATCAGTCAGCCGAAGCACTACCCAAGTGCTGGAGTTACTTCATATGGACTTATTCGGTCCTTTAACTCCCCCAACCATTGGAGGCAAGAGATTCTCATTAGTAGTTGTGGATGACTACTCGCGATATACATGGATTAAACATCTCAAGGCTAAGAACGAGGTGAAGATCATCCTACCAAAGCTAATCATGCGAATTTGGCATCAGACAATGGGAAAAATTTTTGCAACGGCCTACTGATGGATTTCTGCGCAAAATTTGGCATCGGACGTGAGCGTTCTACTCCAAGAACTCCGCAGCAGAATGGCCTAGCAGAATGAATTAACTGGACGCTGAAGGAAGAAGTCCAGACCATGCTGGCTAAGACCAGCTTGGGTGCGAAGTTTTTGGGCGAAGCATTGATGATGGCGTGCTACACTCAAAATCAAAGCGGCATCAATGACAGACTTCAAAAGACCCCATAAAAAATATATCATGGTCTTAAGTCCTCTTTAGCTCATCTCCATGCTTTTAGTTCTCTATGTTATGTTCATAACAGTGGCAAGTCGAAATTAAATGACTTTTTGATAAACACTCACTTTGTGCATTTTACTGATACATATTTGCTCACTTTTGACCTCAGATTGATGTATTATGTGATAGTTTCATGCATTATCTTTATTCTTTAAGGAAATATTACATTTGGTTTGGTTTGTGGTTATTTATGCAGATTTTATGCACAGTTGAGTTGATTTTGAGATTTAATCAAGTACCCTGGGGGACAATCGATGCTAACCTGCATCGGGAAAATGAAGGAGTCAGAAAATACCGAAGGACTCACCAATTTTGCATTCGTGAAGATATCGGCGACCCAAATGACGCACTCGGCGATCGCCGAGTTTGCAGATGGGTTGCCGAAGTGGGAAATTCTTTATTTTCTCACGACACGAACTCGGTGACCCAAATGACGCACTCGGCGATCGCCGAGTTTGCAGATGGGTCGCCGAGTTTGGAAAGTTTTCGATTTGTTTCGGGATGAATTCGGCGACCCACGCACACATACGGCGATCGCCGATCGGGCAAGTTAGGTTGCCGATTTTGGCGCGTTTTGACGTATTCTGACGAATCTGAGGCCCAAAATCATATCTTTTCAAGATTTAAAAATCCCCAAGTATAAATAGGACTTCCCAGGACCAAAAGGGGGTTCCTTGACCTTATTTTTAGAATAAAGAGAGACGAGAAATCGCAGGGATTGAGAGAAAACTTGAAGAGCATTTCAGAATTTGAAGATTGAAGATCACGAGTTTTTTATTTTCATGTTCTTCCTTTCTATGACTCTTTATTTCTCTGTTTTCTTAGAGCTTAGCATGATTGGCTAAGTTTTCTGTGGATTCTAGGGTTTGAACCATTGTTGAGTTTCATTCAATATATTATGTAATTCGATTTTCCTTTTTCATTGATGTTCTGATTTCATTTGGGGTTTTCATTAATTACACGATATTGGCCATTGAATGTGATTTGAATTGATAGTTTTTGAACCGAGAGGTCTAAGTTGTCAATTAATATGCAAATAAATCAGATTTATTAGAACGATTGTCCGAGAGGAAATTGAACTTTTGAAGGGTTATTAAATCTAAGGTTTTTAATCAAGAGTAAAAGTTTGTTGTACGTCCGAGAGGAGTCACATGATCTTTTAATTCCATGTTATGGTTTAGAGTTCGAGAGTATCACCTGATAATACTTTCGCGATTAACTCACATCTCTGAAAATTAAACTTGGAATTGAATTGCATAAATAATTGTTTGATTACTCATCAATGTGGATTGCCCTAGAATCCTAATCTCTCATTAAAGTTTTAAACTTCATATTTTTAATTGCTCATTTAATATTGCCTAGGAAATTAATAACCAAATTCAATTATCGGTTTATCTAGATAGTAGTACGATATTCATGTGTTAGTGCTTAGTTATACTTCGACCCTGCAATCTTCGAGATCGATAAATTATTACTTGCCCACTGCAGTGGTCTGTACACTTGCAGAATAGCGAGTTGTGAAACACGCTATCACTTTTCTCCCAAAGCTGATGAAGGGGTGTTCCCTGGTTTTGGGCATCCTTCTCACAAAGAATATTGGGTATTTAATAAGACTACCAAAGTTGTGGAGATAACATGTAATGTTATCTTTGATGAGGCTACTTTGGTGCGTAGGACTACGAAAGAGCGGGAGAAGATGTTCCTGAGATTAATGAAGTCAATGAACAGTCGGGCACTAATCTTTTCAATGCTAAACTGGCTGTTTCGACTAGATTTATAAAGGATGGATCTTCTCAACCAGCACCCTGGATAGACCATCAGACAATCGAGAAGGTCGATGATGCTAACGATCATGATGAGACCTTGAATTCCATATCCGTAAGAGAAATCTTAAATCAAGGGGGAATTCGAACATGTATCTTCTAAGCTGACGATGCTGATGAAGAACACGAAGAGCCAAGAATTCAGACTAGCAATCCAAAAGGCCAGACTGACAATCGAGAAGCCGCGAATGAAGGTATTATGGCTCAAACTAATATGAAGACAGTGTACAGACTGAAGAAAGAGTCCATACTAAAGACCAAGCCTAGACTCTGACCGAAGAAGGCCAATCTTCTGAAAGCCAGACTCATCTTCTAGTTTAGATCGACCAAGGCACAGATCTATAAGTGATGGGAAATGAAATTATCCCAGAAGACTATTTTCTCACTAATGTGTCGGTCGCAGGTGTTTACTCTGAGGAGCCCTTCATTCAACTAGTCTATGTTGACGAGTTTCCATGACCTAAATGGCTTCGCAACCATCCAGAAGATGTTGTACTGGATAATATCGCCAATCCAGTTTGGACCAGACAAGGCAATGCGCTACTTACGTGCTATATTTTTCAAATCGAACCAACGAAGGTAGCAAATGCATTTCTATTAGCTGACTGGATAGATGCCATGCAAGAGGAGCTTGTATAATTCACTCGCAACCATGTTTTGAACTCGGTAGGTCGTCCATGACATCAATATATGATTGGAACCAAGTGGGTATTCAAGAACAAGCAAGATGAAACTAGTAACGTAGTTAGTTTTCGTCCCAGATCAGAGTACGTATAATGTACAACAGAAGTATTAAATCTGATAAAAGCACTCTAACTTAGACAGTTCAGCTAACTATCGACACAATTTTTACTTAGAAGTTTTGGAAATATAATTCAAGTTAGCCAGCAGATTATTTTAACAGTTTTGCAGTTATGAGCAGTTAACAGTTCAAACACTTCAATACTTACGCGACAAGTGTTGAAGGTTTCAAGATATGCTCGAAAACTATAAAGTGCGTAAGTAAATAAAGCTATAAACAACACATAATATTTATAGTGGTTCTGAGCCTTAAGTCCTACGTCCACTCTTCAGATATCTGATCCGGTAATTCACTAAGCAATGGAAATACACTCCTCATGATCTATAGCCAGTTGCTGTAGAAACCTCCGTCCACAGCACAAAGGATCACTCACCTAGATAGCTGTACTTCACTCCTTCTCCTGTCGGTCGAAGGCTCTGCATCTTCTTTGTAGACCGGCTCGAAGTTGGACTGAGGACAAACCTCCCTTTTACTCCTTCGGTACGTTGGATGGTTGAGTTCTTCCCAGAACTTTTACAGTTTGGCAGTTGCCCTTAATAACCTACTCTTTCTTTGCAAGAGCAGGCTGCTATGTTCTTATTCGAAGAATAAGAACACCAAAGAGGTTGATTAAGTCGGCTGATTTAATCCTCGTGTACCCAGGGTAACACGGTGAATCTCCAAAGATTCTATGAGCAATGAATGCTTCGTGTTCAATAAATGAACCATGATATTAATGACTTCTCTCTTCAACCTTGAGCTTTAACTTCTGTAGAGAGGCTGTTTTGTCGAAGATTCAAATGTGTGAGATTGTTCAGAGTTTTGGCACAAGATTTTTGCAACGGTTTTTATGTCTCTGTATTTTTTGCTATTTATAGGTGGAGACCCAGAAAATAGCCGGTAGAGACATAGAGAAGAATGCCCAATCATAGTCCATTCTTCTCTGTAAAAAGTCGCTTTCGTCTCTAAAATCTCTGCTGCATCGACTTGCTTTTTAGAGCACCTTGTACTTGATGTTTCAGACATTGAAACAACGTTGTACACCAGTCGCAGCTGAGTAGTGTCTTTATTTTTTTATTGACTTCCTCAAGGATCTTCTGCGACTGCTCGACACTTGCCTCGTACGCATTCTTAGACGCGAAACTATCTTGACCTGACACTTGCCTCGTACGCATTCTTAGAACCGTGCTAGTTCTACATTCGGCCTACTCTAAATGATCTTCCCCCTTAATGGGATAATAGTTCTCGATTAAAATCAATCATTTTTAGAGTAATATGATAAGAAGGTTTGCTGATCACACTAGAAAATGTGAATTCGGCTAATCAAGAATCAAGATGAGAGACAATGAGTAGTTGTCTTCAAACCAACAGTTTTTCACTTTTCACTAGATTTGATCAATTGTAAGTACATGAAAAGCTAGAAAAAAAATTGTGGTACCAGAAATGACATTCAACACGATGCAAGCAAAATAGACTCTCATAGCTTTTGCTTATTTGTCTTGATTCTTGTCCTTCTCCTTTTCTTGATTCGAGGAATCTTTGTGCTTTGGCTTCGAGGATGTTGCAACGGATACAGAAAGCAATTCAGCTTGCGCCTTGATAACTGCGGTTAATTCTGAGAGATATTTCCTGTCTTGCTCTCTGGAAAGTAATAGTGCATCCAGCCTCCTTGTAACATGATAAGCCCGCATCTTGCGCTCTTCCTGCATCTTGTATTCCTTTGTTTGCTTGCCCTCTATTTCAGCCAACTGCAGCTTCATCGACTCATCCTTTCTCTCCCTCCCCTTTTTGACAATATCAATCACAAGAGCTAGATGTTGATCCAGCCGGTTATCTATCTCTTATCTCAGAGCATTATAGGGTAGAAGGTATGTGGCGACAGAGACATGATTCGGAGATAGGATTCTTTCAACTATAGCTCAGCAGCCTTTGCTTCTCGTCTCCTTTGAAGTTCAACAACTGTTGTTTCCTCTTCATGTTCACGTTGATTTAGGCGTCTTCAGAACTTTTGTTTATTGTTGTCTAGAATCCATCGTTGAGTATCTAATTATTGTTGCCGGTTGTCAAGTTCTCGATGCTGGTTGTCCAGTTGCTGAAGAGCCGCGTGATATTCATTGATCTTTGTTCTAATGATTTCTAGATTCGATACCACTTCACTTGAGGTAATCACTTGATGAATATCAAAGTGAACAGTTCCCCCTGAATCCAAGATGGGTAGATTCTCTCTGTCTGCTTCCTTGTTGAGATCTGTGAAGGGAGTTTGGTCATCCTTCTGCCGCACTTGTTGATGTGGCGTGGTTTGCTCAGAGCTAGAGGATGATGAGGCGTCCATCCCTGCTGGGCTTGCTAGCTCTGGGATTTGAATTATTTCGCCAAAATTGGAAGCTGGAACTGCTTCTTCAAGCATAGCATCAAATGGCAGTTCCTTGGCAACTAGTTTGATTCACATGTCTTTATTTTTCTTCTTTTTCTTCTGAAGTTGGGGCTATTCAATAGCTTGTAGATTATCTTGTTGTGAGTCGTCTACAGAACGGCTGGCTTCCTATTTTTGCTTCCTCCTGTTTTGCTTTTGTGTGAGCATTTGAGCAGGGGTGCCTATACTCTTTGGCTTCTTGGTAGCATCAGCAGTGCAGACTGTTGGAATGTTCTTGAGATCTTCAGATGTCTCAGTATCTATTTCCATGTCGTCCAAACTGTCATCGGCTTCATCCTTTTGAATTGAGCGATAAACTGGAACCTTTGGTTGAATAAAGTCGGATGACATAAGATTTTCTCCTTCATCCTGTGATCCTAAAATACGCTCAAGAAAGTATCTAACCTTCAATCCTAACCCTACACACGAAGAGAACTTCTCTTTGATTTGGATATCTCTATTCTTCTTCGCGTTCTCCAGTAAGCAGCCAAAGATGTATGTTGCCCAATCTCCTCCAGGGCAATTATCAAGTGCCATCATCAGAGAGTATTTGGGACTGCTTAACTAAGACAGGTATCCAATCCCACAATAAATCATTCTCAGTGCGATCTCACTGAGTGTTTTGGAAAATGGATTCAGTTCGAACACTTTTGTGGCAGCTTTAAATTTATCGGGTATCCCGGGCTTCTTCCATTTTAGCCAATGAGCCATTAATTCCTCTTTATTGTTTTGAAGATAATTGGCGATATGAGCCCCTTTCTTCGGTAGATGTAGATGTTGAGCAATAAGATCAAGATCGACTTTTATCTTCTCGATTCAACTGTAGTGAGAAAGAAAGTATCATCCTTATTGTCGACTCAATTTGGATTGAACCTTTGAGGATATGCAGTTAGGAACTTTGTTAAGTTCTCTCTGAGGAGTTTTCGAGCAATATCTTGGGCGATTGTCTCGTCGGTTGTGATCGAAAGAAAATTCTTCCAATTCAGAATTTTCTCCTTTACTACTTGTGATATCAGGAGCTGTCGATCAACGGTGCTGGAGTTTTGAATTATGTCAAATAGTTCGTCCTTAGAGGTCTCCTCAGTGACGATAATCTTTTCGGCAATATCTGAGGTGCTGGTATCCATGATTTGGTTTCTCCCTTTTGGCATGAACTAGAGATGGAATGTGGTTGATTTGAGAAGTTCTGGTGTTGGGATTTTTAGATGGCTTGACGGATTGACAGTAACGGAGTAGAGTAATCATGATGACGACATGATGGGTTTAAGGGTTTTTGGTGATCGATTTTGGCAAAAATCATAGGCTGAGATTTAAACCCTTTTTGGTGTTGAACGACTGTGATTAATGCTGACCTCAGCGCCTGTTCGTGTCGTCTGGCACGCCGTGTAGCAACATAAGGAAGGATTGATGTGGCTCCGGGTAATACGCCTTCGTGTTGCTCCGCATTTAATGTGACGTGCTGTCGAGATCTTTGCGGCAATCGAAGAATTGCTGTGCCTTTGGAAGTTTTCTCTCTCCATAAGCTTCAGGAAGAATGCATGAGATGATCCAAATGCTATCTAAAAAAAACTGAGCTGCTACGCCTTGGCATGAAGAGACAGTTTCTCCGTTTTATATATAGCAAGATGTTATTGACAGTTCTCTTCTCGCAGTGTTCAAACTGTTTTTGAGTTTTGTTCCCAAACTATGATGACATCTGAACATCTGAGTGATCATGATTTTGATCTTTTGATGGACTCTGAGATCGAAGCCGTCTGACCTATTGGCTATCTTTTAATAGCGATTGACATGAAAGGGGGATTAAGCATTAAGTCGCTACTTCATTCCTTTTGCCTTTGATGTGATAGGTCATTTCCTTCCGAGGTGAGGATGTGGCAATGTGCTTTGATCGACTCAAATTTCCCTATAAATGCTCCTTTTTCGAGGTAACAATTATATAATCAACAACTCCTTTCCTTCCTTTCTCCTAATCATATCCCTCCTTAGAAATGGCTGAATCGGTGAATATTGCAGAGGAAATGGCGAGAATCACTATTAAACGAAACATGGTCTTGGATAATCAAAGGTTGTACGCAGAGTGCTTTAGACTACCAGATGATGTGTACTATGAGACGATGAGTCTCCGGGAGGCTAATGGTCTTGACCGCTTCCTGTCGGTCCGACCTGTAGCTTTTCAGCAAGATCATCTCAAGATGATGATTTATAATTCCACTGTTTCGGAGGATGAATTGTCCTTCAACCTTAATGGAGTGGAGTTCACCCATTCCGCAGACATCTTGTCTCGGGAGTTTCAGCTGCCACATCATGGGATGCCGGTTTTGCACTATCGCATATATGAAACGGCTCCTGAGTGGTCGTCATGGTGGGATTGGAGGGGTAATGACCATGTTTTCAATCCGACAGTTCTCTGTGCCAACCTTCGGCCTTGACTCCTGGTGTCGTTTGACATCATTAACCAGCTAGTGCTCTGTAATCCTCTACATCAGACGAACTTCTCTCCACCTGTTTTGAAGGCTATGATGGCGTATGAACAGCAAGGAGAGGTTGATTGGGCAGGATTCATCTTTGATGGCCTGAAGATGTCTCTATGAAGTCTGCCAGATGCAACTGTTCCTTATGGCATGCAGTTGAGTTGGCTGCTGGAGAAGAGTATTCTCTATCTTAAGGATGGCCCTTTAGGTCTGCAAGACACTGACTACTACCCTTCTCGTCCAATTAACTGGGCATTTATCCCTTGATAGATAGTAGATGATGACATAGTTTCTTTGTATCTGATGTCAGAATGTAATGGTGACATATCTCCTTGTATCCATCTTCAATGAATGAGAAAAACTCTTATTTCCTTGTCTTCAGCAAATTGCAAACATTTAACAAACTGTCATTGACTTAATAAATATCTTAATTAATTACAATAAACAGTTGTTGCACCGACCACTTTTCGTCTCCTTCTCTTGAGACTTTATCAAACTCTAGAAGACCTAGTTTGATGCATAGCTCTTTGAAACGAGCCTCAGGTAGCGGTTTGGTGAATATATCCACTAACTAGTCTTCAGTTCTAATGTATTCCACCGAGACATCCTCCTTCTCGATATGGTCTCGGATGAAATGGTGATGAATATCAATGTGCTTCGTCCTGGAATGTAGAACTGGATTCTTCGAAATAGAAACTGCGTTGTTGCTATCACAGTATATAGGAACGCATCCTATATCTATTCCACATTCCTTAAGTTGCTGCTTTATCCAAAGCACTTGAGCACAACAGCTGGCTGCTGCTACGTATTCTGCCTCTGTGATTGATGTAGCCACTGAATGTTGTTTCTTGCTGAACCAACTGATCAGTTTATGTCCTAAAAACTGACAGGTTCCACTCGTGCTCTTTTTGTCGATTCTGCAGCCTCCAAAATCTGAATTAGAGAATCCATTCAGCATGTTTCCATCAGTTTTGGGATTCCAGATACCTAGAGACTTTGTACTCTTGAGGTATCTTAAAACTCTCTTTGCCACATCCATGTGAGATTTCTTTGGATTCGCCTGGAACCTTGCACATACTCCCACGGCATAAGATTTGTCTGGTCGGCTGGCAGTTAGATATAGTAAGGATCCAATTATTCCCCTATAAGCTGTCGGGTTGATAGATTCTCCTTCTTCATCAAGAGTGATCTGAGAACTGGTGCTCATAGGAATCCTTAATGATTTTGTCTTCTCTGGACAAAATTTTTTGACCAGGTCTTGAGTATACTTCTTCTGACTTATGAATATCCCTTCGTCAGACTGATCAACTTGCAAACTAAGAAAGTAAGTCATCTTGCCCATCATGCTCATCAGAAATTGGTTCTGCATTAGTTAGGCAAACTTTTCACATAGGTATTTTTGCTTCCGAAGATGATGTCGTCTACATAGATCTGAACAAGTAGTATGTCCTCTCCATCATTTATCTTGAATAGTGTTCGATCTATGGCACCTTTCTCAAATCAGCTTTTGAGCAAAAACTGTGAGAGAGTTTCATACCATGCTCTAGGTGCTTGCTTTAATCCATATAAAGCTTTCCTCATCTTGTAGACTTGATTTCCTTGTTCGAACCCTGGGGGTTGTTCGACGAAGACTTCTTCCTTTTATTCACCATTGAGGAAGGTACTCTTCACATCCATCTGAAGAACTGTGAAGTAGTGATAGGCTGCATATGCTAAGAATAGTTGAATTGCTTCCAGTCTGGCTACTGGTGCAAACGTCTCATCGAAGTCTATCCCTTCACATTGAGCGTAACCTTTTGCAACCAATCTTGCCTTATTTCGAACAATGGTACCGTTCTCATCTCTTTAATTCTTAAAGACCCACTTGGTACCAATCACTGACTGTTGTGTAGGTCGATCCACAAGATACCACACATTGTTGTGAGTGAACTCATTTAGTTCCTCCTGCATTGCATTTATACAGTCTGTAGATTGAAGAGCTTATGTGATCTTTACTGGTTCGATCTGAGATAAGAAGCAAGACATCAATGTTGTCCCTTGTCTGGTTCGAACAGGATTTCCAATATCATCAAGGATGGCTGCCTTGGGATGATCTATGAACCAACTAGGTTTCTTTACTGGTACGACTTCAGTACGGGCGGTTGGATCTTCAGAAACTGTAAGATGTTCCTCTTGAGATGGTTCAACATCAGATTCTGAAACTATTTTTTCCTTTTCTTCAGAGGCTCCTTCATCTCCTTGTTCTGGAACTGCGTCTTGGTCTGCTTCTGAATTCTGAACAACAACTGGCTCGTCAGCATAGTTTGCTTCCTTGGTGTCCTCAAGGTTGACTTCCTTGAGGTCAGCCTGCTCTGCATCCAGAACTGCATTTTGTGCTTCAGGAGGCTTCCTTTCACCTGAATCTTCTATGTTTCTGTTCCTTAAGGCCTCAGCGATGACATTTGCATCATCGGCCCTCTTGGTTGTTTGGAGTTTAGCCGAGGAAACCGGAGTCTCAGAGTTATCACTCATAGATCTAGTCGGAGGAACTGTCTGATTATGATAAAAATCATTTTTAGGTTCCTCATTGACATCATTGATCTCATGATTTTCCTGACTCAGTTCTTGGAGTGTCCTGCGCACTAGAGTAGCTTCATAAAAAACAACATGACATGTTATCTCCACAAGCTGGGTTGTCTTGTTGAATACCCTATATCCCTTATATGAAGAGTGTCCATATCCAAGGAACACACCTTCATCAGCCATAGGGCTGAAGGTACTCAACTTAAACTTCCCATTATTGTGAATATAACATGGAGAACCAAAAGCACGAAGATGAGCTATAGAAGGCTTAGGACCATTGTAGATCTTGTAGGGAGTCTTGTGAAGCCGCGTGCTGAATGCACTTCTATTTTTAGTGTAGCAGGCTGTCATCAAGGCTTTTCCCCAGAATCCCTTTCCAATATCAGTTTCAGCCATCATGGTTCTCACTGCGTCTTTGAAAGTCCTGTTCCTTCGCTCAGCGAGAACATTCTGCTGAGGAGTTCTTGGCGCAGACTTCTCATGACCAATTCCTATCTCAGCGCAGAAGTCCATTATAGGTCCATTGCAGAATCCAGTTCCATTATCTGATCTTATCCTCTTCACTTTTAATCCTTTGTCATTCTGAAGACGGTTGATCAGTTCTGGTAGGTGATTTTGACCTCATCCTTGGATTTGAGCAGCACCACCCAAGTATATCTTGAATAGTCGTTAACAACCACTAATGTGTATCTTCGTTTTCCAATTGTGGGTGGGGTGACTGGACCAAACAAATCTATGTGGAGCAGCTCCAAGATTCTCTCTGTGCTTGCTGTGATTGACCAGATCTTGAAGGAGGCTTTTGTCTGTTTCCCGAACTGATAGGCTTTACATACTCCTTGTTTTTGGAACTTCTTCTGTGGCAGTCCTTCAATTTGATTATGCTTCACCAGATGTCGGATCGAGTTGAACTTCAGATGGTTAAGTCTCTTGTGCCACAACCAATTTAAGCCTTCTGAGGAATTGATTGCTATGAGGCATATCCCTCTTACTCCACTGGAACAATCTGCATTATATAGACCTCCTCTTCTTAATACGATCCTCGCCGGGAAGGTTTAGATTGTAGCCCAGGAACAAGAGTTGACACGACGCGGAAATGACTTGAACAGAACTGGAAATGGAAACGACGAACGGATGGAAGTTCAACAACCCTAATTCGACCCTTCAAATACCGTATTCCAGACAAATCTGAAGAACTAACGATGCAGAACGGTAGAAGACACCACAATTGGATGTGTAAGTCCGGTTCATAAGTCAATTCGAATTTCAAGAAATCCACAAAAATTCTTGAGCTTTCAGAATTGGAGAATTAAACTCACAAAATATTATTGAACTGAAAACTGAGTCTAAATTCGAAAATAAACAGCCCTATTTATAGATCGAAAAAAAATGAAATCTCTACTCCTAATCTATCTGGGAAATAAAATCTAAATAAACATATAAAATCTTTCAAGATATACAACATGTATATCTTGAAAATAATATCTAAAAAGTAAATAGCATCTAATAACTAATTAAATTTGAAATTAAACAAATCTAAGCCCAAATCAAATCAATTAAGCCTAGATGTCATAATTAAATTAATCCATCTTGACCCAATTTGATTTTCAACTCCGATAGGCTTCTTGAATACTTCTTGAGCCCAAGTCTCTTTAATCAGCACTTGCAATCCATCTTTTAGCTTCTTGGCCCTAGCTCTCGTCATAGGTCCACTAGAAATATAGGCTGGATCTTGCTCTTGAACTACACCTTGGGCTCCATCATTCCCCTCCTCTTGAAAAGAATTTGTCCTCAAATCCAAGCTGTCACCTACATGAAAAGGACTTAAATCAGAAACATTGAATGTAGCACTCACATTATACTCACCTGGTAAGTCTAATTTATAGGCATTATCATTCACTCTCCCTAAGACTTGAAATGGACCATCCCCTCGGGGTAACAATTTTGATCGGCGTTGCACTGGAAATCTCCAGGCTCAAACACCAGCTTCTTGCGTCCTTTATTTGCATGTTTTGCATACTGCTCCGTGCGACACTCTATGTTAAGCCTTGCATTCTTATGAATCTGCTTCACAAAATCAGTCTTTTTCTGTCCATCAAGGTTAGTATACTCTTGGACAGGTAAAGGAGATAAATCTAATGGAGTCAATGGATTAAAACCATACACAATTTCAAAAGGTGAAAATTGAGTAGCAGAATGAGCAGCAAGATTATAAGCAAACTCAACATGTGGCAATCATTCTTCCCATGACTTAATATTCTTTTTAATCACAACTCTCAACAAAGTAGACAAAGTCCTATTAACAACTTCAGTTTGGGGATGGCAAGTAGTAGAAAACAAGAGTTTAGTACCTAACTTACACCACAAAGTCTTCCAAAAATAGCTCAAGAACTTAACATCCCTATCAGAAACAATGGTCCTAGGAATACCATGCAATCTCACAATCTCTCTAAAGAATAAATCAGCTATATGAGATGCATCATCAAACTTATGACATGGAATAAAATGCGCCATCTTAGAAAACCTATCAACCACCACAAAGATAGAATCACTCCCATGCCTAGTTCGTGGCAATCCCATCACAAAATCCATAGAAATATCTTTCCAAGGTGTAACAGGAATAGGCAATGGAGTGTACAAACCATGAGAATTCGACCTAGACTTAGCTTGTT
The DNA here is from genome assembly GCA_026898455.1 of Plectranthus barbatus. Lineage (NCBI taxonomy): Eukaryota > Viridiplantae > Streptophyta > Magnoliopsida > Lamiales > Lamiaceae > Plectranthus > Plectranthus barbatus. Next base: position 386,582 of record JAPKLW010000113.1, on the reverse strand, counting down.
TGCAAGTAATACACCTTCCACAAATTCTCTCAACATCAAGTTTCATGTGTGGCCAAAAGAAATGATCATGCAAAATAGCTAAAGTCTTAGCAACACCAAAATGTCCCATCAAACCTCCCCCATGAGACTTCAACAACAATAACTCACGGAAAGAACATGAAGGAATACACAACTTATTTCTTCTAAACAAATAGTCATCATGCCTAAAATATTCTCCATGAGCAGAAGACTCACATGCAACATATATATCACCAAAATCAATATCAAACACATACAAGCTTTTAATGCACTAAAAACCAAGTAACTTAGCATCTAAAGTAGAGATCAAGGCATACCTCCTGAACAATGCATCAGCCACCACATTTTCTTTACCTTGTTTATACTTGATGACATATGGGAACGTCTCAATAAACTCCATCCAACGTGCATGCCTCTTATTTAACTTGTGTTGGCTCTTAAATGCTTCAAAGACTCGTGATCAGTGTGAATTATGAACTCCTTAGCCCACAAATAATGCTGCCACATTTTCAAGGCCCTCACCAATGCATACAGCTCCTTATCGTACGTAGGATAGCTCAAAGATGCTCCATTCAGCTTCTCACTAAAGTACGCTACGGGCCTCCTCTCCTGCATCAACACTGCACCAATACCAACTCTTGAAGCATCACATTCAATCTCAAAAGTTTTAGAAAAGTTAGGGAGAGATAGTACCAAGGCATGTGTTTATTTATATTTCAGCAACTCGAATGCTTTCTCCTGCTCATCTTCCCATTTAAACTCCACATTCTTTTTTATTATCGCAGTCAGTGGGGCTGCGATGCTACTAAAGTGTGGTACAAACCTCCAATAGAAACTCCTCAGGCCATGAAAACTCCTAACATCTCCAATGTTCTTAGGACTTGGCAAATCTTGTATAGCTCTAATCTTTTCCTCATCAACTTGTACACCATCTGCACTAACAACAAAACCAAGAAACACAAGCTTGTTCGTGCAGAAGATGCACTTTTTCATGTTAGCATATAACTTCTCTCTACGTAGTACATCTAAAACAAATCTCAAATGATCCATATGTTCATCATGACTCTTGCTATAGATTAAGATATCATCAAAGTAGACAAATACGAATCTGCTTATAAAAGCACATAAAACATGGTTCATAAGGTGCATAAATGTTCTAGGAGCATTAGTCAATCCAAAAGGCATAACTAACCTCTCATACAAACCAAGTTTTGTCTTAAAAGCAATTTTCCACTCACCCCCTCTTTAATCCGAATCTGATGACACCCACTCCGCAAATCAATTTTGGAAATCACACAAGAGCCATGCAATTCATCTAGCATATCATCTAAATGTGGAATAGGATGTCAATACTTTACCGTAATGTTGTTTACGGCTCGGCAATCGCAGCACATCCTCATGGTTGAGTCCTTCTTGGGTACTAGTAGAACAGGAACTGCACAAGGACTCAAACTCTGTCTCACGTGCCCTTTTGCTAGCAACTCGCTAATCTGCCTCTCTAACTCCTTTGTCTCCTCCGGATTGGTTCGGTAGGCTAGCCTATTTGGCAATGTGGCACCGGGCACAAAATCAATCTGATGTTCAATCCCTCAAATAGGTGGCAGTCCAGCTGGTGTCTCATCGGGAAATACATCATCAAAGTCCTGCAAAAGAGAATAAACAGAAGGGGGTAGATAATCCAGAGTGTTAGTTAAAACCAAGCTCTCCTTATAGATCAACACCACCATCGACTTCTCCTCCTGCACTGCCCATTTTATATCACTAGCTTTAGCTAGAAACAATTGGTGTACCACCCCTTTCTCCTTATTATCCCCATCGTGAACCACTACACCTCTCTCATTATTCTCCAACTCAAACTCCTTCTGCAGCAACACTTGATCCTCATAAACTTGTTTAGGATTAAGAGGAACTGTTGAAAACTTTTTCTGATTGTACTCGAAGGAATACTAGTTCGTGAAGCCATCATGCTTCACTCGCCTATCTAACTGCCATGGCTGCCGCAACAAAATATGGCTCGCATGCATAGGAACGACATCATATAAGACCTCATCCTCATACTTCCCAATGCGAAATAGCACTTTCACTTGCTTCACCACCTTGATGACTCCAGTCTCATTCAGCCACTGCAACTTATATGGCTTTGGATGTTTGACCATAGGTAGTCCCAACTTCCTCACAATGGACTGACTAGCAACATTGGTGCAACTCCCACCATCTATGATCATACTGCATACCTTGTCCTTAATATGACATCGAGTGTGGAAAATATTTTCTTGCTGCTCCACATCATCCACTGCAGTCTGAACATTCAAGACACTCATAAAAAATTAAGCGCTTCAGGCGCTTCTATCTCCTCTTCATCCTCATCATCATCAGGATCTTCTAATGCTGACATCTCCGGATCAACACTCTAATTCTCCTCATCCGTCACCACTTCCCCATCATCTCGGATCATCATGACCCTCCTATTCGGAACTCACTAGATATATGTCCATAGCTCTGACATTTATAACATTTACGATCACGATTCCGAATATCACAAGTAACAGGTTTACCTTGAATCTTGGAATCTAGTCTGGGCACGACAAATGGTTTCTTATCGACTCGAGGCTACTCCTCGTTCTTCCATGGAACTCGTGTTGATGTGGAACCACTACCAGTCTAGTATTCCCTCCAGCCTGTAGGGTTCTGCCTCATGTTACTACCACTGCCCCTCCTCTTGAGCTGATTCTCTATTTTAATTGCCTTGTGCACCATGTCCTCCAACTGAACTAGTGGTGCAGTTCTACAGCATTTCGGATCTCCCAATTCAGCCCAGATAAAAACCTTGCCATGGTTGCCTCCCTATCTTCTTCCACATTGGCACGAATCATGGCTATCTCCATCTCCTTGAAGTAGTCATCCACGCTCCTACTCCCTTGCCTCAGATTCTGCATCTTATTATATAGCTCTCTGTATGACTTGGCAAGAAGTGCTTCCTCATAAGAGATTTCATTTCCTCCCATGTCTCCACAGGCCGCTCTCTATTGCGCCTCATACTCTTCACCATTTGATCCCACCAAACGAGAGCAGAATCAGAGAACTCAACCGCTGCCAACTTCACCTTCTTCAGCTCAGAATAGTTATGACAGTCAAACATCATCTCCACTTTTCTCTCCCATTCCAGATACGACTCGGGATCATTCCTGCCCTGAAAGGAAGGAATATTCATCTTGATCGTCGCCAAATTATTATCATATGTATCATCATCAACGTCCTCCTCATAAATGGGATTTCGTCTAAGATGTTCACCTCTTCCTCCACATCTACCACGTCCACCATTACCAGAATTATCCACAGATGTATGTGACAGCTCCATTTAAGTTATGTGCTCATCTATCCTGTCACATAATTCTGTAAATCCAGTCTCCAGAGCCTTATCCAATTGAGATTGCAACGCCTCCACCATGTATTTAACTTGTTCTCCAAGGTTATTGTCTCCCTTTTCACCAGATGACTCATTTTGATCAGATTTTGATATCACTGCAAGAAATGTTAGATAGAAAGAAAAATGCAGGACCTCACCACCTCACATACACTCGTGTATCACTCAGTTATGGAAAGTCACTCACGCTCGTGTATCACTCAGTATGTATGGCTTTTTAAATCCCTCTAATAATCTCACTCACTCTTGCATTTTACCACTCAAATCCTCCTTCTGAAAGGCTCAAGAACCTCAAATCCCCAAATGCAAGAAAAATTCAAAATTGACAAAATTAAAAGAACTGGAATTACGAAAAAGGGTGTACAGAAATTAGACAGAAAGACTCGAAATGATTCAAAGAACCTAATGGACACAACTAAAATCAACCAATTTTTCGGCCCAAAAAAAATTCAAATTTCGAAAATTTTTTGGCCCAAAAATTTGACCATTCCCAGGACCACCAGAAGACCCTCGGGAACCTAGAAATCAAACTTAAAAGTAACGAAAAGGGCAAAAATTTTCCCACCAAAAACACGAATTAAATTTAAATTTTTTTTCTGCGGGTTTGCCTCCTTCACGAATAAAACACACGAATTATATCAGGTTACCCAAGACACACGAATTGAAGATAATAATATGATATGAATAGAGATTTATTGATTTGGGTGGAGAAAGATATGATGAGAAGGATGAAAAGATATGATGTGATATGGAATAGGACGGAAAGATATGATAAGAATGTAACAATATCTTTGAAGATACCCTAATCCCAAGTACTATCCCAACTACCCAAAACACGATGACAAAGTAATTAGACACGACCAATCCCCAAAACACAACCACAGAACAGAAATTAATCAACCCACACAAGACACAATCAAGAGAACTAGACACGAACCCTAAAACCCAAAACACTAGCAGACACGAATGAAAAACAATACTCGATATGATAATGCGATGACAAAGACACGATGGATAGGACTCGATATTTTTTATTATTAATTTTTTTGGAATTTTTTTGACACACGACACAATAAACAAGACACAGAATCGAATTGGAAAGAAAAATAAAAGAGAGACACGACCTCTGGTTCTTGATACCAAAATGATACGATCCTCGCCGGGAAGGTTTAGATCGCAGCCTAGGAACAAGAGTTGACACGACGCGGAAACAACTCGAACAGAACTGGAAACAGAAACGACAAATGGACGAAAGTTCAGCAACCCTAATTCGACCCTTCAAATGATGTATTCTAGAGAATCTCATATACGGCCAAAGAAGCTGAAGAACTAACGATGCAGAACGAAAGAAGATACCACAATCGGATGTGTAAGTCCGATTGATAAGTCAATTCGAATTTCGAGGAATCCACATAAATTCTTGAGCTTTCAGAATTGGAGAATTAAACTCACAAAATATTATTGAACTGAAAACTAAGTCTAAATTCGAAAATAAAAAGCCCTATTTATAGGGTGAAAAAAACGAAATCTCCACTCCTAATCTATCTAGGAAATCAAATCTGGAAAAAATATCAAATCTTTCAAGATATACAACATGTCTATCTTGAAAATAATATCTAAAAAGTAAATAACATCTAATAACTAATTAAATTCGAAATTAAATAAATCTAAGCCCAAATCAAATCAATTAATCCCAGATGTCATAATTAAATTAATCCATCTTCACGCAATTTGATTTTCAAATCCGATGGGCTTCTTGAATACTTCTTGAGCCCAAATCTCTTTAATCAGCACTTGCAATCCATCTCTTAGCTTCTTAGCCCTAGATCTTGTCATAGATCCATTAGGAATATAGGCTGGATCTTGCTCTTGAACTGCACCTTGGGCTCCTTCACTTCTGATTCCTCTGATTATGATCTTGTGTGACTCTTTGTCAATTATTTGACATTTTGATTTTTCAAATCTGACAATATAGCCACTTTCACTCAGTTGACTTATACTGAGGAGATTGTGCTTCAGATTAGTGACCAAGGATACGTTTTAAATGATTATTCCATTGTGCTCCACGTATCCTTTTTCCAATCACTTGACACGTGGCCTTGTTTTCGAAGCTGACTGTTACTCCTTCGTAACTTTCCTAGTTCTTGATCAATCTCTTTTCTCCTGCTATCTAATATCCAGGTCTTTTCTTTCTTTAGCAGACTCATACCCTGCAACCCAGAAAGAATTATTTAGGTCCCCGTATCCTTTCGGGTCTTGCAAGGTTAGTCATGTGGATCCAACCTTTTGGTATCCACACTTGTTTCATTCTCACAGTTTGTGAAACTAAATCACCCTTCTGATTATGATTAGCCTTTCTACTAAAAGGATATGTCCTGTGTGGATGCATGCTAGTTAGGGGTGTGATCTGTGAACTCTTCCTGAAGTGACTGTTTTGGAAAGAGTTTAGAGAAACTTTTCTCGGGTGTGTAGCCATCACAGTCTTTTGAGTGTGAAATTGTCTAGACTCTGGCCTCGAATTGGTGTTCCCCGTATTCAGATGGTAAGTATGATAAACACCAGTTCTATCATAGCTTCTCGGATTATTTACCGATTGTCGAACCGACTTTCTTGCAACATATGCATGTCACTTAGTCGTTCTTGTTGGTAAAACTGGATTCCTTGCATTGGGAACATCTTGCTTATCCAGTTTTGAGGGAAGGTCAGTTTTCCTCACGACAGTTTGCTTATCCAGTTTTCTAACTGTGTTAGCATTCTGTTGAGATGCCAGTTTGGTTTTTGACCAGGATTTGGTCTTGACATTTTGATTTACTGGCTTCTTGGAGGTTACCTTTCCCTTTTCCAACAGAATACCTGAACTGAGTCTTGATTTGATAAAGCTTGTTGGTCCCGGATATCAGGGTATAACTTGGCAGCGGAAAATGTG